>LR778276.1:45743035-45953035 GCA_902810595.1 Coregonus sp. 'balchen'
AAAATTTTTTCCACCCCATCCTTTCGCCCGGTCTATAGTACATCCTAACCCCATCCCCCAGCCTTTTTCTATAGAACCAAACCCCCACCCATAAAGCCCCGGTCTATAGTACATCCTAATCCCATCCATCCAGCCTCGGTCTAAAGTACATCCTAACCCCGGTATATAGTACAACCTAATCCCATCCATCCAGCCTCGGTCTATAGTACATCCTAATCCCATCCATCCTGCCTCGGCCTATAGTACATCCTAATCCCATCCATTCAGCCTCGGTCTATAGTACATCCTGATCCAATCCATCCAGCCTCGGTCTACAGTACATCCTAATCCCATCCATCCAGCCTCGGTCTACAGTACATCCTAATCCCATCCATCCAGCCTCGGTCTATAGTACATTGTATTGTACCTGTTGTATTCGGCACATGTGGCAAATAACATTTGATTTGATTTGATGGAGGCCACTGTGTTCTTGGGGACCTTCAATGCTGCAGACATTTTTTGGTACCCTTCCCCAGATCTGTGCCTCGACACAATCCTGTCTCGGAGCTCTACGGACAATTCCTTTGACCTCATGGCTTGGTTTTTGCTCTGACATGCACTGTCAACTCTGGGACCTTTCTATAGACAGGTGTGAGCTTTTCCAAATCATGTCCAATCAATAGAATTTACCACAGGTGGACTCCAATCAAGTTGGAAACAGGATGCACCTGAGCTCAATTTCGAGTCTCATAGCAAAGGGTCTGAATACTTATGTAAATAAGGGGTATTGTGTGTAGATTGATGAGGGAAAAAATGAATTTAATCTATTTTAGAATAAGGCTGTAACGTAACTAAATGTGGGAAAAGGGAAGGGGTCTGAATACTTTCTGAATGCACTGTATGTGTATCAGTATCATAACATTAATAGAACCCCCAGTATTCTCACCATCATCATCATCGGTTGTTTGGCCGTACTGCATCTCAGTGTTGTGACCGTCAACTTGGAGAAGAGCATCTGAAAAAGGACTGAAACGTCCTGAAAAGGAAATCGCTCAAAATAGCAGCAGAGGTTGCTGTGTCATAGGTTAAACAAACTGTTCCAGAGTTCAGGCTGATTAGAGACATGATTCTCTGTTTGTCCACGTCTAATCAGCCTGATCACCTCTCTCTCTCTCTCTCTCTCTCTCTCTCTCTCTCTCTCTCCACCGCACCTGCTGTCTCGACCCCCCCCCCCCTCCTCTCTCTCTCTCTCTCTCTCTTTCTCTCGTTAGCTATCTCTCTCTTCTCTCCTCTCCCTCTCTCTCTCTCTCGCTCTCTCTCTCGCTCTCTACTCGCTCTCTACTCTCTCTCTCTCTCTCTCTCTCTCTCTTCAGGTAATTGAAGCGTCGACTGGCCGACCAGCCGACCAGAAGAACCATGACTAGTGTTAACTCCCCCGCCTGCCTCCTGGCTCGCAACCAGTTCTATAGAAGTATGGAGAAAACTCTATTTTTAAACCTTGACTTTGTAACTTTGTCTCGTCCACAAGCAAATATTGTACTTGGATGGACCACTGGTTTGGCGTCTGTGTGTGTGTGTGACAGATGACGTGAAAAGTGACAGCTGGACACGTGTTGACTTCATGGATAATTACTGTCAACCTCTGCACTTTTGAACCCTAATGCCAAATACTTAGAACAGGGTGTTCTTTTATATATCCTGTTTTTGTTGGTTTTTTGGCTGAACGGTAAACTCACTTTGGAACCATGGTGTCAACACCTGGTCAAAAGAATACAGGACTCATTTTTATTGACTGTAGTCTGGTTCATCTCCTATTTGAACAGTACCCTTCTGAAGATTAACTTCAAAAACTAAAGAAGTTTCAGAGTTGGCGATGATCTCAACCTTTTTTAACCAGGTTGTCCCATTGACGTCAAAATACCTCTTTAGCTCACGTAAAAAAAACAAAGAAGACAAGTAATCATTTGATGATGTAAACAACATTCAAATTCACCCCAAGTATTAACATCCAGCCTCGGTCTACAGTACATCCTAATCCCATCTATCCAGCCTCGGTCTATAGTACATCCTAATCCCATCCATTCAGCCTCGGTCTACAGTACATCCTAATCCCATCCATTCAGCCTCGGTCTACAGTACATCCTAATCCCATCCATTCAGCCTCGGTCTACAGTACATCCTAATCCCATCCATTCAGCCTCGGTCTATAGTACATCCTAATCCCATCCATTCAGCCTCGGTCTATAGAACATCCTAATCCCATCCATCCAGCCTCGGTCTACAGTACATCCTAATCCCATCCATTCAGCCTCGGTCTATAGTACATCCTAATCCCATCCATCCAGCCTCGGTCTACAGTACATCCTAATCCCATCCATCCAGCCTCGGTCTATAGACATTTTACATTTACATTTTAGTCATTTAGCAGACGCTCTTAACCAGAGCGACTTACAGGAGCAATTAGGGTTAAGTGCCTTGCTCAAGGGCACATTAACGTCATTTAGCAGACGCTCTTAGCCAGAGCGACTCACAAATTGGTGCGTTCACCCTATAGCCAGTGGGATAACCACTTTACAATTTGGGGGGGGGGGGGGGGGGGGGGGTTAGAAGGAATACTTTAGCCTATCCCAGGTATTCCTTAAAGAGGTGGGGTTTCAAATGTCTCCGGAAGGTGGTGAGTGACTCCGCTGTCCTGGCGTCGTGAGGGAGCTTGTTCCACCATTGGGGTGCCAGAGCAGCGAACAGTTTTGACTGGGCTGAGGGGGAGCTGTGCTTCCGCAGAGGAAGGGGAGCCAGCAGGCCAGAGGTGGATGAACGCAATGTCCTCGTTTGGGTGTAGGGACTGATCAGAGCCTGAAGGTACAGGGGTGCCGTTCCCCTCACTGCTCCAAAGGCAAGCACCATGGTCTTGTAGCGGATGCGAGCTTCAATTGGAAGCCAGTGGAGTGTGCGGAGGAGGGGGGGTGACGTGAGAGAACTTGGGAAGGTTGAACACCAGACGGGCTGCGGCATTCTGGATGAGTTGTAGGGGTTTAATGGCACAGGCAGGGAGCCCAGCCAACAGCGAGTTGCAGTAGTCCAGACGGGAGATGACAAGTGCCTGGACCAGGACCTGCGCCGCTTCCTGTGTAAGGCAGGGTCGCACTCTCCGAATGTTGTAGAGCATGAACCTGCAGGAGCGGGTCACCGCCTTGATGTTGGCGGAGAACGACAGGGTGTTGTCCAGGGTCACGCCTAGGCTCTTCGCACTCTGGGAGGAGGACACAGCGGAGTTGTCTACCGTGATGGCGAGATCATGGAACGGGCAGTCCTTCCCGGGGAGGAAGAGCAGCTCCGTCTTGCCAGGGTTCAGCTTGAGGTGGTGATCCGTCATCCATACTGATATGTCTGCCAGACATGCAGAGATGCGATTCGCCACCTGGTGATCAGAAGGGGGAAAGGAGAAGATTAGTTGTGTATCGTCAGCGTAGCAATGATAGGAAAGGCCATGTGAGGATATGACAGAGCCAAGTGACTTGGTGTATAGGGAGAAAAGGAGAGGGCCCAAAACCGATCCCTGGGGGACACCAGTGGTGAGAGCACGTGGTACTATAGTACATCCTAATCCCATCCATTCAGCCTCGGTCTACAGTACATCCTAATCCCATCCATCCAGTCTCGGTCTACAGTACATCCTAATCCCATCCATCCAGCCTCGGTCTACAGTACATCCTAATCCCATTCATTCAGCCTCGGTCTATAGTACATCTTAATCCCATCCATTCAGCCTCGGTCTACAGTACATCTTAATCCCATCCATTCAGCCTCGGTCTATAGAACATCCTAATCCCATCCATCCAGCCTCGGTCTACAGTACATCCTAATCCCATCCATCCAGCCTCGGTCTATAGTACATCCTAATCCCATCCATTCAGCCTCGGTCTATAGTACATCCTAATCCCATCCATTCAGCCTCGGTCTATAGTACATCCTAATCCCATCCATCCAGCCTCGGTCTACAGTACATCCTAATCCCATCCATCCAGCCTCGGTCTACAGTACATCTTAATCCCATCCATCCAGCCTTGGTCTATAGTACATCCTAAACCCATCAATCCAGCCTCGGTCTACAGTACATCCTAATCCCATCCATCCAGCCTCGGTCTACAGTACATCCTAATCCCATTCATTCAGCCTCGGTCTACAGTACATCCTAATCCCATCCATTCAGCCTCGGTCTGAAGTTAATGAACCATGAAACACTGCAGCTTAGAGGACACATGGAATAACATCCTTAACAGGCTTTGGACTGAATAAAAATCTGGCACGGGTTTTTGCCTTAAATCAAATCATAGAAGCACAGAAACATATTGGTGTGTATGAGGCTGGAATCTGTGCTATGAGCCAAACACATTTACATATTACTCATTTAGCAGACGCTCTTATCCAGAGCGACTTACAGGAGCAATTAGGCACGCCAGCCTGAAAGGATTTACTATAGATTTCAATCAGCCACGGCAGTCTCAATCGGCTGAGAACAATGCTGGTTTAGTGACAGACCCTCCTTAGCTTTGGCACCCAAGAATGTCCCTGAAGTGCTGCATGTGAGTTTATTTAAAATGTGATAAATGACCTGTTTTATTTCTCTCCTCTCTCCATAGACACCAGAAGCCCTACAGAAAGTACAAGACCTACTCCAGTCTACAGCCTCTCTGATTGGTCGACGCTAGCACCCAAACAAAGACAAGTAACGGTCTGGGTGACCATGTCAACAAAACCAGGTGACTGAACCGGCCTGATCTCCATACTGCTCCTTTAATGACGACGATCTTGGGTTTTATTTGATCAAAATGAATGAGATTAACGTCACAGTGGTCCGACCGGGCTGGTACTGTCCTGTACAGAGTATTGGCACCTCAAATGTTCTACTGCTTGAGTACCGGCACCGTCTTGTAGACTATTTGCTCTATTATTTGAACCCCAGTACTGTAACATTAAAATTAGTAACTGGAACTTTTAACGTTCCACTTCAAGCACTGACATCACTCAAAATGTAATGCAACCTACGGTGACACTTCACTTAGACCCTACAGGTACGATTATAATGCAACCTTCTTTAACCTTCCTCCCCACCCCTCCATATCCTCTCCAGGATTCCCAGGAGCAGGGGGGATATCTAGAGGACGGCGGGTCAGCGTGGTTTTGGGGAGCTCCACACCCCGTACAGCCCCCGTCAAGAGCCCCCAGCCCAGCCAACAGAGCTGTCCAGTAGAGACACACCATCACCAATCAACAGATTGAAACACACAGAGGGAAAGACTCTGGGAAAGACCCAGCCCAAGTAGAGACACACCACCACACAGAGGGAAAGACTCTGGGAAAGACCCAGCCCAACTAGAGACACACCACCACACAGAGAGGGAAAGACTCTGGGAAAGACCCAGCCCAAGTAGAGACACACCACCACAGAGAAGGAAAGACTCTGGGAAAGACCCAGCCCAAGTAGAGACACACCACCACACAGAGAGGGAAAGACTCTGGGAAAGACCCAGCCCAAGTAGAGACACACCACCACACAGAGAAGGAAAGACTCTGGGAAAGACCCAGCCCAAGTAGAGACACACCACCACAGAGAAGGAAAGACTCTGGGAAAGACCCAGCCCAAGTAGAGACACACCACCACACAGAGAGGGAAAGACTCTGGGAAAGACCCAGCCCAAGTAGAGACACACCACCACACAGAGAAGGAAAGACTCTGGGAAAGACCCAGCCCAAGTAGAGACACACCACCACACAGAGAGGGAAAGACTCTGGGAAAGACCCAGCCCAAGTAGAGACACACCACCACAGAGAAGGAAAGACTCTGGGAAAGACCCAGCCCAAGTAGAGACACACCACCACACAGAGAGGGAAAGACTCTGGGAAAGACCCAGCCCAAGTAGAGACACACCACCACAGAGAAGGAAAGACTCTGGGAAAGACCCAGCCCAAGTAGAGACACACCACCACAGAGAAGGAAAGACTCTGGGAAAGACCCAGCCCAAGTAGAGACACACCACCACACAGAGAAGGAAAGACTCTGGGAAAGACCCAGCCCAAGTAGAGACACACCACCACACAGAGGGAAAGACTCCAAGAGGAAGATGAGCGAGAAAGACATCTTCCTCTCTGTCTGTCCTCTCAGCACAGAAATATGGACTTGATCAAGCCAGTCAATGTTGGACATGTTTTCCATATTCCTCTGCTCCCTACCCTGACTCCTGCTCCCTGACTCCTGTTTTTGGAGGCAGAAGGAAGGGTGAGAAAAATAAGCAATTTCTGCAAGCGCTCTCTAAAACAGATTATATGAATCAATCCCACCACATACAGCCTGCTAAATGGCATATTATTATTATTATTATTATTATTATACAGCCCAGTAAAGTCCCTTCGCCTCCTCCGCTCTTTAGTTTTTTATTTTATTTAACCTTTATTTAACTAAGCAAGTCAGTTGACGGCCTACCAAAAGTCAAAAAGGCCTCCTGCGGGGACCCCTCTCCCTCCACCCCTCTTTCTTTTTTAATTTCCTCCTCCCTTCTTTTCGTAACTTGGCCACATCCTGTCCTATCCGCAGCACAACTGAAGGAACGAGATGTTCCATTTTCCTGGCTGGTTGCCAGGCAGCAATATGGGAACATTCTTTTACACATGAGTTGAATATAAAAGATCAGATCATCCAACCCTTCTATAGCAAGAACCTACTGACAAGACTCAAATAAGATCTGATCGCAGATCAGATTCACCAATTTCCTATAGCAGGAATCTGTTGAGATGATTCAGATTTGTTTCTTGAAACACGCCCAAAGGTTGGTGGTATTTGCTTTTGGTGCAGCATGGTAGTTGAATAAGATCTGCTTGTACAATGCAGATCCTCAAACCCCTCTTAGCAGACACTTGTTGCTGGGTGCAGAGCTAGAGAGACAGACAGGCAGCAGAAACCTGTTGCTGGGTGCAGAGCTAGAGAGATTGACAGGCAGCAGAAACCTGTTGCTGGGTGCAGAGCTAGAGAGACAGACAGCAGAAACCTGTTGCTGGGTGCAGAGCTAGAGAGAGGCTGGCAGGCAGCAGACAAAAACAGCAGACTCAGCAAGAAGGACTCTCCCTCTCTCTCTCTCTGTCGCTCTCTCTCTCTGTGAGAAGGGCCACACAACACAACAGCTACCCGTTGACCTGGAAAAACTGCTCCTCGGTCTAAAGATAAAAGCACTTCAGTTCAGGAACATGGACAAATGATCCCTTTCACAACCAGAGGTCATTTTATGTTTCCTTGTGTTCTATGTGTTTGGTTCCTGGTCAACAGGGGCATGATGTGTTTACATAATCTAAATGGATACAACAGTAGGCTTCCCATCTAGACATACAGTAGCATTTCGTTCACCATTTGTGCAAATGTATCACCTTATATGCATGTAAATGTAATGTATTTTGCAGATAGTAAAATATTATTTCAATTCTGTTTTATGCATCCCAACCTCACGAATAAAAACTTTAACTGAAAGATATCTGCAGATCATGAGCGTTTGCTCTTCTGAAGAAATGTATTTTCCAGGATAAAGTTGCTGAATGTTGGTTGACAGTTTTTCCCCCCTCATTATAAGACAAATGGAACGGTGTCATTGATCATATGGTGTCGTGACTCAATTAGCAATGGTCATTTAAAAACCAATTCTAATAAAAGCAACAGTTGGGCAACGGATGAAAATACCCCAAACTTGTATAATTATTTTAATCCAATATTTACACATTAACATAAAAGGGGTGGAACAGGGCCGCAACCATTAAACACTTGCTCTGTCTAGGCTTACCTGCACTCACATGCGCTGTCTAGGCTTACCTGCACTCACATGCGCTGTCTAGGCTTACCTGCACTCACATGCGCTGTCTAGACTTACCTGCACTCACATGCGCTGTCTAGACTTACCTGCACTCACATGCGCTGTCTAGGCTTACCTGCACTCACATGCGCTGTCTAGGCTTACCTGCACTCACATGCGCTGTCTAGGCTTACCTGCACTCACATGCGCTGTCTAGGCTTACCTGCACTCACATGCTCTGTCTAGGCTTACCTGCACTCACATGCGCTGTCTAGACTTACCTGCACTCACATGCGCTGTCTAGGCTTACCTGCACTCACATGCGCTGTCTAGGCTTACCTGCACTCACATGCTCTGTCTAGGCTTACCTGCACTCACATGCGCTGTCTAGACTTACCTGCACTCACATGCGCTGTCTAGGCTTACCTGCACTCACATGCTCTGTCTAGACTGCCTCATTAATTACTGTGGTCACGTACTGCTGAATAATTCGACAAGTGTCAATAGCAGGATACCCTCGGATGAAAAGCCAACAGGCTTTGCTCTAGATTACACCGATCTATACATACAGTACTTTCAGTGGCGACCCGTCATTAGGGCTGTTTTGAGCCCCACCTGTTCAGCCCCCCCCCCCCCCCACAAAAAATATATATTTTTAAAAAATCCCCCCCAAAAATTGCAGTGAAATCTCTGGCTGTACTGTACAGTCCTAGGACATCAGGTTACTTAAGGTAACTTCCTCAAACGCCACAGCATGGCAGGAATGGAATGAGAGTCCCCATTTAAATGTTTATTCTGTACTTAGCAGAATGGTCTATTACCAGTACTTCAGCAGGAAAGAGTTGGACATTGAGTGCCAAGTTAATGTTGACGCTGTGCTTGGCATACAGAGATGGTTTCCAGTATTTCAGAGCGATCGATTCCATCGAAAAGAAACAAAAATGACAGACAAGTCAATAATCCGTCTGCTTGACCACTTTTACTGGAATCACAGGGTGACCAAGTTAACAAAAGTTGTGTGTGTGTGTGTACCGCGGTGTTACAGACAAGTACAAATGTAATACAAATAAATGGTTTGTCCTCATTTTATTTTTAGTCAAAGATAATACAAAAACTGGATACAAAAAAAAAAACACAACGTTCATTGGCAGCCTGTCCTACTAAGACAAACTAAAGTGGTCTGTTCCAATATCCATACTACTTAGCATGGAGCAACGCAACAGGCATGCATTCTATGTAGTTTGCTAATGCAGATGTTGGAACATGGTTACATCCCAAATGGCACCCTATATAATGAATTAGTGCACTAAATAGGGAATAGGGTGGTATTTGGGACACACCCATAGTTGAGGGTTAAAGGGGGGTCTGTCCCAATATCTACGCTAGCATACTACCTAGTATGAAACGACGTATCAGGCATACATTCTATGTAATGTGGAGGTTGGAACGGATTCAAGGGTTTAGGGGACAGGGACGCAGCCTCCGTCTCCTAGCGTTGGTCCCTTGCCTTAGGAGAGGGGTGGACTCCCCGGCTCGGACCTCCCGGCGTCGCTGACCTGCCTCTTCATCATCATCATCTCCCTGGCAACACAGGTCACCTCGCCGTTGGTCACAGTCATGGCCGCCGCCCTGGAAGAGAGAGAGAGGAGGAGGGAGAGGTTGAGTGCGAGTGCAAAGAAAACCAGGGTTGTGTTCGACAGGGTGCAACTTGCAGATAGAACTGCGGTGATTACGCCTTACTCTGTGCCAGAAAGGCGTGCCTGTTGTAGGGAGGTACCCAGGAGAGAGTGTTCAGGAAGCAAGACTATGCCCTAATAAGGGTTTGGAGATGCCAGCTAACGAGTACAACCTGTACCCGTTGAAATAGTTTTCGCAACACTTCTAAAGAGCTGGTGCTTTGGATTGTCAAATGAGGTGACAGAGATATATATATATAGAGTAGCCTTACTGCATTTAGAGTGATAATGTTGGTCAGCCCGTTTCCCCCTCACTATGACAGCCAGTTCGTTCCCCACACTTCTCCCCCTAGTATACATACTTCTCCCCTTAGTATACATACTTCTCCCCTTAGTATACATACTTCTCCCCTTAGTATACATACTTCTCCCCTTAGTATACATACTTCTCCCCTTAGTATACATACTTCTCGACCCCTAGTATACATATCTTCTTCCCCTAGATACATACTTCCCCCTAGTATACATCTTTTCCCCTTTCTCCCCCTTAGTATACATACTTCTCCCCCTTAGTATACATACTTCTCCCCCTTAGTATACATACTTCTGCCCTTAGTATACATACTTCTGCCCCTTAGTATACATACTTCTGCCCCTTAGTATACATACTTCTCCCCCTTAGTATACATACTTCTGCTGGACCTCCTCAGGCAGAGTGGTCATTCCTGGTTGGTTCTGCTTCCCGAAGAAGAAGCTGGACCACCAATGTCCCGAGTCTTGTTTGGGCAGACCTAGGAACAGATTACGACAAAAAGGTCAAACACTACAAAAAAAAAAGAAAAAAAAAAGGCCTCAGTCTATAGAGAACAATAACATCTTAGCGGAGGGTTTACTTTGAGGGTGTAGTACGCATTACTAAGCAGTACGCTGTAGAGTTCAGAGGTATTATCACTCGAGGGAGTAATGATTGAATGGACAGTACATTAGGTTCCCAGGTTTCAACTGGTCATTGCTCAAAAAAGTGCCATGTCACATTGAACAACTGCAGTTCACCGTGTCGGCTAATAGATTACAAGTCAACTGACTGAGCTAGGGTGGCCACATTTTAAAAAAATACCCAAATGCGGGACAAACTGATCATTTTGCAGGACAATGTAGCCTACATGAATAAAAAATAAATAAATATGAATACCATTATAAAATAAATGTATATCCTTCTGACTATGCCAACACATTGTCTCGCTCAAGAATACAATCCATTTTCAATACCCTCAAAAACACCAAGTTAGGCACACCCAATTTCAAAAATAAGCCACGGCATAAATCACGGTCAATCATGAATGATAATTCGTCACGTTTTACCAGTGAAATGTCCAAACTGTCTCTGCGTGTCAATCATTTGATCTCAAATCAGTTTCATGGGAATATGCATTTAGATCTTGAATTACTTTTTTTTTTGTGAGCAAAGTAGAGCAGATTGTGTTAAACTATATAGCCTTCCTGTATTTTGTTTCAGTCACAGCATATTCTGCCTACTGGTGTGCACGGTTTAGTTTTGATAACTTGTTGGACTATTCAGCTAACCATCCTTTAAAATGTGGTGTTTTTGGTGTGACAGTAACATTATGCTATTATATTTGGTTGTGTTATGTAGAATACTAATTAAAATCACTATGTGATCTTCCAAGACATTGATTCAGCTTTGATCTAACATTACTAAACGAACACCATTGTGAGAAGCGGCCGAGTGGCGCGCCAGTGTCACCCAACGGCAGCGCTACACCCCTGCAGTGTGCTGAACCCAACGGCAGCGCTACGCCCCTGCAGTCCGCTGAACCCAACGGCAGCGCTACAACCCTGCAGTGTGCTGAACCCAACGGCAGCGCTACGCCCCTGCAGTCCGCTGAACCCAACGGCAGCGCTACAACCCTGCAGCTCTGAACCCAACGGCAGCGCTACACCCCTGCAGTGTGCTGAACCCAACGGCAGCGCTACGCCCCTGCAGTCCGCTGAACCCAACGGCAGCGCTACGCCCCTGCAGCTCTGAACCCAACGGCAGCGCTACGCCCCTGCAGCTCTGAACCCAACGCCAGCGCTACGCCCCTGCAGTCCGCTGAACCCAAAGACCAATTGATGCAGAAACGAGAGACCACATGTATGGCTGTTTTATGAAAATCTGAATATTTGGCAGAGGAAACATTTGTTTGGTCTCAGGGAATGGAAGACATTTCGGGGGGGGAAAAAAATATATAAAAAAATAAGAGATTGTGTGAAGTCGCAGCAAATATGTTGAATGAGCAACTAATTAGTAGTGATGGGGAAACTAAGCTTCCTGAAGCATTGAGGTTTTTCCTGCCAATTGTGTCGAAAATAGGTTCATTACTCAAGGCTTGATCAACAGTGCACACTAGTGGCACCTGCTGGTGAAAATAATTTAGAGCAGCCAAATTATTATAGATTACGTCCCACACCCCGTAGCGAGTGCACTTCATAGCCTCGGTCTTCTACCAAACCAATCAGGTGGTTGTTTAACGAAACAAAAGCGTCGGACGGCATTGATCACGTGCATCTGATAAAGTGACACTGATTCGGAGTACGCTGCTTAGCGATTGGCGCAATGCCACGCAGCTCCAGTTGCAAACGTAACTACTAAATGAGCAACGAGAGCCTCACAAGTTTGACAAAAATCACCTTACATCTTCCAGTCTAATACGGCTATTTACTTTTCTAGCACTACGTCAGAAGCACGTTTTCTGTACGTAGTTAGGCCCCAACTGTCCTCTCCAAGTTCAGCCCGAAATGATTTGAGAAATATGATTGTTTTGACGATGGTCCAACGTCATAGGGCCCCACCTCGTCTTGCGCTGCACAGAAGCTGCACGTCAACAACGATTGGAGAAGTGTTTAACGTCGCCAGTAGCTTCAGCGGTGTTAAGAATTTGTTAATTGAAATTGCAGGACATGATTGTTTGGTTGCGGGGCCAAAATGGAGGACTTTCCCGCACAATCTGGGACACGTGGTCACCCTATACGGAGCCGACGCATTGTCCGATTCCGCTCACAGCGAGGCGACCTTACCAGTCAAGAGGCTCAAATAATAGCACCTCCCCCTGAACACGGTCCCTTCCCCCGTCAGACAAATGTCCCACCGTCGCCCCATATGCTTGCTTTATGTACCTGGATGGTGTGGAATGACTTCCCCGCTGTACTCTGAACTCCCACAGGAGCTGCTGCTGGAGGTGGAGCCGATGCGCCCTGGGAAAAAAACCAACACAATAGGAATGTAACGGTTTGGAGAGGATGCAATGCAATAAAAATTCAAAACACCCTCACAAGCTCTTTCCCAGGATATTAAAGCAACAGAATTCATCCCGTCACTGTATCAGGATAGGAGTGGACAATACAAATCCTTCATGACCAAGATGTGTGATCCCAACAAGTTCATAACTGCTCGGTCTCAGACAATCCACTCTTCTGTTTCGTCTGTCATGGTCTAGGGATAGACAGGGCAATACAACCCATTCACCTCACAAGCCCCCTCTACCTAATACAAGAGAATCCACTTCTGTCTGTCACATAAGGCAGGGTTTCCCAAACTCATTCCTGGGGGGCACGTTTAGATTTTTTCCCTAGCACTACACAGCTGATTCAGATAACCAACTCATCAAGCTTTGATTATCTGAATCAGCTGCAAAAAAACAAAAAATGTGCACCCAGGGGGGCCCCAGGACCGAGTCTGGGAAACCCTGACACAAAGTACAGGCAAGAGATACGACTAGCATGAGTCCCAGATCTGTTTGTGCTGTCTGTCAACTCCTTCCCTGTCACATTTGGTGTGACAGTGACAGAATTATTGGCAAGATGGCACAAAACAGATCTGGGACTCCGGCTAGGTTCAGAGTATATGAGAGGGCTTGAGAACACAAACAGATCTGGGACTCAGGCTAGGTTCACAGTATATGAGAGGGCTTGAGAACACAAACTACTGTTGAAGGCTGAAGCGGAAGTGAATTACCATGACTGATTCAATCCTTCTGAAGACAAAGGAAAATCACACTGACAGAGCTTGATTGCGTTAGGGCCTGAGGGCTAAGTCTGTAAAGACATGCCCCGGCCCGAGAGCTACTCACTTCGGTAGTAGTCATGGGTAGCCACAAGAGAACCGCCTGCGTTGATCGCTGCCATTCTGCCAATCTTGTTGAATCATGCGTTAGAAACCCTGGAAGAAAGGGGGTTTGAGTTAGACACATTGGTACATAGACTATGGAACGATTTCCGTGCCAACAGAAGTTGTATTTGAATTCCACACTTTTGCATTAGGATAATTATTTTGTATTTTGTAATGTGTAAATTGAAATCATAAAATTGAACTTGTATTATATGATTTGAAACAGAATTGAATGAATATTGCATTAAGTTTAAAATAAAAAAATTAAATTCAATATTTTGTTTGAAGATGCATTCAGACACCTTTATTTTTTTGGACACAAAACACAAGTTGGACAGGCCCACTGGGCAAATGTTTTACCAGCCACTCAGTCATGCCTACCCTTGCCAGAGACTTGGAACCAGGGGCGGACTGGGACCAATAATCGTCCCTAGCATTTCTAACACAACGGACCATTATTTTCCTTGAGGCCCCCCATTATTAGCCAGCTCATTTTGCACAAAAAAAATCACAAGTTGGACAGGCCCACTGGGCATTTGACCGAAATACATGAATGTTCGCTACACCCCCCGGTAGTCAGTCTGGTAATCACATGCATGGATCACAATCCCCCCCCTGTTGCACTCATTAAATGAAGTGCACAGACCCTCCTGCTTGCCACAGAAAGTGTTGTGCAGTAAGCCTGATTTCAAACCCAGTCAGTTATATTGGTGCTGTGATCTCTGAGTATGAGGTCAAAGGTGGGTGAAATGTATCTAAGGTGGTTCGATGAACAACACCCTTGATGAGTAACCTTGCTGGAGACTTTAAGACTTGTTAGCTTCCTGAACTCATCCCTATGGGCTTTAGCTAAGTGTGCTAACAGTCGTGACATGCAGGAGACCTGGTTAGAACCCGGTTAGTCACAAGATCACGATTAAATAGGGTGTGAAAAGGTTATCCTTCGAAGGGCTATTCAACTATTCTTATGGGTGCCAAATTGCGTTTTTTTTTGTTGGGTGACACTCCCTTCTAACGCTGCCTATGAGCACCATAGAGGGGAACAGAAAGCACATCCATGTTCCAGAAGAGTCTTAGCTTTCAGGAATGGGGTCATAACAGTTTATAGCCAAAGCGTTTGATTCTGTGTTCTCCTCTACCTTTCCTGGCAGGCAAAGTGCCAGCATGTTGTCTCTGGTTTTGAACCTGAATTTAAAAACGGAATGCATTTGAGAAGGTTAATATATGAAACATTGATTAACTTGAAATGATGGTTTGTAAACTTGAATACACAGACAATGGCTGCAATATCTACCATATTGAAACTGAATATATAAATATTGCATTTCATAAAATAAAATAAGTAAACTTCATGAATATTCATTGAATTTCAAATAATTAACTACAAGTTCAATATATGAATTCAATCATTCAACTTCTGCATTACAAATGAACAAATATTAAATTCAATATCCTAATAAAATTATACAATTCAAATACTGAAATCGCTCCATAAGACATTACTGCACACGTTTCTGCAAGGATGTAGCTCCTAGTCAGCTCTTCAGAAAACATGGTTGGTTAAGTACAAACAGTAACAAGCAAGAATAAAAATAGTTAACGGTTACTTCTCTCACACTTAGCTATATGATAAATATTTACGCAATCATTACTGGCAATGCTGCCTCAAATTGTTAGTGTGTAGGCAGGCTACCATCTGTTCTGTGACTTTTAGGCATCCAAGACTACCGAACACAAATGACTAGGTAAAATATTTTCCATATGAAAATGTATCCCTGACGTGGGGGGTACTAAACCCAGATCATGCTCCCTAAATCAATCCCATGATTTCTAAATCAACAGCAGTCATTCGCTGCGGTACATAACGTTAGCAAAGGTAGCTAGCTACTGTAGATAACATTACGTTAGATAACTAGGCGCCTAGCTTTGCTAGCTAGCTACAATGTTCGCATTCTTGGGAATTTGGGTGAAAATGACCAACTCGGGTTTAGAAAAATAACGGAACATAATTTGGTGGTCTGTGTAACTATGCTGAAGAAAACAAAGCCATCTCGACTAACGTTACCTAGCTAGCTAATTTTAGAAGAACATGATCTGTCCATGGCATTTGTTGTTGAAAAGGGACCAAATAAAACCCAAATCTTGCCTGGCAGTGCTGGTCAACAATAACATGAACATGAGCGTATATAGAAATGTCCAAAACCCAAAGCATAACAAATCGGGCATCTTCGCTGCAGTCATCAAACAGCCGTTTCAAGCAAATCTCACCTTTTTGTTACCCAGACGTGCTGATGTTCAATAGCACCCAACTCAACAGGCGAGGCTTGGGGAAGTAAACGCTAGGCGACGGGGCCCATTTGAAAGTATGTTTTGGGTAAATAAAACCCTCCAACGTCCTACGATATATCTGCAGTAAATGTCTAGCCTGTCTGAAGGGGTGGCGAGGCCTTTTTATACTACGACGTGACGTCTACAACCCTCGCTGGAGAGACTAGGCGGGACTTCATCTTAGGTGCGGTGCAGTTGGTTGGCTGAGTAGTTTGTTTGCTCAGAGAAAAAAAAAGTTCGCGCAAATACAGCAATCTCTAGGACGAAAATATTTTACAAATAAATTAAGAAATAACTATACAGAACAAAAATACAAACGCATCATGTAACGTTTTCATTCCATGTTTCATGAGCTGAAATAAAAGATCTCAGAAATGTAATATGCACAAAAAGCTTATTTCTCTCAAATTGTCTGCACAAATTTGTTTACATCCCTGTTAGTGAGCATTTCTCCTTTGCCAAGATAATCCATCCACCTAACATGTGTGGCATATCAAGAAGCTGATTAAACAGCATGATCATTACACAGTTGCACCTTGTGCTGGGGACAATAAAAGGTCACTCTAAAGCAGGGGTGTCAAACTCATTTTAGCTCAGGGGCCACATGGAGGAAAATCTATTCCCAAGTGGGCCGGACCGGAAAAATCATGGTATATATAACTTAAAAACAACAACTTCAGATTATTTTCTTTGTTTTAATACGATCAACATACAACATAAAGCTGGAGCCTGAGGACAGTGTGTCCAAAATAGTACAAGCACAACATCACTATTAATCATAAAACACGTCAAGTTTATTTGAAAATTCTAAAGAAAAAGAACACACAAACACACAATGCCTCATTGATTAACAGAACTGTTTCACAGATCACAGAACTATACCAGGGTGTCATTTCTCAGGCAGAAATGTAGATAAAAATAATGAAATCCTGTTCCCCAAACAAGTGCAAGAACCACAGAGTCAAGAATAGGTTAAATATACAAATAAAATAAAAACAATTAAAAACAATAGCACATCAACATAAAAACATATAAACATAAATCTGAAAGCGTTGCTCAAACTCCCGTAACAGTCCCGTTATTTTATCTCTGAACCGCTTCATGTCTGCCACATGTTGGGTCGCGCACACATTTTTCAGACAGGGGAAGTGAGCTGCATCACCACCGGCAAGTTGCGTCTCCCACAATGACAGCTTCAACTTGAAAGAACGTATGCTGTCATAATACTGCGTGACAACTTTGTTGCGCCCTTGCAGCTGTTTGTTCAAGTTATTCAGGTGCTCTGTAACATCCACCATAAATGCAAGGTCCTGCATCCATTCTGCGGAATGAAATTCTAACACTGGTTTGCCCTTTTCTTCCATGAACTGTTCAATTTCTTCTCGTAAATCAAAGAAACGCCTCAGCACAGCACCTTGGCTTAACCATCTTACCTCAGTGTGGTATGGCAGGCCATAGATGTGGTCTTTCTCTCTGAGAAGGCTGTCAAACTGACTGTGATTCAGGCTTCTGGATCGGATTAAATTAACAGTTTGGATGACCACCTTCATGACGTTATCCATCTTTAATGACTTGCAACACAAAGCCTCCTGGTGCAAAATACAGTGAAAAGTCAAAAAATCACGTCCTCCATTTGCAGATTGCACTTTCTCTCTGAACTTTGTCACAACGCCTGCTTTTTTCCCGATCATTGAGGGCGCACCATCTGTAGCCAGGCTGACAGCGCGGGACCAGTCCACTCCGACCCTGTCCAGCTCGCCGACGAGTGCGGTAAAAATATCAGCTGCTGTCGTTTTGTATCTGTCATCGGCACCAACTCCACGAACTCCTCGGTGACGGTCAATGTGTCATCAACTCCGCGGATGAAAATTGCCAGTTGTGCAACATCTGTAATGTCCGTGCTTTCATCAATTGCAACCGAAAACGCAATAAATTACTTTACTTTTTGCTTCAACTGGCTGTCCAAATCCACTGAAAGATCGGAAATCCTGTCTGCAACTGTGTTTCTTGTCAGGCTGATATTTGCAAAAGCCTGCCGCTTTTCAGGGCACACAATCTCCGCTGCCTTCATCATGCATGTTTTTACAAATTCACCCTCACTAAATGGTTTTGAAGCCACTGCGATTTCATTAGCAATGAGGTAGCTAGCTTTCACTGCAGCGTCACTGATGTCTCGGCTGTGAGTAAACACAGACTGCTGTTTCTTCAGACCCGCCAACAGTTCATTCACCTTCTCTCATCTCCGCTGTCCTTGAAAGTTGTCATATTTGTCGACATGAACTCACAGTGGCGACGAAGGTTATATTCTTTCAGCACTGCAACATGCTCTGAACACACCAAACATACAGCTTTCCCATTCAATTCCGTGAATAAATAGGATGACCATTTTTCTTGGAACACTCTGCACTCTGCGTCCACTTTTCTCTTTTTTGACAGAGACATATTGGGGCAATGAGGGTGCCAAAGCACATAATGTTAAAAGTAGAAGCCGTAATAAATATCGCGGGCAAAACAAAGTAGCTCATTGGCTGCACGTGCTTGACCTACTTGCTCTGCCCCGGTATAAACAGTTTGCTTGCTTAACACAATTGCTATTGCGCCATCGAGTGGACGCAATTGGAACAGCAGTTTATTTTATTGAAAAATTGCAGCGCATTTTTATACTTTACAAAATTATTATTATTATTATTATTATTATTTTATTTTATTTTATTTTTTTAATCATCTCGCGGGCCGGATTAAACCCGTTTGCGGGCCGGACGTTTGACACCCCTGCTGTAGACTGTAGTAGGTCTTGTACTTCTGTAGGGCTTCTAGTGTCTATGGAGAGAGGAGAGAAATAAAACAGGTCATTTATCACATTTTAAATAAACTCACATGCAGCACTTCAGGGACATTCTTGGGTGCCAAAGCTAAGGAGGGTCTGTCACTAAACCAGCCTTGTTCTCAGCCGATTGAGACTGCCGTGGCTGATTGAAATCTATAGTAAATCCTTTCAGGCTGGCGTGCCTAATTGCTCCTGTAAGTCGCTCTGGATAAGAGCGTCTGCTAAATGAGTAATATGTAAATGTGTTTGGCTCATAGCACAGATTCCAGCCTCATACACACCAATATGTTTCTGTGCTTCTATTATTTGATTTAAGGCAAAAACCCGTGCCAGATTTTTATTCAGTCCAAAGCCTGTTAAGGATGTTATTCCATGTGTCCTCTAAGCTGCAGTGTTTCATGGTTCATTAACTTCAGACCGAGGCTGAATGGATGGGATTAAGATGTACTATACACCGAGGCTGAATGAATGGGATTAGGATGTACTGTAGACCGAGGCTGGATGGATGGGATTAGGATGTACTGTAGACCGAGGCTGGATTGATGGGTTTAGGATGTACTGTAGACCGAGGCTGGATGTTAATACTTGGGGTAAATTTGAATGTTGTTTACATCATCAAATGATTAGTTGTCTTCTTTGTGTTTTTTTACGTGAGCTAAGGAGGTATTTTGACGTCAATGGGACAACCTGGTTAAAAAAGGTTGAGATCATCTCCAACTCTGAAACTTCTTTAGTTTTTGAAGTTAATCTTCAGAAGGTTACTGTTCAAATAGGAGATGAACCAGACTACAGTCAATAAAAATGAGTCCTGTATTCTTTTGACCAGGTGTTGACACCATGTTCCCAAAGTGAGGTTACCGTTCAGCCAAAAAAACAACAAAAACAGGATATATAAAAGAACACCCTGTTCTAAGTATTTGGCGTTATGGTTCAAAAGTGCAGAGGTTGACAGTAATTATCCATGAAGTCAACACGTGTCCAGCTGTCACTTTTCACGTCATCTGTCACACACACACACAGACGCCAAACCAGTGGTCCATCCAAGTACAATATTTGCTTGTGGACGAGACAAAGTTACAAAGTCAAGGTTTAAAAATAGAGTTTCTCCATACTTCTATAGAACTGGTTGCGAGCCAGGAGGCAGGCGGGGGAGTTAACACTAGTCATGGTGCTTCTGGTCGGCTGGTCGGCCAGTCGACGCTTCAATTACCTGAAAAGAGAGAGAGAGAGAGAGAGAGAGAGGAGAAGAGAGAGAGAGAGAGAGAGAGAGAGAGAGAGAGATATGAGAGTAGAGAGAAGAGCGAGAGAGATTATGATAGAGTGAGAGCTAGAGACTACTCGTCTATCTCTTCTCTCTCTCTCGAGAGACTCCGTGCTCTCCGTTTTCTCTCTCTATTTTCGGAGAGGAGTTTTGTTTCTCTCTGCTACCTCGCTTCCTCTCTCGCCGTTCTTTGCGTTCCCTCGACCTGGCAACTGTATCAAATCGTGGACAATAATCCTGTCTCTAATCAGCCTGAACTCTGGAACAGTTTTGTTTAACCTATGACACAGCAACCTCTGCTGCTATTTTGAGCTATTTCCTTTTCAGGACGTTTCAGTCCTTTTTCAGATGCTCTTCTCCAAGTTGACGGTCAGAACACTGAGATGCAGTACGGCCAAACAACCGATGATGATGATGGTGAGAATACTGGGGGTTCTATTAATGTTATGATACTGATACACATACAGTGCATTCAGAAAGTATTCAGACCCCTTCCCTTTTCCCACATTTAGTTACGTTACAGCCTTATTCTAAAATAGATTAAATTCATTTTTTTCCTCATCAATCTACACACAATACCCCTTATTTACATAAGTATTCAGACCCTTTGCTATGAGACTCGAAATTGAGCTCAGGTGCATCCTGTTTCCAACTTGATTGGAGTTCACCTGTGGTAAATTCTATTGATTGGACATGACTTGGAAAAGCTCACATCTGTCTATATAAAGGTCCCAGAGTTGACAGTGCATGTCAGAGCAAAAACCAAGCCATGAGGTCAAAGGAATTGTCCGTAGAGCTCCGAGACAGGATTGTGTCGAGGAACAGATCTGGGGAAGGGTACCATAAAATGTCTGCAGCATTGAAGGTCCCTAAGAACACAGTGGCCTCCATCAAATCAAATCAAATGTTATTTGCCGCATGCGCCGAACAGTGGCGGCTCCTGAAAAAATTCTCAGGAGGGGCAATTTTTCTGATGATTTAGGTGACCTACACACGTGCACGAGTCCGTGCACGCGATTCCAGATATCTTTACCTCTGAATAAACTGCCTTTATTATACCATATCCACCCTGTCCAAAGTCTCTACTTGGTCTCAGTTCTCCAGTAAACTTGTGATTATCAACAGTACACAACGGTAACAAACAATTGGGGGAACTCACGGGGCAGATAGTAACCACTTAAAAGGAAGCGATTCCCAAACCTTCCATAACAAAGCCATCACCTACAGAGAGATGAACTTGGAGAAGAGTCCCCTAAGTAAGCTTGTCCTGGGCCTCTGTTCACAAACACAAACAGACCCCACACAGCCCCAGGACAACAACAACAACAACAACAACAACACAATTAGACCCAACCAAATCATGAGAAAACAAAAAGAGAATTACTTGACACATTGGAAAGAACAAACAAAAAAACAGAGCAAACTAGAATGCTATTTGGCCCTAAACAGAGAGTACACAGTGGCAGAATACCTGACCACTGTGACTGACCCAAACTTAATGAAAGCTTTGACTATGTACAGACTCAGTGACCATAGCCTTGCTATTGAGAAAGGCCGCCGTAGGCAGACCTGGCTCTCAAGAGAAGACAGGCTATGTGCACACTGCCCACAAAATGAGGTGGAAACTGAGCTGCACTTCCTAACCTCCTGCCAAATGTATGACCATATTAGAGACACATATTTCCCTCAGATTACAGCGATCCACAAAGAATTCGAAAACAAACCCAATTTTGATAAACTCCCTTATCTACTGGGTGAAAAACCACAGTGTGCCATCACAGCTGCAAGATTTGTGACCTGTTGCCACAAGAAAAGGGCAACCAGTGAAGAACAAACACCATTGTAAATACAACCCATATTTATGTTTATTTATTTTCCCATTTGTACTTTAACTATTTGCACATTGTAACAACACTGTATATATACATAATATGACATTTGAAATGTCTTTATTCTTTTGAAACTTCTGAGTGTAATGTTTACTGTTAATATTTATTGTTTATTTCACTTTTGTTTACTATCTACTTCCCTTGCTTTGGCAATGTTAACACACGTTTCCCATGCCAATAAAGCCCTTAAATTGAATTGAATTGATAGTAAGGTCGCAATGACACAGAAAGCAGTTCAATGTCGGGGTACAGAGTCGCTCTCTTACCAGGATCGCGGTCCGCTCTGACCAGGGTGAAGGTGGCCGGCTCCACTTCTCTGTCCGGGACTCATCCAGCCAAGTCTCCCAGCTGTATTGGGATTCAGCTGCCAGCAGCGTTTTCATTATTTAGTCCGTTCGTAGCGGGTATGTACACGATCAACAAGATCAGTCCAAAACCAACCACTGGAAATCCATGGTTGGCAGAATGTTTGTAAACTAAGTCTACAAATTAAAAACATAAAATAACGCCGCACTGCAGGTCGCAACAGAGACGCTTCTAGCCGCCATTGTCTTAGTTACGTTCAACGTTACGTCACGTATGACGAAAGCGCGTAAGTGCAAGCCCACAGACACCCATAGAGAATGTATTGAAAGCTTTGAAATGTGAAAAAAATAGATTTTACATGACAGGCTATGAGAGACTTCTGGGCGATTTTCAACTTGACTGAAATCGCCCCAAAAACGGGCGGGGCCATTTGAAGCACGACTTTAGCCTGATTTGACATTTAGTGGCTGGCAGATCAGACGTGAACACTGATAACTGCTGTTGCCGTGATATAATTGATTAGAAAAAAAATCCCTTCCTTTTCCCGTTTGGCAGTGCGTCGCCCATATCGCCCTATTGAACAAGCCGTCCCTGGTCCAAAGCCTGTTAAGGATGTTATTCCATGTGTCCTCTAAGCTGCAGTGTTTCATGGTTCATTAACTTCAGACCGAGGCTGAATGGATGGGATTAAGATGTACTATAGACCGAGGCTGAATGAATGGGATTAGGATGTACTGTAGACCGAGGCTGGATGGATGGGATTAGGATGTACTGTAGACCGAGGCTGGATTGATGGGTTTAGGATGTACTATAGACCTAGGCTGAATGGATGGGATTAGGATGTACTGTAGACCGAGGCTGAATGGATGGAATTAGGATGTACTATAGACCGAGGCTGGATAGATGGGATTAGGATGTACTGTAGACCGAGGCTGGATGTTAATACTTGGGGTAAATTTGAATGTTGTTTACATCATCAAATGATTAGTTGTCTTCTTTGTGTTTTTTTACGTGAGCTAAGGAGGTATTTTGACGTCAATGGGACAACCTGGTTAAAAAAGGTTGAGATCATCGCCAACTCTGAAACTTCTTTAGTTTTTGAAGTTAATCTTCAGAAGGTTACTGTTCAAATAGGAGATGAACCAGACTACAGTCAATAAAAATGAGTCCTGTATTCTTTTGACCAGGTGTTGACACCATGTTCCCAAAGTGAGGTTACCGTTCAGCCAAAAAACCAACAAAAACAGGATATATAAAAGAACACCCTGTTCTAAGTATTTGGCGTTATGGTTCAAAGGTGCAGAGGTTGACAGTAATTATCCATGAAGTCAACACGTGTCCAGCTGTCACTTTTCACGTCATCTGTCACACACACACACAGACGCCAAACCAGTGGTCCATCCAAGTACAATATTTGCTTGTGGACGAGACAAAGTTACAAAGTCAAGGTTTAAAAATAGAGTTTCTCCATACTTCTATAGAACTGGTTGCGAGCCAGGAGGCAGGCGGGGGAGTTAACACTAGTCATGGTGCTTCTGGTCGGCTGGTCGGCCAGTCGACGCTTCAATTACCTGAAAAGAGAGAGAGAGAGAGAGAGAGAGAGAGAGAGAGAGAGAGGAGAGAGAGAGAGAGAGAGAGAGAGAGAGAGGAGAGAGAGAGAGAGAGAGAGAGAGAGAGAGAGAGAGAGTGGTGATCAGGCTGATTAGACGTGGACAAACAGAGAATCATGTCTCTAATCAGCCTGAACTCTGGAACAGTTTGTTTAACCTATGACACAGCAACCTCTGCTGCTATTTTGAGCTATTTCCTTTTCAGGACGTTTCAGTCCTTTTTCAGATGCTCTTCTCCAAGTTGACGGTCAGAACACTGAGATACAGTACGACAACACAACCGATGATGATGATGGTGAGAATACTGTGGGTTCTATTAATGTTATGATACTGATACACACACAGTGCATTCAGAAAGTATTCAGACCCCTTCCCTTTTCCCACATTTAGTTACATTACAGCCTTATTCTAAAATAGATTAAATTCATTTTTTTCCCTCATCAATCTACACACAATACCCCTTATTTACATAAGTATTCAGACCCTTTGCTATGGGACTCGAAATTGAGCTCAGGTGCATCCTGTTTCCAACTTGATTGGAGTCCACCTGTGGTAAATTCTATTGATTGGACATGACTTGGAAAAGCTCACATCTGTCTATACAAAGGTCCCACAGTTGACAGTGCATGTCAGAGCAAAAACCAAGCCATGAGGTCAAAGGAATTGTCCGTAGAGCTCCGAGACAGGATTGTGTCGAGGAACAGATCTGGGGAAGGGTACCAAAAAATGTCTGCAGCATTGAAGGTCCCTAAGAACACAGTGGCCTCCATCAAATCAAATCAAATGTTATTTGCCGCATGCGCCGAATACAACAGGTGTAGACCTTACAGTGAAATGCTTACAAGCCCTTAACCAACAATGCCATTTTTTAAGGGAGTACCGGTACAGAGTCAATGTGCGGGGGCACCGGTTAGTCGAAGTAATTGAGGTAATATGTTCTTGTGGGTAGAGTTAAATTGACTATGCATAAATAATAAACAGAGTAGCAGCAGTGTAAAAGAGGGGGTGGGGTGGGGTGGGGTGGGGTGGGGTGGGGGACCAATGCAAATAGTCTGGGAAGCCAGGATTAGCAGTTCAGCAGTCTTATGGCTTGGGGGTAGAAGCTGTTAAGAAGCCTTTTGGACCTAGACTTGGCGCTCTGGTACCACTTGCCGTGCGGTAGCAGAGAGAACAGTCTATGACTAGGGTGGCTGGAGTCTTTGACAATTTTTAGGGCCTTCCTCTGACACCGCCTGCTATAGAGGTCCTGAATGGCAGGAAGCTTGGCCCCAGTGATGTACTGGGCCATACGCACTACCCTCTGTAGTGCCTTGCAGTTGGAGTCCGAGCAGTTGCTATACCAGGCGGTGATGCTCTCGATGGTGCAGCTGTAGAACATTTTGAGGATCTGAGGACCCATGCCAAATCTTTTCAGTCTCCTGAGGGGGAATAGGCTTTGTCGTGCCCTCTTCACGACTGTCTTGGTGTGTTTGGACCATGATAATTTGTTGGTGATGTGGACACCAAGGAACTTGAAGCTCTCAACCTGTTCCACTACAGCCCCGTCGATGAGAATGGGGGCGTGCTCAGTCCTCTTTTTTTTCCTGTAGTCCACAATCATCTCCTTTGTATTGATCATGTTGAGGGAGAGGTTGTTATCCTGGCACCACACGGCCAGGTATCTGACCTCCTCCCTATAGGCTGTCTCATCGTTGTTGGTGATCAGGCCTACCACTGTTGTGTCGTCGGCAAACTTAATGATGGTGTTGGAGTCGTGCCTGGCCATGCAGTCATGGGTGAACAGGGAGAACAGGAGGCGACTGAGTACGCACCCCTGAGGGGCCCCCGTGTTGAGGATCAGCATGGCAGATGTGTTGTTACCTACCTTTACCACCTGGGGGCGGCCCGTTAGGAAGTCATGGATCCAGTTGCAGAGGGAGGTGTTTAGTCCCAGGGTCCTTAGCTTAGTGATGAGCTTTGAGGGCACTATGGTGTTGAACACTGAGCTGTAGTCAATGAATAGCATTCTCACATAGGTGTTCTTCTTTTCCAGGTGGGAAAGGCAGTGTGGAGTGCAATAGAGATTGCGTCATCTGTGGATCTGTTGGGGCGGTATGCAAATTGGAGTGGGTCTAGGGTTTCTGGGATAATGGTGTTGATGTGAGCCATGACCAGTCTTTGAAAGCACTTTATGGCTACAGACGTGAGTGCTATGGGTCGGTAGTCATTTAGGCAGGTTATCTTAGTGTTCTTGGGCACAGGGACTATGGTGGTCTGCTTGAAACATGTTGGTATTACAGACTCAGTCAGGGACATGTTGAAAATGTCAGTGAAGACACTTGCCAGTTGGTCAGCGCATACTCGGAGTACACGTCCTGGTAATCCGTCTGGCCCTGCGGCCTTGTGAATGTTGACCTGCTTAAAAGTCTTACTCACATCGGCTACGTAGAGCGTGATCACATAGTCATCCGGAACAGCTGATGCTCTCATGCATGCTTCAGTGTTGCTTGCCTCGAAGCGAGCATAGAAGTGATTTAGCTCGTCTGGTAGGCTTGTGTCACTGGGCAGCTCGCGGCTGTGCTTCCTGTTGTAGTCTGTAATAGTTTTCAAGCCCTGCCACATCCGACGAGCGTCAGAGCCGCTATAGTGGTCCTCTGTAGCGCAGCTGGTAGAGCACGGCGCTTGTAATGCCAAGGTAGTGGGTTCGATCGCCGGGACCACCCATACACAAAACTGTATGCACACATGACTGTAAGTCGCTTTGGATAAAAGCGTCTGCTAAATGGCATATTATTATAGTACGATTCAATCTTAGTGCTGTATTGACTCTTTGCCTGTTTGATGGTTCGTTGGAGGGCATAGCGGGATTTCTTATAAACGTCCGGGTTAGAGTCCCACTCCTTGAAAGCGGCAGCTCTACCCTTTAGCTCAGTGTGGATGTTGCCTGTAATCCATGGCTTCTAGTTGGGGTATGTACGTACGGTCACTGTGGGGACGACGTCATCGATGCACTTATTGATGAAGCCAGTGACTGATGTGGTGTACTCCTCAATGCTATCGGAAGAATCCCGGAACATATTCCAGTCTGTGTTAGCAAAACAGTCCTGTAGCTTAGCATCTGCGTCATCTGACCACTTCCTTATTAACCGAGTCACTGGTGCTTCCTGCTTTAGTTTTTGCTTATAAGCAGGAATCAGGAGGATAGTTATGGTCAGATTTGCCAAATGGAGGGCGAGGGTGAGCTTTGTACGTGTCTCTGTGTGTGGAGTAAAGGTGGTCTAGAGTTTTTTTTCCTCTGGTTGCACATTTAACAGGCTGGTAGAAATTAGGTAGAACGGATTTAAGTTTCCCTGCATTAAAGTCCCCGGCCACTAGGAGCGCTGCCTCTGGATGAGCATTTTCCTGTTTACTTATGGCCTTATACAGCTCATTGAGTGCTATCTTAGTGCCAGCATCGGTTTGTGGTGGTAAATAGACAGCTACGAAAAATATGGATGAAAACTCTCTTGGTAAATAGTGTGGTCTACAGCTTATCATGAGATACTCTACCTCAGGCGAGCAAAACCTTGAGACTTCCTTAGTATTAGATTTTATGCACCAGTTGTTGTTTACAAATATACACAGACCGCCACCCCTTGTCTTACCGGAGTCAGCCGTTCTATCCTGCCGATGTAGCGTATATCCCGTCAGCTGTATGTTGTCCATGTCGTCATTCAGCCACGACTCGGTGAAACATAAGATATTACAGTTTTTAATGTCCCGTTGGTAGGATAACCTTAATCTTAGGTCGTCCAATGTATTTTCAAATGATTGATTGATTGAACATTGGGTAATAAGATTGATGGAAGAGGCAGTTTATTTTTTTTTATTTTTTATTTTTTATTTTTTGGGGGGGTAGATCAGCTCAATATTGCAGATAGATTGTAACTTCCATCAATGTAATTGTCTGCATCACTTCCAATCCCCATGTTTTTTTTTATATACTGTATATATATATATACATATATACATTCATACATACACACATACATACATATACATATATATATATGTATATATATATACACACACATACACATACATACACATATACACACATACACATACATATCCTTTAAAAATATATATATATATTCCCCTTTATTACTTTTAACCCCGCCACCTTTTCCCCACTTGGAGTAAACTAGTGAACAACAACGCCTAGGCCTCTACTTCCAGCCCATACCCACTATCTACATTTTATGGACACAGTCAATTTTACAGTAATTACATTTTGTTTGTTTTTTCTCCTGAACTTCTTCTACTCTCAACCTCTCCGATCATTTTCATGATGTCCATCCGGTTTACTTCTATATGCCATATCTTTCTAACTGTGCTCCTTCACAAAAGCTCCCAACCTACAACCCATACACTTATTATGGACACAGCGTGCCTACATTATTACTTATCTTGTTATTGTTTGTTGGAAGAGGCAGTTTACTCGCTCGCCGTCGGATCCTTACAAGGCACCCCGACCTACGTCCACGATATCTCCGTCTCTTCCTCATGCGAATGACAGGGATTTGGGCCTTGTTGGGTGTCTGTAGAAATCTTCGTCCAGTACGAGGTGAGTAATCGCTGTCCTGATATCCAGAAGCTCTTTTTGGTTATAAGAGACGGTGGCAGAAACATTATGTGCAGAATAAATTACAAATAACGCGAAAAAACACACACAATAGTGCAACAGGTTAGAGGGCTGTAAAACGGCAGCCATCTTCTCCGGCGCCATCTTTCTTAAATGGAAGAAGTTTGGAACCACCAAGACTCTTCCTAGAGCTGGCCACCCGGCCAAACTGAGAAATCAGGGGAGAAGGGCCTTGGTCATGGAGGTGACCAAGAACCTGATGGTCACTATGATAGAGCTCCAGAGTTCCTCTGTGGAGATGGGAAGAACCTTCCTGAAGGACAACATTTACATACATATACATTTTAGTCATTTAGCAGACGCTCTTAACCAGAGCGACTTACAGGAGCAATTAGGGTTAAGTGCCTTGCTCAAGGGCACATTAACGTCATTTAGCAGACGCTCTTAGCCAGAGCGACTCACAAATTGGTGCGTTCACCCTATAGCCAGTGGGATAACCACTTTACAATTTGGGGGGGGGGGGGGGGTTAGAAGGAATACTTTATCCTATCCCAGGTATTCCTTAAAGAGGTGGGGTTTCAAATGTCTCCGGAAGGTGGTGAGTGACTCCGCTGTCCTGGCGTCGTGAGGGAGCTTGTTCCACCATTGGGGTGCCAGAGCACGAACAGTTTTGACTGGGCTGAGCGGGAGCTATGCTTCCGCAGAGGAAGGGGAGCCAGCAGGCCAGAGGTGGATGAACGCAATGTCCTCGGGTGGGTGTAGCTGAAGGGGCATTAGGCCAAACCCTTTAGACATACCATAGCCATAGCGACTGCATTCAATACAATAACACACCGTTAGCACAACTTGGTCACAACAAACCACCATAATGTGATAACACACTAAACAGATCATTCGTGTCTGTGTCAAGTTCCTTTCATGACGCAGCAATGATTAGACGTTGGCTAGCTAGGACAAGTATATTGTGGTTAGCTACTACAGTACAGCCAGCTGGTCATGTTGGGTAGCTAGCAATGGCCACTGTGTTGACTCTGTTTGAAGAACGGCTAGCTAGCTAGCTTCGTGCTACAGCCGGCACGGCCGAGGACACTGCCAAGACACAGTAACTACCCACAACAACCCACGAAGCCTAGCTATGACGCCGTAGCCAACCTGCAAGCTAGCATCCATTAGCACACAACTTAGCATCAACACCTGGCCACAACAAACTGCCAAGAGTGTGTCAGCACACCAAACAGACAATTCAAGTCCGTGTCGAGTTCCCTTCACAACGCAGCAAAAAAAAAAAAAAAAAAAAAAAAAAAAAAAACAATAAAAAAAAAAATTAAACGTTGGAACCAGCTCTCCAGCGTTGCTAATCGTTACCAGTAGCTACCCGCTAGCTAGCTAGCCTCGTGCCTCGATACTAACCTACAACTACCCACGGAAACCTACAATAACAACAATACTAACCTACAGTAAATACAATACCTAACTACAGCTAACTACCTACCTACGATCTAATACATGGTTAAGCAAAAGTTAAACGTTGGCTAGGACTACATTACCATTGGAACCAGCTCTCCAGCGTTGCTAATCGTTACCTGTAGCTACCCGCTAGCTAGCTAGCCTCGTGCCTCGATACTAACCCACAATTACCCACGGAAACCTACAATAACAACAATACTAACCTACAGTAAATACAATACCTAACTACAGCTAACTACCTACCTACGATCTAATACATGGTTAAGCAAAAGTTAAACGTTGGCTAGGACTACATTACCATTGGAACCAGCTCTCCAGCGTTGCTAATCGTTACCAGTAGCTACCCGCTAGCTAGCTAGCCTCGTTCCTCGATACTAACCCACAATTACCCACGGAAACCTACAATAACAACAATACTAACCTACAATAAATACAATACCTAACTACAGCTAACTACCTACCTACGATCTAACACATGGTTAAGCTTTACTCAACACTACATGTAGCTTACCTCCTGCTTACCTCCAGCCAGAGAAAAACACGACCTCTCACGACCTCTCCCGACACCATCAAACATCTGTTTGATTTGTTTAATGACTATAGCAGCAATCCATTACAGAGCAGCTCTGGGTAGAGTGCAGTTTGTGGAGGTGTGTGTTTCCCATTGTTACTGCTCCCTAAAGACTAGTTACAGCGAATCCTGATTTGATACTCTCACAGAAACCGGCAATCAAAAAACGGCGACAACCATCTCTGTAGCACTCCACCAATCAGGCCTTTATGGTAGAGTGGCCAGACAGAAGCCACTCCTCAGTAAAAGGCACCTAAAGGACTCTCAGAAACAAGATTCTCTGGTCTGATGAAACAAAGATTGAACTCTTTGGGCTGAATGCCAAGAATCGCGTCTGGAGGAAACCTGGCACCATCCCTACGGTGAAGCATGGTGGTGGCAGCATCATGCTGTGGGATGTTTTTCAGAGGCAGGGACTGGAAGACTAGTCAGGATCGAGGGAAAGATGAACGGAGCAAAGTACAGAGAGATCCTTGATGAAAACCTGCTCCAGAGCGCTCAGGACCTCAGACTGGGGCGAAGGTTGACCTTCCAACAGGACAACGACCCTAATCACAAAGCCAATACAACGCAGGAGTGGCTTCGGGACAAGTCTTTGAATGTCCTTGAGTGACCCAGCCAGAGCCCAGACTTGAACCCAATCGAACATCTCTGGAGAGACCTGAAAATAGCTGTGCAGCAACGCTCCCCATTCAACCTGACAGAGCTTGAGAGGATCTGCAGAGAAGAATGGGAGAAACTCCCCAAATACAGGTGTGCCAAGCTTGTAGTGTCATACCCAAGAAGACTCAAGGCTGTAATCGCTGCCAAAGGTGCTTCAATAAAGTACTGAGTAAAGGTACAGAATACTTATGTAATGTGATATTTCAGTTTTGTTTTTATTTTTTATCTGCAAACATTTCTAAAACCCTGTTTTTGCTTTGACATTATGGGGTATTGTGTGTAGATTGATGAGGGAAAAAACAATTTGATCAATTTTAGAATAAGGCTGTAACGTAACAAAATGTGGAGAAAGTCAGGGGGTCTGAATACTGTACATAGACTTGAATTGTGTGTCTGTCCCAGTTCCTAGTAAATATACTCCTTTAGTCACTGAGGAAATCAAGTGTAAATCTGTCAAGTGTACGAACAGATTGTTGTCTCAGTGATACTAATCGCTCCACTGAAATTAAATCAAGTTTGACATGACACACTAATAAAATAGTCTGTATCCTCGACTTGTTGCATAACTCACTTGACTCATGCAAGGTCTTTGTGATAATGAAATAGAACATTGTGTTTCTTCTCCCTGACAAAGGCTTGATACGCTGAAACGTGTCACAGTGTTCCATTGAACGTTGTGATTATTCTCCCTGACAGAGGCGTGATACGCTGAAACGTGTCACAGTGTTCCATTGAACGTTGTGTTTATTCTCCCTGACAGAGGCTTGATACGCTGAAACGTGTCACAGTGTTCTATTGAACGTGCCACCCCAATAAAGCCATTTTCATATAATGAAGAAAATCATATACTGTAGGAGGAATTTACTGTCAGTGTTAGTGGTTGAAAGCTTGAAGGTCAAATGTAATAGAAATGTAGCAGGTCTAGAGTTTTTCTGTCTTGGGTATGTTGTTGATGCTGGTTGTGTAAAAATGACACAATGTCTCCTAAAGTCTGGAGTCAACCAAATCTGGAATCAGCCAGCTGCCCTCCTGCTAAAAAAAAAGCTGAACATTGTTTACTCTAGATAACAGTGATTCTGTGTATCCTCATGGGGGCCGTTCAAAATATTAGTTTTCTGTCTGATGCTCGGATAAACAGGCACTACCTGGCAAAGACTTCTTCCTGTTGCTCAATAGTGTCTGGCCTGCACAAGTTGTGGCAATGTTGTATTAAAATTAAATTGAAATAAAATGCAGGTACAAAACTAAGATCGTCGCCGAAAACAAAGACGGTTCTGCCAAGTTGTTCTGCGGAGTTATTCATTTTCTCCCTCTCTCACTTGTCCACTCAAGCTTAACATTATTGTCATCTATCGCCCACCAGGTGCCCTTGGAGAGTTCCTCAATGAGCTGGACACCTTGATAAGCTCATTTCCTGACGATGTCTCACCGCTCTTTGTACTGGGCGACTTCAACCTCCTGATGTATGCCTTCGATTAATTTCTTTCCAACTCTCTCTTTCCCCTCCTTGCCTCTTTTGACCTCACTCTTTCCCAATACACTTGACCTCATCTTTACTACGTTGTTTTCTGTCTCCCTTTCCTCCAACCCTATCCACTCAACCCCTACCCAGATGGTCATGCGCCGTGGCAATCTTTGCTCTCTCTCTCCCACTACTCTCTCCTCATCTATCCTATCATCTCTCCCTTCTGCTAAATCCTTCTCCCTCCTGTCTCCTGATTCTGCCTCTTCGACCCTACTCTCCTCCTTTTCCGCATCCTATGACTCGCACTGTCCCCTTTCCTCCCGGCCGGCTTGGCCCTCCCCTCCTGCTCATTTCGAGTTTACAGAACAGGGCTGCGGGCAGCTGAGCGAAAATGGAGGAAAACTAAACTTCCGGAGGACCTATCATCCTTTCACTCCCTCCTCTCTACCTTCTCTTTCTCTGTATCTGCTGCTAAAGCCCCTTGCTGCCACTCTAAATTTCAAGATAACCCTAGGAAACTATTTTCCATCTTCTCTTCCCTCCTTAATCCTCCACCCCCTCCCTCCTCCATCTCTGCGGATGACTGTGTCAACCACTTTGAAAAGAAGGTTGTTGACATCCGCTCCTCATTCACTCAGCCTATTGAGTCCATTGGTCTCACTCACATAGAACTACCCTATGCCATGACCTCTTTCACCACTCTCTCTCCAGATGAAATCATGCGACTAGTGAGGTCTGGCCGCCTGACATTCTACCCACTTGACCCCATCCCCTACTCCCTTTTCCAGATCATCTCTGAAGACCTTCTCAAATTCCTCACTTCCCTCATCAACTCTGACTTCAAAATGGCCTAAGTCGCTCCCCTCCTCAAGTAACCAACACTCGACTCATCTGATGTCAAAAACGACAGACTTGTATCCCTTCTTTATTTTCTTTCCAAAACACTTGAGCATGCTGTCTCTGATCAACTTTCTCGTTATCTCTCTCAGAACGATCTTCTTGACCCTAAACAGTCAGGCTTCAAGACGGGTCACTCAACCTTGACTGCTCTTCTCTGTGTCATGGAGGCTCTCCGCACTACCAAAGCTGACTCTCTCTCCTCTGTTCTCATCCTCCTAGATCTAGTATCTTCAAAACCGTGAACCATCAGATCCTCCTCTCCACCTTCTCAGGGTTGGGCGTCTCAGGCTCTGCACACTTTTGGATTGCATCCTACCTGGCAGGCCGCTCCTACCAGTTGACGTGGAGAGGATCTGTGTCTGCACCACGTCCTCTCACTACTGGTGTCCCCCAGGGCTCGGTTCTAGGCTCTCTCCTCTTCTCTCTATACACCAAGTCACTCGGCTCCATCATATCCTCACATGGTCTCTCCTATCATTGCTATGCGGATGACACTTAACTACTTTTCTCCTTCCCCCTTTCTGACATCCAGGTGGTGACATGCATCTCTGCGTGCCTGGAAGATATCTCAACTTGGATGTCAGCCCACCACCTCAAGCCCAACCTCGACAAGACGGAGCTGCTCTTCCTCCCGGGGAAGGCCTGCCGGCGCAAAGACATCTCCAATCACGGGTTGGCAACTCCACAGTGTTGCCCTCCCAGAGTGCAAAGCACCTTGGCGTGACCCTGGACAACATCCTGTCGTTCTCTGCAAACATCAAAGCAGTGACTCGCTCCTGCAGGTTCATGCTCAACAACGTCCGTAGAGTACGACCCTACCTCACACAGGAGGCGGTGCAGGTCCTAATCCAGGCACTTGTCCTCTCCCGTCTGGACTACTGCAACTCGCTGTTGGCTGGGCTCCCTGCTTGTGCCATCAAACCCCTGCAACTTATCCAGAATGCTGCAGCCCGCCTGGTTTTCAACCTTCCCAAGTTCTCTCATGTCACCCCGCTCCTCCGCACACTCCACTGGCTTCCAGTCGAAGCTCGCATCCACTACAAGACCATGGTGCCTACCTATGGAACAGCAAGAGGAACTGCACCTCCCTACCGTGAGGCTATGCTCAAACCCTACACCCCAACCCGAGCACTCCACTCCGCCACCTCACGTCTCTTGGCCCTCCCACCTCTATGGGAGGGCAGCTCCCACTCAGCCCAGTGCAAGCTCTTCTCTGACCCCAATGGTGGAACAGGTTCCCCCTGAAGCTAGAACATAGGAGTCCCAGACCCTCTTCCCGAAAACACCTGAAACCCTACCTCTTTCAAACAGTATCTTAAATAATCCTCCTCCGCACCTCGACCCGACTCCAATTTATTGTTATTTTTAATTTAAAAATTAACTAAACCTGAACCAGCATTTGGGTCAGAGACATAGTGACACCCGCAGGCCTCTGGTACTTTCATTTGATTAATCTCCCCTCTCTCTCACTCAAAGTGGTTCTCATTGCATCGCTGTTACATACAGCTTCTTCACCCCTCAATATCAGAGTTATGTAACCCATAGAGTCTATCTAGGTTGTGTAACCCATAGAGTCCATCTAGGTTATGTAACCCATAGAGTCCATCTAGGTTATGTAACCCATAGAGTCCATCTAGGTTGTGTAACCCATAGAGTCCATCTAGGTTGTGTAACCCATAGAGTCCCTCCGGGTTGTGTAACCCATAGAGTCCATCTAGGTTGTGTAACCCATAGAGTCCATCTAGGTTGTGTAACCCATAGAGTCCATCTAGGTTGTGTAACCCATAGAGTCCATCTAGGTTGTGTAACCCATAGAGTCCATCTAGGTTGTGTAACCCATAGAGTCCATCTAGGTTGTGTAACCCATAGAGTCCATCTAGGTTGTGTAACCCATAGAGTCCATCTAGGTTGTGTAACCCATAGAGTCCATCTAGGACAAGTGTGTAGTTTTGTCACACAACACAATGCCACAGATGTCTCAAGTTTTGAGGGAGTGTGCAATTGGCATGCTGACTGCAGGAATGTCCAACAGAGCTGTTGCAAGAGAATTGAATGTTCATTTCTCTACCATATGCTGCCTCCAATGTCGTTTTAGAGAATTTGTCAGTATGTCCAACCGGCCTCACAACTGCAGACCACGTGTAACCACGCCAGGCCAGGACCTCCACATCTGGCTTCTTCACCTGCCACCCTGACAGCTGACGAAACTGAATAGTATTTCTGTCTGTAATAATGCCCTTTTGTGGGGAAATACTCATTCTGATTGGCTGGGCCTGGCTGCCCAGTGGATGGGCTTAGCTCCCAAGTGGTTGGGCCCCTTCCCAGTGATGTGAAATCCATAGATTAGGGCCTAATGAATTAATTTCAATTGACTAATTTCCTTCTATGAACTGTAACTCAGTAAAATCTTTGAAATTGTTGCATGTTGCGTTTATATTTTTGTTCAGTACAGTTATCAACAACTATCGTCTACAAAATATGAATGGTTTATAAACATTTACAACTACGCTAACAATCACCTTCCCTGGTGGTCTAGTGGTTAGGATTCGGCGCTCTCACCGCCGCGGCCCGGGTTCGATTCCCGGTCAGGGAATGACTGTTTTATCACTGTTTTAGATGAATCCACATTATATAGTTAACTGCCTAAAAAATAAAGGAGCCGCGCCCCTGACAACGGTAAATCTAGGACATTTCTGGTTGCGACAACTAATCATTTCACCGTCTGCAACCAAGAAATACTCAAGAATTGTACTCGCCAACCAATCCGAGACGCCAGTGCAACCAAGAATTGACGAATGAGGATAGAGCTACGGCGGGACTCTAGAAGAGGACCATGGAAGAATATATTTCCTTTCAGGAAAATTATCTTTATTTTCTGAAGTAGCTAAACATTTGTTGCCTGCTGTTTTCATTGATCATCATCGTCGATCTAGCAGGTAAGATCAGTGTATTAGGTAATATGTTAGCACAGTTAACAAGATTTACAGTGTAGCTACAGTAACGATATCTAACGTTAACAAACGGGTGTTTTGGCACTGACACAGGTGACCCAGGTTATCGAAGTAGCTATCTTAACGTCCGATGACTGACCATCAAAATAGTCTGTTAACCCCACTATTTCCATACTAAACTGGAGTTATTATTTTCTTATTACCGTACCGTAGCTAGTTATCTAAACAAAGTGTGACTCAACTCAGCATCAGCAAACCATCTCCTTTTCTCTTTTAATTAATTTACCTAATTGGAATAGACATAGCTATAGGGCAAGCACTGTCTTGATATTAAATAGGCATGGGTCATCGTGTTAATTATGAATTAAAATGCACGAGGGATATCCTATGCTTATAATAATAATATGCCATTTAGCAGACACTTTTGTCCAAAGCGACTTACAGTCACGTGTGCATACATTTTTACGTATGGGTGGTCCCGGGGATCGAACCCACTTCCCTGGCGTTACAAGCGCCGTGGTCTACCAATTGAGCTACAGAGGACCACAGTTATGCTGGTGTGTCTGTGTGTGTTGGAAATGTGCTTTAGCAAGTAGCCAGAGATGACAAGAGAGTTAAATACACTTCATTTTATATTGTTCCATCTATTAATCCAGTCTGCTCACTGTGATTAAAATGGATATCGTTTATGCTTTTTTTTATTTTTTTTTATTTCACCTTTATTTAACCAGGTAAGCCAGTTGAGAACCAGGTAAGCCAGTTGAGAACAGGTTCAACTGCGACCCATTTACAACTGCTTATTAAATACAAACTTTCCCCTTTATTTTCCCAGCAGACATGGAGCCCAGCTTCAGAAAACTGCCAAATGGAAGACTTGTCTTTAACGGACAGTAAGGATTCCAGGACTTACAGGACAAAAACTACTAAAAGAGCGTGGAGCAGGGCTGTGTCTCCAGACAAAGTGGTGGATTCAGCCAGGAGGGCTGTACTGCTCAGAGGTGGCAACCCAGCAAGCAGGGCACATTTGCTGGGTCAGCATGAGATGCAGTTTGGCCTTTATAAGGAGCTGACCTTCAAGTGGGTGGTTGAAAATGTGCTGGGCTGGGTATTTGGTGGCAGGAGTGATTTCAAAAACCATGCTGCTAATAAGATGGCTTTCAAGGAATATATGGAGCCATCTACCACCCAGATCCCCGCCGACCAGCTACTCAGATTACAAGATCCTCCGCCATCCTCCACCACCCAGCCATCCTCCGCACCACCTCCTACCACCCACCATCCTCCCCACCCACCAACCAGCCATCCTCCGCCACCCAGCCATCCTCCACCACCCAGCCATCCTCCACCACCCAGCCATCCCCGCCACCCTACTACCCAGCCATCCTCCACCACCCAGCCATCCTCCGCCATCCTCACCACCCACCAATCCTCCGCCACCCAGCCATCCCTCACCACCCACCAATCCTCCCCACACCACCAGCCATCCTCCCCACCCACCCCAGCCATCCCTCACCACCCACCAATCCTCCGCCACCCACCACCCAGCCATCCTCCACCACACAGCCATCCTCCACCACCCAGCCATCCTCCACCACCCAGCCATCCTCCACCCCACCACCCAGCCATCCTCCACCACCCACCACCCAGCCATCCTCCACCACCCAGCCATGCAAAGACCAGATGACCACTGGTTCCCAGCGGTCCTCAACATCTTCGCTCAGGTCATTGCTGGTTGGAAAACCACGCCCCTCCCAGAATCTCGACAGGAAAATAAGGAAGCTCATGTCTCCTCGGAAGGTTCAGCCTAGTAAGCTCTATATTATGTTAATTTAAGTTGAGGTTTAGCTTATGGAGATAATAGATCGATAAGGATCGTCTTAATAGATCGATAAGGATCGTCTTTTAATGGTGTTTAATCTATTGATCTAATGTATTTAATAGTTCTACTTTTCAGCCCTTCCAGCCTCTGAGCCTGATGATGGTGAGCTGCGTTATGGCAGCAGAGCAGCTTGAGTCAGACCGGCCAGTTGTGTCCAAATAAATGTCTCTAGAAAACAGCTTAAACAAATGAAGCTACTGTGGTTATTCTGACTGCACTTTTTGACATGACTAAGTTAGCCATAGTTGACTAAGTTAGCCATAGTTGGCTAGCTATCAAGGGATAAGAACGTTGCCAGCCAGTATGGCAATGGAACATTAAGAACGAACGACTGGGTGGCGTCCATAGATACAGAACAAAAAGACTGAACGACTGGGTCGCGTCTTTGGCAACCGAACGACCAGCCAGCTTGGGTAGTAACCCTAGCCGGCTTGGGTAGTAACCCTAGATTTGTGTCGGGACTATATCTTGTGGAAGGATTAATTAGTATGAATAAATTCATCAAAATAACATTTTTTATGAAAATATGTGAATCATTATTTGAATATGTTGGTAACCCTTTGTATAAAAGTGATAATGCCCTCGAAGCCGGTGTTTAGAGGATATATTGGCACGGTTTGCCGGCCCTCGACTTCATCTCTGGTTTAACAACACCCTGTGCCAATATATCCTCCAAACACCGGCTTCTCGGGCAATATCACTTAATTGTGGGCACGCCCCATCTACCTAGCGGGGCGGTATCTGCATTCGCTATGAATGCTGGACTTTGTGGTTCACGATGAGCAGCCGACTACACAGGAAGTTGAAACTTCCCGATTGTACCCGTGAAATGATGAAAATGCGCTCGTTCTAGCTTGTGGTTTGGATAATTTTGATGTTTATGACAAAAAACATAATGTGGTTAATATAGTAATGACTATAGGTTGTGGCAGAGCCAGGGTGAAATTTCCCTTTAATGATTGTTGGTGAAACCTAGCCAATTCATCAGGTAATCTTTTGTGAAGATAATTACATTTCAGTAAAAAACTTATTAAACACATTAACCAGGTTGCCATCCAACCTTTTTATGCAAGCAAATTACATGTCAGATAAAAAATGTCATGAAAGACCTGATGGAAGAAAAAAAAAATCGGTCAACTTTCCAAATGTCGACAAATTAAAATGCACTAGACAAGGTGGGATCTTTTTGTGTCGGTAAAATGAATTAATGCGAGAAATGTAGGTGTAAACGCTTATGCAGCAAATAACCATCATATCGAAGTAAACTTGGAGTCACGCGATGACATGTTGTGTGGTCCTCCCACTACGACTCGTTGGGGAAGTTTATTAGGCTACAGATTAAATACATTATATGATTACTGCATTGTTTGGTTTAGAGCTGGCAAGAAAGGCATTTCACTGTACTTGTGCATGTGACATTAATACGTGAAACTTGAAGATGAAATAAATTATGATGAACTTCACAAGGTGGTGAACTTGATGCTCCTTTCCAGTAGAGTTGAAAATATGATGGAAACCCATTCAACCAATTCAACCAATTCAACTTGTATTTTTTATTCGGTACATGGAAAGTTAACCGCAAAAATGTATTTTTATGTGCACTTCGTCATCACGCACAGCCTTTTATCTGCAGCAAGTCCCTTTGATGGAAACATCTCCTGATGGGAAATACCCACCAATGCACATATTGTTTTTATGGAGATTTTAGAATATTCACATGAATGGAAATTGGATGGAAACCTAGCTAGTGTTTGGAATGGTATACCAAATTGATTCTGCATTGACCAAATAAAATACCAAATTAATTCTGTATTGACCAAACATCATTTCAACCAATTGACCTTGAACGTGTTATTTATGTCAACATAACATCCTACACACTTCTCAGTAGTTGCCATTCAGCTATTACTACAAGCTTCGGAGTGTTGCAATGTTGTTTTTCGTCACAAAAGGAGCGTCTCACATTCAACATACTTTTTACTACCTGAAAATTGAGACAAGCTGTTTCATTCTGTCCGTAGCGTGGGGAATGTGTTGTCGCTTGGTTCTTTGATCTGATCGATAGGCTATTCATCAAAGTAGCCTAGTTTGCATTGATAACCAAATATAATCTCAGCGACTGTTGAAACAATAAACCAAACAACAAAAATCCACCCAAAAAGTTATTTTATTTAGAAGTAGTAGCTAGTGATTACAGGGTACTGTAATGGTAGAACCTGCTGGTGCTTTTCCCGCTCCAAAACATGATGAGGTTCCATTTTTTTTCTGATATGGGAATGAATACACAAGCAGAATATCAAACTGGGATTGATTGATTGATTGAATTTATTTGACAATTTGTAAAATACTTACATAAGGGCGATCCAGCCGGTGACGCCTTTGTTTTAGGTTACACCGGCAAGTAGAATAATATTTGCCAGAGCATATTGTTTTTATTATAAATCTGATTATTTCACATGGAGAGGTGGGAAGCTTAAAAGGCTAGCTAGCTTGCTATGTTTTTAGCCAGGCCAAAGCCAGCTAGCCAGACAGAGCTAGCCAGACAGCCCAAGTATGACCAGATGGGTCACCGGATGTATAAATCCAAAGCATCCGGTTAGCGTGTCCACTCACCACCAAATATAGTGATGAGAGGAAGCCCAGTGGCTGGCAGTGGGAGAAGATGGAGCGAGATGGATTTTGGCCAACAAGTCTGCTGATTTCCTCATCCGTTAAACAGTTGAGCTCAATACAGTTTTGTTTCCAAAACTAAAATATGTTACGAACAGAGTGGACTAAGTTTTGTAGACTTTACCCTTTGCCAAAGTTTCTAAAAAATGGCACCTGTTTAGAAGGAGCGCAAGGGTTGAGTTATTGCACAGGCGCATTTCGAGTAGGCGTTCCCTAACAGAAATATGCAAATACATGTTAGAACGCGCAAATAGGATCTCGCCAGAATTAAGGCAACCCTACCACCATGTGGCTGTCGCATACCATTCAACATCTGACTGACATAACATGATACCAAAGGCTTACTAACATCTGCGTGACGCCTGCTTGTTAATGAAAGTCATAAGGTGTATAGTTTATATTTATATTAATTAAATCTCAACCATAAATGTTAGAAATGTACAGTTTTTCCCGTGCAAGCCAACATTCCGAAGTAGACACCTTGAACTATAGGGTAGCCTATCGGCTTGTGTATTTCCTGTTATCGCTAATGGCCTAGAAAAGATTATGTCCAATCTATAGGTAATCTGTCTTTTTCCCGCAACACCTCAAGGGATAATATGTTATCTTATCTGGCTGTATACAGATGTAAATGTTGTTAGCCAATCACAGACTGTGTTGTTACCAGTTCCCAGTAGCCTACATCAGACAACCAATAAGAGTTGTGTCCGTGGCTTTCCAAGAGGGTCCCGTGCTATTCGGTATCCTTGGGGATGTCAATGTCGCAATCAAGTAGAAATGTAAAATGTTTAAGTTTAGTGTTAGTTAAGGGTTCAGGGTAGGGACGTCCCAAGGAATCGGGATAGCGGTGACCGTTCATAGAGCGGCAGACGCAATTTTCGAGAACGTCTGCCCGAGATGGTTTCCTTAGAGACGATGAAAAATAAATACGAAGATGTCCTTGATCCGATTGAGGAGTAAGTTGGCTATATTTAAGTTGTGATATCGTCAGGAAATATTTAGGCCTACTGGGTTAAGGCAAATTTGGTTTATTTGAAAATAATAAATTTTTGTTGATAACGAGTTGATAACGTATTGTCGAAAGCACGTAGGCAATATTATTTACTGTGTCGATAGGGGAGTAGGCTAGTGTACAATAATAACGTAATTTGATGTGGTAGTATTATTTATTTCATGAATGAATTAAATTGTAAATGAAAATATACACACCTGGTGCTATAGGATATATAGATATTTTACATTGTAATACACTACCCCTACATGCCATTGTGTGCTGGAGCTATGGGTTTATTTTTCCACTGTCACTGGGGGATGCATAACTGCTTTTCACTGAAGAAGGGAAACGAGGAACAACATCCAACTTCGATCGAAGGCCTAAAATCATGCCTGACAAGACCAATGAAATCATAACGGTAACCTAATATAGTGTGGAAACAGGAGTAGCCTACAATAATGTACCTGTATGTGCTAGTATTATTTATCTAATTGATCAATGAAATTGTAAATGTGGATGGGTACGCTACTTCATTCAATGATTACAGTATTGTACAAGGTAGATACAGGAGTAGCCTATAGTCTACGATGTCAATGAATGTGCTATAGTATAATTTATTTCATTGATGAATGAAATTGTAAATGGGGATGGGTAGGCTACTTCATTCAGTGAATACTGAATGTCTTGCTATCTCTGGGAGTATGTTAATGAAGGCTTTTCAGCTGTTGAACTATGGCAATGTCGAACTCATTTCCAAATCTATCTTACTTGTAGTCAAGAAGTGATGAGCCAGAGCAACCAATCAGCGTCACTGCAGCTGTTCTACCCACCCACCCCCACTGCTCTCCCTCCACAACCAACCACATCCTCTTCTCCCGTTCAACTCATTTGCTGCCACACTGAAAAGGACCGTACGTCCATACCTCTGTGCCCATCTCAGTGCAACATTGATCCATCCAAGGCCTCCGCTGGACGCCTAAAATGTGAGAAATGTAAACAAGATGCGACAGTAGTGTGTGTGTGTGTGTGTGTGTGTGTGTGTGTGTGTGTGTGTGTGGATGGAGTTCCAAGAAAAGACATGAGAAGATGGCAAAGGAGCTAGTGATGAGAGTGAGAGCATACAGAATGAAAATAAAGACCCCTTGGGATCTAAAATGAGTGTGGGGTGCCCTCCTGTGTCTCCTTCTTGTCTGTTTGAGGATACTACACTCCCCCCTGGTGGAGGTTCTTGGAACACTGCTACTTAAGTCTGAGCAGAGGTTGACGAAAACCTTCAGAAGTGGCGGTGCTATGTTGAGCGTTATCTTCAATACCAGGCAGACGTTTGAGTACAGAATGAAATGGTGTAAACTTAACAGGCTAAACTTGTTGAGTACACTCTTTGAGAAAGAGGTTCCAACAGGGTTCTTTGGCTGTCACCAAAAGAGAATCCTTTTTGGTTCCAGGTATAAGTATTTTTGGTTCCATGTTTCCATGTAGAACCCCTCTGTGGAATGGAGCCCAAAAGGGTTCTACCTAGGCACAGAAGGGGTTGTACCTGAAACCAAAAAGGGTTCTCCTAAGGGGACAATGGAAGAATCCTTATAGGTTGTAGATAGCACTACAGTGGGGGGGGGAAAAAGTATTTAGTCAGCCACCAATTGTGCAAGTTCTCCCACTTAAAAAGATGAGAGAGGCCTGTATTTTTCATCATAGGTACACGTCAACTATGACAGACAAAATGAGAATTTTTTTTCTCCAGAAAATCACATTGTAGGATTTTTAATGAATTTATTTTAAATTATGGTGGAAATAAGTATTTGGTCACCTACAAACAAGCAAGATTTCTGGCTCTCACAGACCTGTAACTTCTTCTTTAAGAGGCTCCTCTGTCCTCTACTCGTTACCTGTATTAATGGCACCTGTTTGAACTTGTTATCAGTATAAAAGACACCTGTCCACAACCTCAAACAGTCACACTCCAAACTCCACTATGGCCAAGACCAAAGAGCTGTCAAAGGACACCAGAAACAAAATTGTAGACCTGCACCAGGCTGGGAAGACTGAATCTGCAATAGGTAAGCAGCTTGGTTTGATGAAATCAACCGTGGGAGCAATTATTAGGAAATGGAAGACATACAAGACCACTGATAATCTCCCTCGATCTGGGGCTCCACGCAAGATCTCACCCCGTGGGGTCAAAAAGATCACAAGAATGGTGAGCAAAAATCCCAGAACCACATGGGGGGACCTAGTGAATGACCTGCAGAGAGCTGGGACCAAAGTAACAAAGCCTACCATCAGTAACACACTACGCCGCCAGGGACTCAAATCCTGCAGTGCCAGATGTGTCCCCCTGCTTAAGCCAGTACATGTCCAGGCCCGTCTGAAGTTTGCTAGAGTGCATTTGGATGATCCAGAAGAGGATTGGGAGAATATCATATGGTCAGATGAAACCAAAATATAACTTTTTGGTAAAAACTCAACTTGTCGTGTTTGGAGGACAAATAATGCTGAGTTGCATCCAAAGAACACCATACCTACTGTGAAGCATGGGGGTGGAAACATCATGCTTTGGGGCTGTTTTTCTGCAAAGGGACCAGGACGACTGATCCGTGTAAAGGAAAGAATGAATGGGGCCATGTATCGTGAGATTTTGAGTGAAAACCTCCTTCCATCAGCAAGGGCATTGAAGATGAAACGTGGCTGGGTCTTTCAGCATGACAATGATCCCAAACACACCGCCCGGGCAACGAAGGAGTGGCTTCGTAAGAAGCATTTCAAGGTCCTGGAGTGGCCTAGCCAGTCTCCAGATCTCAACCCCATAGAAAATCTTTGGAGGGAGTTGAAAGTCCGTGTTGCCCAGCGACAGCCCCAAAACATCACTGCTCTAGAGGAGATCTGCATGGAGGAATGGGCCAAAATACCAGCAACAATGTGTGAAAACCTTGTGAAGACTTACAGAAAACGTTTGACCTGTGTCATTGCCAACAAAGGGTATATAACAAAGTTTTGAGAAACTTTTGTTATTGACCAAATACTTATTTTCCACCATAATTTGCAAATAAATTCATTAAAAATCCTACAAAGTGATTTTCTGGATTTTTTTTCTCATTTTGTCTGTCATAGTTGACGTGTACCTATGATGAAAATTACAGGCCTCTCTCATCTTTTTAAGTGGGAGAACTTGCACAATTGGTGGCTGACTAAATACTTTTTCCCCCCACTGTATATACACTGCTCAAAAAAATTAAGGGAACACTAAAAGAACACATCCTAGATCTGAATGAATGAAATAATCTTATTAAATACTTTTTTCTTTACATAGTTGAATGTGCTGACAACAAAATCACACACAAATTATCAATGGAAATCAAATTTATCAACCCATGGAGGTCTGGATTTGGAGTCACCCTCAAAATTAAAGTGGAAAACCACACTACAGGGTGATCCAACTTTGATGTAATGTCCTTAAAACAAGTCAAAATGAGGCTCAGAAGTGTGTGTGGCCTCCACGTGCCTGTATGATCTCCCTACAACGCATGGGCATGCTCCTGATGAGGTGGCGGATGGTCTCCTGAGGGATCTCCTCCCAGACCTGGACTAAAGCATCCGCCAACTCCTGGACAGTCTGTGGTGCAAGTGGCGTTGGTGGATGGAGCGAGACATGATGTCCCAGATGTGCTCAATTGGATTCAGGTCTGGGGAATGGGCGGGCCAGTCCATAGCATCAATGCCTTCCTCTTGCAGGAACTGCTGACACACTCCAGCCACATGAGGTCTAGCATTGTCTTGCATTAGGAGGAACCCAGGGCCAACCGCACCAGCATATGGTCTCACAAGGGGTCTGAGGATCTCATCTCGGTACCTAATGGCAGTCAGGCTACCTCTGGCGAGCACATGGAGGGCTGTGCGGCCCCCCAAAGAAATGCCACCCCACACCATGACTGACCCACCGCCAAACCGGTCATGCTGGAGGATGTTGCAGGCAGCAGAACGTTCTCCACGGCGTCTCCAGACTCTGTCACGTCTGTCACATGTGCTCAGTGTGAACCTGCTTTAATCTGTGAAGAGCACAGGGCGCCAGTGGCGAATTTGCCAATCTTGGTGTTCTCTGGCAAATGCCAAACGTCCTGCACGGTGTTGGGCTGTAAGCACAACCCCCACCTGTGGACGTCGGGCCCTCATACCACCCTCATGGAGTCTGTTTCTGACCGTTTGAGCAGACACATGCACATTTGTGGTCTGCTGGAGGTCATTTTGCAGGGCTCTGGCAGTGCTCCTCCTGCTCCTCCTTGCACAAAGGCGGAGGTAGCAGTCCTGCTGCTGGGTTGTTGCCCTCCTACGGCCTCCTCCACGTCTCCTGATGTACTGGCCTGTCTCCTGGTAGCGCCTCCATGCTCTGGACACTACGCTGACAGACACAGCAAACCTTCTTGCCACAGCCCGCATTGATGTGCCATCCTGGATGAGCTGCACTACCTGAGCCACTTGTGTGGGTTGTAGACTCCGTCTCATGCTACCACTAGAGTGAAAGCACCACCAGCATTCAAAAGTGACCAAAACATCAGCCAGGAAGCATAGGAACTGAGAAGTGGTCTGTGGTCACCACCTGCAAAACCAGTCCTTTATTGGGGGTGTCTTGCTAATTGCCTATAATTTCCACCTGTTGTCTATTCCATTTGCACAACAGCATGTGAAATGTATTGTCAATCAGTGTTGCTTCCTAAGTGGACAGTTTGATTTCACAGAAGTGTGATTGACTTGGAGTTACATTGTGTTGTTTAAGTGTTCCCTTTATTCTTTTGAGCCTTTATTTTTTTCAACCACAAGGGCGTACTAATGAGCTATGATTTGTTTTTAAAATCATAATAGAGGACTACTGAAATTATATTATTTCAGTGTAAATAAGGGAAGTCAGTTTAAAATGAAAACATGCCAGCCAGACAAGCCTGTATATGAATTAAATGTATTTGCATATGAATGGAGTGGAAATTAGCTGACTTTGTGACCTGTAAGTTAAGTAACAATGTGTGGGGGAGGCATCGAAAATATATTATTTTTGACCCCGATGCCTGTTTATTCATAAAAAGCAGAAGATGGTAAATAACATTAAATGCAATGTTTAGCCTATGCAAATTAATAGGAAAACATCAAAAGCTTATTAATAGGACTACATTTAGCCTAATTGGTAACAAATATAATGTGGGGAAAAGTCAGAATCCTAGTCAGGCTATTGTTTGTGAAATCCAGATTAAATATAGGCGATTGTGGACTAAATCAATGACAAACAGCTGAAATGTTCAGGCTTCATGATCTGTGATCAAAACAGGCTGGGGTGTTTTCGGTTCCGTTTAGGCTAAGGTTATGCGTAAGAACACAACTGCACTGAAATGAATAGCCTGATTCAATGCGATTTTCCTGAATAAAAAAGTTTCTGTTAAACTGTTTGGACTATGGATAGACCCATACTGATTCTATCTTTTTGGTATTTTGTGGTAGGCATCGCCTACCACTAATATTCTGAATTGCGGAGCATTTAAATAAAACAACCAAATTTTGCTGTGATGTTGAGGCTGAGATAGGCTAGTAGACTATGCGGAAATAATCGCGGAGTTAATCATTGTTATAGCCTAGATTGCTTTATATAATCTGGACCGTTGTTTTTTTCTAAGGCTAAGCAAACAAGGGGTAGCATATGCTTTTTGCCCGTCTCTATAACAAGGGTTAGACCTATATCCTCACATAGACCCTCAATTCAAGCCCTGCTTTTAACCATAAGACATCTCCACAGAAATGTATTGCCTAAGGATTGCATGGTGACAGTGTGTGTCTGTTAAACCGGTAAACTTGGAATTCTGGGGGGAAAACAAGGTTGAATCACGACAGTGATTTTCAGGTCAGAGAAAGATGCCCGAGTTTCTGAATTGGAATTCCGAGTTGGATGACCGTTCAAAACTATTTTTCCCAGTTTGAGCTCGTTCCCAGTTGTCTTGAACGCACTAAAGTCGGAAGTCAGAGATTGCCGAGTTCCGAGTTGTTTTGAATGTGCCACTAGAGACCTAGGCTACATCTTATTTCTAAATAGGGCTTCCTCCAACAAAGCTCTTGTGTCCATATTGATTTGAGAAATAGGCATATCTACACAGTAATGGTGGCTAATGTACATGTAGACGTTTGTAAGGCGTTCATGGTGAGATCTTTAATAATAAACTAAACAGACACTTAAACACGTGAAGCGTACGTGTCACGTGTACATGATGAACACTAGATGTCGTAGACGTTTTTAAGGCGTTCACGGTGAGATCTTTCATAGTAAACTTACAAGCAAACTGACACGTGACGTGTACACTACCTCTACTTGAAGTGTAAGTGTCAGGTGACGTGAACACGTCGGCAGCTTGACGCCTTAGAAAAAAACGTGTCTCCATTGACAGTCCATGTTAATTCGCCGGTATTTCATGGCGCTAGGCTTAATTCTGGCACGAATCACCCCCCATTACCCATTGTGACATAGCTAAGCAGCTCTGACAGCTAGACCAGGGACTCAGCCTGAACAAGCGTCTCCCCCCTACGCGTCCTCTATTCATTGGAATGTGTTGACAGTTGGAGAAGTTGTTATGCTGCGCTGGAAAATGCGAGAAGTATGAACGCCAACGGTCCAATATTCTATAACCCTATTGTGCAGATGCTTACACGTTTTGGACTATGATAAACCATTAACATGTGGTCCTCTGTAGCTCAGCTGGTAGAGCACGGCGCTTGTAACACGAAGGTAGTGGGTTCGATCCCCGGGTTACACAAAAACAATTATGCACCCATGACTGTAAGTCACTTTGGATAAAAGCGTCTGCTAAATGGCATATTATTATTATATTATTTAACATGCTTGCTAGCCTAACTTCATTGCATGGGCAACAATGAACCAGCTAAGCACCTAATAAGCTACATATTGAACTTCAATCATCTGAGGCCAGTGGCACAATGTATGCATTTATGGTTAGATCAGAATCGCAGTCATAGCCTAATATTTGGCCTGTGTGGATAATTAAATTAAATAAAAGCACCAAGTCAAAACCCTAACTCCATCCATGGCTTAGGAAAGGGCCGATTTAGCTAGCTACAGTATCTACTGCAGGTCACGTCACAAACAGACCAGAAACCAAATGCCAGAAACATAGCTACGTTTTTTCTGACAATGACTTTTTGCGTGAAGCCAAATCCAAACTGCTCTACCTTGGTGATGTTTTGCTGCGCCAGGACCACCCACAGTTCAGCTCAGCTCAATGCTGATTGGCGAATTATTATATTTTATATATGCTCGCTGGAATCAATCAAATGCTACGGCAGCAACGTGTCATACTCATTTTGTCCAGACAGAATCAGATACATGGGCTACACATACTGAGACAGAGGGGCGCTGTTCCCCTTGCTCGGATGATTTCTCTGGTAAAATCCAGCCAATAGTGAATTGAAGGAAAATTATGAAAACACACACACAGAGAGACAAAAAGAGAAATGGTTGTATAATTGAGATATCTTTTTTTGTCACATTTTTTGGGGAAACCTGGCTGTCTTTGGCATCCATGAATACACGCCACTGCATAAAGGTGGTGGAATTATGAGGGAATTAAGTGAAGGTCAGAACATGGTGTAGCTGTAGACACACCTTCATTCCATTGATCTCCACCCCAAGCGAATAACGGGTGAACAGCATGCTATTCTCATGCTTGAGTTCAATGTCAGAATACATGTAGAGAGAAATGTGCATAAAAAGGTAATTAAGTTCTATTTACACACGTTTAACTCGGGTAGGAAATCCCCCCTTTACGAACTGCTGAGGTAAAATAAAATTGGATACAATTTAAAACACTAACCACACAATGCTCTTTATTTAAAGGAATGCTTTATTGATATCCAAACATACGACAAACCACTTTATTTTTTTTTATTCAGCCAACATTCGCCTATCTGATCCCTTTAACGTCTACAACTAGGCTCACATCCTAAATAAAGCGATATATATTCATTCTTTCATCCCGTTGCAAAAATGTACATTTGACTCCAACATGTTTTTGCAGCATCTGCCTTTCTCCTTGCCATGTCATAACCAGAGCCAATAGAAACCTACTGTACTTAAACTGTGTTTACAAAAGGCAGCCCAATTCTGGTCTTTTGACCAATCAGATCAGATCTTTTAACAAAAATTAGCCAAAACATCAGAATTGGGCTTCATGTCAGGGCCGGTCTGCCAACACAGATTAAGCCTGGTCCTGGACTAAAAAGTATTCTCAACTGAGATTCTATGGGTCTGGGAAACCGGTCCAGATAGTAGTAAACCTACCATCTATGGCATACAATTTAACTGTAGTTATTATAATTTAATGTAATATTATATTTTTGTTCTAGTCTACAACTGTTCTGTTCTCGGTCATGTATTTTGTTTTATGTAGACACCAGGAAGAGTAGCTGCTGCATGTGCAACAGCTAAACGGGGATCCTAATAAACCTAAACTTTAGGATTCATTTGAGCAGGAGATCTGTAACAGGCAGGTTTATTGGCAACGATTTACAGATGGCAATTAAATACAAAAAATGACCCTTACACTCCACCCAAGAGAGAACAATCTAAAATACATCACCCAAATATGATCGGCACTACTAAAAATTAACACAAACCGATACAAAAAAAACGGAAAAATTACTTAAGTAGGATAGATAAAAGGCAAATTGAACATCCCATCCCCTGGACAGGAGTAATACACTAAAACCAGGCAAAATAATAATACAATCTAAGTAGGTGGGAGTGTATGGTGTGTACGAGACAAGTGTGTGTGTACGAGTGTATGGTGTGTACGAGACAAGTGTGTGTGTGTACGAGTGTATGGTGTGTACGAGTGTATGGTGTGTACGAGTATGTGGTGTGTACGAGAAGTGTGTGTGTACGAGTGTATGGTGTGTACGAGACAAGTGTGTGTGTGTACGAGTGTATGGTGTGTACGAGACAAGTGTGTGTGTACGAGTGTATGGTGTGTACGAGACAAGTGTGTGTGTACGAGTATGTGGTGTGTACGAGAAGTGTGTGTGTACGAGTGTATGGTGTGTACGAGACAAGTGTGTGTGTACACGAGTGCGGTGGGGGCTTAGTGTTGGGGCATGGGGACCATTCCTCATATAATAAAATGTCAGAGATGTCTGAAATGTCAGAGATGTCTGGGCTGTATTTCATAGTAGATCATTTCAGATGTGGCGCAATAGCAGCAAACACTGAGCCTACACATAAAGAGTGACAAAACCCTCCCCTTTCTTTCAACCCTCTTCTACAACTTAAAAAGAAAACAATAACCAAAAGGAGGAGAGAAACTTTTCTACCAGCAAAGTAACAAAGCAATAGGAGTCAAAGAGTAAGGGCGAAAGATAGTTTCTACAGTCGCAAGGTAGCTAGCTAGCTATTCGGCAAAGCTTTGCTTCACATTGTATTCAGTGTAGAAAATAAACTGAAGTAAATGCTCGGCAGAGATCATTGTTGTATTCAGTGTTTTTATTTTCATTTTTGCACTTTTTTTTCCGAGACTCCCCGTCCTCCTTACCTACCGATGAATGCCGACTTGCAGTATTGTTTACAATATATCTATTCATATATATATATTTTACACATAGATAAAAGTTATGTAAAAACATTTCGCCAAGCAGTGTAAAATAGTTTTATAATACAAAATGGTTTAACGTAGTTTGTTAAGTGTTTATTTTTTACAAGCGGTGGTTGATTTGATGTCGTGTAAGCTGTTGTCCTTTTGTGGTTGATTGAGATGAGATATGCTTTTAGTAGGCGAGGGGACTGAGAAGGGACATTCAGGCACTTGTGTAGATCTGAATGGACTAGATAGGAGCAAGCAATCTGGCAACAAATCAACCTAGCTCATCAGAATCGGATAGGTTTAAACAACATGGTAGCGGCTCCACCTTGTCATACGATAGGTGGAATTGTTGCCATATTGCTTACACCTATCCAGTCCTTTAAGATCTCCACAAGGGCCTAGGGGGGGGGGTAGGAGCCAAGGGCCTAGGGGGGGGGGGGGGTAGGAGCCAAGGGCCTAGGGGGTAGGAGCCAAGGGTCTAGGGGGGGGGGTAGGAGCCAAGGACCTAGGGGGGGGGTAGGAGCCAAGGGACTAGGGGGGGGGGGTAGGAGCCAAGGGCCTAGGGGGGGGGTAGGAGCCAAGGACCTAGGGGGGGGGGGGGGGGGTAGGAGCCAAGGGCCTAGGGGGGGGGGTAGGAGCCAAGGCTCTAGGGGGGGGGGGTAGGAGCCAAGGCCCTAGGGGGGGGGGTAGGAGCCAAGGTCCTTGGGGGGGGTAGGAGCCAAGGGCCCATTTAGGACTGGGCTATAGGTAACTGAGGAGGTGGAGGGAGGCAGTAGTGAGTAATGGCATATGGTGTTGAGGGTGATGTCACAGGTCAAGGGTCACTCAGGTGATGAGGCGCTTAATGATGTCGTCGTCACAGTCCCGGTGATAAGAGAGGAAGGAGGAGCTTCAGAAGGGTGCGTTGTCCTGAACGGGGTTCGTTTCGGTCGGGGACTGGACAGCTTCTCCGTTACCTCTGGTTCCAACCACCATGTACTGAAGGAAGGGGAAGAGGAGGAAGGAGAGGAGGAGGAAGTGGAGGAGGAAGAGGAGGAAGGGGAAAAAGAACAGATCAACGTGATGGGAAATCTTAAGTCATTTCATTCAAAGGAGCTGTGTACGAGAGATTAACCCAGTATATACAGCGCCTTGCAAAAGTATTCATCCCCCTTGGCGTTTTTCCTATTTTGTTGCATTACAACCTGTAATTTAAAATGGATTTTTATTTTGAGTTCATGTAATGGACATACACAAAATAGTCCAAATTGTTGAAGTGGAATGAAAAAAATAACTTCTTTCAAAAAATTCAAAAAAATAAATAACGGAAAAGTGGTGCATGCATATGTATTCACCCCCTTTGCTATGAAGCCCCTAAATAAGATCTGGTGCAACCAATTACCTTCAGAAGTCACATAATTAGTTAAATAAAGTCCACCTGTGTGCAATCTAAGTGTCACACCTGTTCTGAAAGGCCCCAGAGTCTGCAACACCACCAAGCAAGGGGCACCACCAAGCAAGGGGCACCACCAAGCAAGGGGCACCACCAAGCAAGGGGCACCACGAAGACCAAGGAGCTCTCTAAACAGGTCAGGGACAAAGTTGTGGAGAAGTACAGATCAGGGTTATAACAAAATATCAGAAACTTTGAACATCCCACGGAGCACCATTAAATCCATTATAAAAAAATTGAAAGAATATGGCTCCACAACAAACCTGCCAAGAGAGGGCCGCCCACCAAAACTCACAGACCAGGCAACGATGGCATTAAATCAGAGAGGCAACAAAGAGACCAAAGATAACCCTGAAGGAACTGCAAAGTGCCACAGCGGAGATTGGAGTATTTGTCCATAGGACCACTTTAAGCCGTACACTCCACAGAGCTGGGCTTTACGGAAGAGTGGCCAGAAAAAATCCAATGCTTAAAGAAAAAAATAAGCAAACACGTTTGGTGTTCGCCAAAAGGCATGTGGGAGACTCCCCAAACATATGGAAGAAGATACTCTGGTCAGATTAGACTAAAATTGAGCTTTTTGGCCATCAAGGAAAACGCTATGTCTGGTGTAAACCCAACACCTCTCATCACCCCAAGAACACCATCCCCACAGTGAAGCATGGTGGTGGCAGCATCATGTTGTGGGGAAGTTTTTCATCGGCAGGGACTGGGAAACTGGTCAGAATTGAAGGAATGACGGATGGCGCTAAATACAGGGAAATTCTTGAGGGAAACCTGTTTCAGTCTTCCAGAGATTTGAGACTGGGACGGAGGTTCACCTTCCAGCAGGACAATGACCCTAAGCATACTGCTAAAGCAACACTCAAGTGGTTTAAGGTGAAACATTTAAAATGTCTTGGAGATGATCGTGGACTTCAGGAAACAGCAGAGGGTGCACCCCCCTATCCACATCGACGGGACCGCAGTGGAGAAGGTGGAAAGCTTCAAGTTCCTTGGCGTACACATCACTGACAAATTGAAATGGTCCACCCACGCAGACAGTGTCGTGAAGAAGGCGCAACAGAGCCTCTTCAACCTCAGGAGGCAGAAGAAATTTGGCTTGGCACCCAAAACTTTTACAGATGTACAATTGAGAGCATCCTGTCGGGCTGTATCACCGCCTGGTACGGCATCTGCACCGCCCGCAACCGCAGATTTCCTACCCGAGTTAAGCTCACAAAGGGGGGATTTCCTACCCGAGTTAAGCGTGTGTATGTGACAAATAAAACTTGATTTGAATGGCCTAGTCAAAGCCCAGACCTCAATCCAATTGAGAATCTGTGGTATGACTTAAAGATTGCTGTACACCAGCGGAACCCATCCAACTTGAAGGAGCTGGAGCAGTTTTGCCTTGAAGAATGGGCAAAAATCCCAGTGGCAAAATGCCTGTGCTGCAGCACCAGTAAATCATTAAATGTGACAAACTCTCCCCCAGGGTGACACCAGGCTAGAATGCAATCTAACAATAACCCACACAAGCCTGTTAGTAAATATTAGGTGCAATTACATCCACTTCGCCACCCACGTTTTCATTACCTGTACTGCAGTGCAGGGACACTTAAATCAGCCCAACTGTGAACAGAATAGATGGTACATCTTCAGGGAGACAGTCATTTCATTTTCTCACCTCATTTAAAAAAAAGAGGTGTTTGAGAGACAGTTGAGAATAATCCAATATAAAAAAATAAAAAAAAGATATATAACCTCTTAACTAATTTGTAGGGTACACTTGTTGGCAGCACGGCAAAATATATGCTGCAGCACACAATACAGATACAAATGAAATGTACAAACTAGAAAATATCTACTTTTCCATTTGACTTGTTAGTACATTCCAGTTCAAATTGAGTTGTGTTGGGTCTACGAGTACAGGAGATCCCAAAGTAGGGTCCAGGTACTGCAGGGGGGTCCGCGGCCAGACGTAAAAAAAATATGTATTTATTTAATGTTGCAAGCAATAGCAGATTAAAACATATTTTTGGACAAGGGGATCCATGGAAAAAGTTGAGGGTGCAATGTAATATTATTCATTCACAATTTATGTTCTTAACCCTTGGATGCACAACATGGGCCTGCGTGGCTCGCAGGGATATTGGTATCCACAATAATACAAATCTTGTATTTGCCCATTTTTTTTGTTTTGAACATAAATGCATTGTAAAGATATGCGCCGGTACTTTGGCGACTAAGAACGTTTTTTTTTTTAAACCTCCCGCTTTGGGCTAGATGTGTCAATGTGTAATTCATACATGCATAATCTATGAGTAGAATTATACAAAATCCCTAGTTCGAAAGCCGCTGTTTTCTTGGTGTGCCGTGCCATTTCCCCTACTTTTCCCCCCCACGTGTGCCAGCCCCCTAGCAATTCAAGTTCCAGCCAATGAGCTTCATCCCCTCCGCATTTGAGTGACAGCGAGCAAGAGGCCTGTCCAGCGTTATCCAATGAGGTTGCAGGGCGGGCCCAACGGCTCAGTGGACACAGCAAAGAGAGAGAGCAACAGCGTAGTACGCAATTTTCGGGGACCACTTTTGGCTTGTGAGAACTACTGGCTAAAAAGTATACAAAGTAAGTAACTGGAGAAAATCTATTTGTAAAGAAGGTATTTCTTAACAACTGCAAAATTAAAATGAAAATGGTTCAACACTCATTTGACCCATGACAAGGGAGTTCGTTAAATACAAGAAATGGCACACTAGCTTGAAATAAAAAATAGCTTAATGGCAACATTTTCTCTGATGCCGAGAGGGGAGCCTTTAAAATGTTTTATTTTTTTCCTCCCAGGGCCCGAGACTTGATTAGTCAGGCCTTGCACTGCAGAAGTCATAGTAAAACTGCTTGTGTGCCATTTTATAAATCACACTCGAAAGTAAGTTGTGTTCTGATATTATGAGGGGGTCCCTGGTGAATTTGCTATCAAAAGGGGACCCTGACAAAACAGTTTGCAATCCCCTGTACTAAGTACACTGTCATCGTCTGCCCATGACAACCACTTTTAGCTCACCTTGATGTTTCCAACTTTGTCCTCGAACGACTTGAAGGTTGGAGAGTTTCTGCAAAACAGATATTACAAAACATTCAAGCAAAAACATTCCACAAATGAGCACATAGGAATATCTATATAATATATAATATGACTAAGCAAAAATAAAACTTTTCAGAAGTGTTCATTCACGATAGAAAACACTGGACTAACGCTAAAATAATGATCCTCTCCCATAAGGGGTTAGGGTACATTTATAATACTAAAGATGCTCAACCACCAGATTCATTAATCCAGGGTTAACCTGTTGGAGATGACATCTTTACTCATCTGGTCATACGCTTTAAATTAAAAAAATTTTTTTTTATGTAACCTTTATTTAACCAGGTAAGCCAGTTGAGAACAAGTTCTCATTTACAACTGCGACCTGGCCAAGATAAAGCAAAGCAATCTTTAGAGAGTTGCTTTAAAATGAGTCTCTTTATATGATATTGTTTGTGGGACTCTACAATCCTGATCACCAGCAAATCTTCCAATAACAAAAAGTATAATTATTTTATATAAAACACCACCATCACAAAAAAAGACTACACAACAGCTGTCCATCTAAAATGACTAATATCATTAAAGTGATAAATGAAATAAAAATACTCAACTTTAATAAAATAAAAGTGCGTGAGTCAAATTTACCTCATCGCTGGCATACTTATCGATTGGCGAATGGAGTAGTTGCTACTTTGTAAGCGTTAAAAGGGAGGGAGACAAGGAAGTGAAGTGTGAGCGTTAGGAGCCAAGCAGAGAGGACAGACCAGAGAAAGAGAGAACTCTAGTGGCCAAAAGCCCGTTTTAGCATGGGCACTGCCATTGATGACTTTCACCATTTTTAAGTAGTCAACTGGGTGGGTCTTCCTATGGGTTAAAGATCACATGATGCCATCCAGGTCATCAGGAGGGATCAGCCAATTAATTATACTTGTGAGAAAACAATCGCCAACCTTGGCTTTATACCTGTTCAAACAACACACTATAGGTGGCAGTATGCTTCCTTTCATTACATTTACATTTTAGTCATTTAGCAGACGCTCTTATCCAGAGCGACTTACAGTTAGTGAATACATTTTTTTAATTTTTATACTGGCCCCCCCTGGGAAGTTTGTTTACCAACTTATAGAAGTAGAAGAAGAAAATGAACTACTTCAAAAATGAAGATGGCCTCAACGGCGCTGCCCATGCTCACAGACGCCATAATGAGACAGATACAATGTTGCTTCCTCTAACTATCTCCATGGGACAGAAAGATTAAGAGAGAGCAGTGGAGCAGACAGTCAAACAGTCAGTAGAACACAGTTATAGAATGGCTGCAGACAGTTCGGTGCAAGTTGAGGAGACTGCCCCCTGGTGGCCACTTCAGCCAAACAATCAGATTAATATTCATACCTCACATGCAGGGGGAATTGAATGAACTGAACTCCTCTTAAATAATAAAATTAATAGGATATTCATGATCATAACAGCAAGAGGGGTGACAAATTAGCATTCAATAAAAACGTAAAACGAATATACTTCTGCAGCAGAGCAGCATACAGACTAGCTGTTTTTACTGATAAGATCTGCTGTAGGAGTTGATCAAGTAGCTGATTGGGATGTTTCGGTCCCAGCAGCACAGAGTACTCTTACCCAAAGGAGTTGGAGAAAGGCAGCGCTCTGCAGACCAGCCGCAGCAATTAAAACAGGAAAAACAGGGGTGAGGAACAGGCAGTGGGCGGGTCGAGCAGAGCTAGCCAATCAGGCAGGGCATAGATGAGCTACTGTAGGACAGGGGTCGCAAGGAGGCCACTTGCAGAGGAAGTGTCCTAAAAATGGCATGGCACCCTATTTAGTGCATTACTTTTGACCATAGGGCTCAGGTCAAAAGTAATGCACTATATATATGGAAAAGGGAGCCATTTGGGACACAAACAGATATTGACATAATTTTTTAAAAAGGACCAGTAAATATACGCAGGTCAGCCATTTTTTGAACCAAATCTGGTAGCAATGGTGGTTAGATGGCATTGAACAGGGGCACATGTGGTGCAGCCCTGCTGTAGGGGTATTTAAGACCAGTATCTGTACATCATTTATTCAGGCTTGGTGATGGATTGATGAAAATGAAGAAAAACAAAAACTTTGATCAAAAATGGGACAAACAGAACAAGGCCAAGGAACAGAAGGTCATAAGACACATTGAGGCAGGCAGACAGGCAGGAAAGGAGGAAAGAAAGGAAATAGTTGCTAGGACATGGTAATGGATCCAAAAACCCGGCTAAGACAGGGTAATGGATCCAAAAACCCGGCTAAGACAGGGTAATGGATCCAAAAACCCTGCTAGGACAGGGTAATGGATCCAAAAACACCTGCTAGGACAGGGTAATGGATCCAAAAACACTGCTAGGACAGGGTAATGGATCCAAAAACACGGCTAAGACAGGGTAATGGATCCAAAAACCCGGCTAGGACAGGGTAATGGATCCAAAAACGGAGCTAGGACAGGGTAATGGATCCAAAAAACCCTGCTTAGGACAGGGGTAATGGATCCAAAAACCCTGCTAGGACAGGGGTAATGGATCCAAAAACCCGGCTCTAAGACAGGGTTAATGGATCCAAAAACCCGGCTAGGACAGGGTAATGGATCCAAAAACACGGCTAGGACAGGGTAATGGATCCAAAAACACTGCTAGGACAGGGTAATGGATCCAAAAACCCTGCTAGGACAGGGTAATGGATCAAAAAACACGGCTAGGACAGGGTAATGGATCCAAAAACACGGCTAGGACAGGGTAATGGATCCAAAAACCCAGCTAGGACAGGGTAATGGATCCAAAAACCCTGCTAGGACAGGGTAATGGATCCAAAAACACGGCTAGGACAGGGTAATGGATCCAAAAACCCGGCTAGGACAGGGTAATGGATCCAAAAACACTGCTAAGACAGGGTAATGGATCCAAAAACACAGCTAGGACATGGGGGATGCCAACACACACAGTTGCACACACACTGAAGTGGACTTGGAAACGTAAATGTTAATGAACAAGCATATTCCCAGATCACGTAGATACTTTAGTTTTAGTATGCTATTAGGGGGGTTATTAAAGTGTAGGTGATGAATGGATATATGGATTATTTATAACATGAATGACTGAGTGTTGAATTGAACCACATTAAAAAGGCCTTCAGACAAAGAACCAAGGTGGGGCATTTTGGTTATCTTTAACATACTTTTTACAGCTAAGGTCCTTTGACGTCATCACGGCTAGTATCTACACTGAACAAAAATATAAAACGCAACATGTAAAGTGTTGGTCGCATGTTTCATGAGCTGAAATAAAAAAAAAGGTCCCAGAAATGTTCTATATGCACAAAAAGCTTCTCATTTTGTGCACAAATTTGTTTACATCCCTGTTAGTTAGCATTTCTCCTTTGCCAAGATAATCCATCCACCTGACAGGTGTGGTATATCAAGAAGCTGATTAAACATGCATGATCATTACACAGGTGCACCATGTGCAGTTGTCACAACAATGCCACAGATGTCTCAAGTTTTGATGGAGCGTGCAATTGGCATGCGGACTGCAGGAATGACCACCAGAGCCGTTTCCAGAGAATTTAATGTTCATTTCTCTACCATAAGCCAACTCCAACGTCGTTTTAGAGAATTTGGCAGTACGTCCAACCGGTGATGTCAACGTTGTGAACATAGTGCTCCAAGGTGGCAGTGTGGTTGGGTTATGGTATGGGCAGGCATAAACTACAGACAACGAACACAATTGCATTTTATCGATGGCAAGTTGAATGCACAAAGATACCGTGACGAGATCCTGAGGCCCATTGTCGTGCCATTCATCCGCCTCCATCACCTCATGTTTCAGCATGATAATGCACAGCCCCATGTCGCAAGGATTTGTACACAATTCCTGGAAGCTGAAAATGTCCCAGTTCTTCCATGGCCTGCACACTCACCAGACATGTCACCCATTGAGCATGTTTGGGATGCTCTGGATCGACGTGTTCCAGTTCACGCCAATATCCAGCAACTTCGCTCAGCCATTGAAGAGGAGTGGAACATTCCACAGGCCACAATCAACAGCCTGATCAACTCTATATGAAGGAGATGTGTTGCATGAAGCAAATGGTGGTCACACCAGATACTGACTGGTTTTCTGAACCACACCCCTATCTTTTTTTTTTTTAAAGGTATCTGTGAACAACAGATGCATATCTGTATTCCCAGTAATGTGAAATCCATAGATTAGGGCCTAATTAATTTATTTAAATTGACTGATTTCCTTATAGGAACTGTAACTCAGTAAAATCTTAGAAATTGTTGCGTTTATATTTTTGTTCAGTATAGCTATTAACTAGTTAACGTTGGAGCAACCAAGTTGGCTTGACTGCAGACCAAGGCATGTGTCAGTCAAGTCTATGGTTAGCCTAAATGCTACGGTGGCAACCAAGTTGGCTTGACTGCAGACCAAGGCATGTGTCAGTCAAGTCTATGGTTAGCCTAAATGCTACGGTGTCTGCTACAGTAAACTCCTAGGAGAGTTTCAAAAATGACTGGGATGACGTTTTCTACACCAGGGGTAGCCAACCCTCTTCCTGGATAACTACTGGGTAGTACACTGGGCATTTGCTCCAGTCCTGCTGTAATTCCTGATTCAGCTAATCAAGGTCCTGAGGTGCAGGTGATTGGTAGATTAGGGTTGTAGCGCTCGCCAAGAGGGTTGGCCCATTTAATAGAACTACTACAATTAACGTACCCAAGTCACTGTTCTGTAACAGCGAAACGTTTGTTATCCGAGGGGCTTTTTTTTTTCTCATTCTAGTCATTATATTTCTATGGTTTGCACCCCTGTTCTACAGGAAGGGCCGGCGGCGGCCATTTTGTGTCTTGGTCTGTACCTCATGTCTCCCAGTTTCCTGCTGAGGGCAGTGCCCATGGTGGAGAAGGCAGCAGTGGTCTTCTGTCCCGCCACAGAGAGGGTCTCAGAAGTCTTCTTATACCTGTAAGGAGAGAGAGACAGACAGACAGAGAGACACAGAGAGAGAGACAGAGAGAGAGAGAGAGAGAGAGAGAGAGAGAGAGACAGAGACAGAGAGAGAGAGAGAGAGAGAGAGAGAGATGGGAGGAGAGGAGAGGGTAGACAGAAGAAAGAGAAGGGAGTTCTCCTTTAGAACATGACTGAAAACCAGCCTCACTTGGTTTAGAATAGATTAAGCAGAAGGAAGCCACTAAGGAGTTAGTCACAGACAAAAAGGCTGCCTTTAAAAACAGGCAGCCCAATTCTGATAGGTTTCCACTAATTGGTATTTTGACCAATCAGATCCTTTGCCAATAATTGGACAAAACATCAGAATTGGGCTGGCTGTGTCAACGCAGCCTTTGACTGTCTGACTAATTAACAGGCGCATAGAACAAAAAGTAGTCTGCAGAAATACAGAGGAAACAAGTTAAGAGATATTAGCACACAGCAACCGCTTGTATCCAATACCTGATGAATGTCTCTACCAATAAATAAAAATGAAAAGATTAAGCCTCTCAATGGTTCGATTGAAAATAACATTAAAATGGCTTCATTGATATAAAAAGGGACAAAGACAGGGGACTGTCTTGTAGTTACAAGGGCTTCTCCTCTACTGTAGGTCTACACTCCTACCAACCCAGTGAACAGTATTAGTTCAGTAGGGCGAGGCTGACTACCAACCCAGTGAACCGTATTTTAAGTTCAACAGGGTGGGGTGGATTTTTAAACTATTGTTTGTTAAAAGATGGATCAGGTATGCCTATTGCACAACGAAGCAGCCTAAAAACAATCTCTAAACTCTCAAGAGGTTATTTTAGACTATAAAAATGGAAAAAAAAATGAAAAAAAAAAAAAAAACAGGAATAAAATAGGTGTTTACATTAAGAAGAGCTAGGCCTCCATAACAAACCTAAATATGAATCTACCCAGACACGACTGGGCTTCACACGAGGATGCTGAGGGGAGGACGGGCTCGTAGTAAAATGGCTGGAACGGAGTGAATGGAATGGTATCAAACACATGGAAACCACGTTCAATACCCTTCCATCGGTACCACTCCACACACACATTCCTGCCCAATGCCCATAATATTCTATAATCCCATCACATACAGAGATCACTCTGAACGTATGGCTGTTAGGCCTACCCTGGGGTGGCAACCACCACCCCCCCAACACCCCCCCCCAACCCAGACACGATCGAGCAGATTGTCAAACACACGACACAGGCATGCGATTGTCCCTAGCATGGCATCAAAATGGTTAAGTCACCCTGATTGCGCAATCATCTCTTACTAGCCATCCGTTCAGTACACAGGTCTGCATGTCTAAGTCCTCTACTTCATCCCATAAGGTTGACTTCTATTCAGACTGACCAATACAAAAATGGTATTGATAACCGTTTGATAATACTGAAAACACAGTTGGGGAAACTATGCAGCTAGTGGACAATCAATCAATCAATCAATGATAGCTTGTTACACGCTGTACAGCAGATCACAGGGCCCCCCCCAGGACATGTGCTGACTAAGAAGAAAGCACATTAAAGCTAGACTAGGGCAGGCCCCCCCCCCAGTAAAGCTAAAAAACCAGCCTCTCAACGTCAGTCCTCAAGTAACCATCAAACGATACCCAATTTGTTGTTGTTGCTCCACAGAAGCTCACAAGATTTAGGTGAATAAGATTGGCATGTGCAAGGATAACTCCAGGGGCTGCAGTTGAGGAACAGTGACTGCCCTAAAGAACCAATAGAGAAGCTACCATCAAAACAAACACAATGAAACCCTCACCACCCAAAACAGAAGAGAAGCATGAACAGTCAAAAATAAATAAATAAAAATGTCCGCCCCCTCCCTCCTTCCAAGGAAATGGCAGAACAGTCAGAAGCCCATTTACTCCCGCTGAAACAAAATTTACTTAAGCGAAATAAACTAAGGCAAACATAAAATAAAAAATAAAATGTAAATATATATTGACTCACGCTTCAGATTGGGCAATGTCATCCAAAGTTGCAGATGCTGTAAGATATCTACGGGGACACAGTGCGAAATTGAACATTAAAAACGACTTGACTTCTTACACAGGAGGAAAGAGAAAGTTAGAGACTTACAAACTTTATATGAAATTGGACCTCATACAAAAAAAACACACACAAATTCAAAATCTTGATTACTGCGTCGGGACAACAGTGACAATGCATCAGTCTTTGGAAAATTGCAGATGTGGCAAATAACCATATTCCGCAGATTTTCCAGGGCTTCCGGTACATAAAAAGGGGGTTGCACTAAACTATTGTACGTTTAGGGATTAGAAGTAACCCACATCAAAAGGTATCGAGCATCAGATACAGCAGACTATTTGATTAGTCACTCATTGAGCACAAACCAAACCAGCGCCTGAAACAAAAAACACGAAATCAGCGGTATCCTGCAGATTCCTGTTTGTCGGTTTCCTGAATGGAAAGGAGGATGTGGCTTAGTTTCTGCGGACTAGAAAGGAAACTGGAAAGCAATACATAGCATACCATAGCTGCAGTCTTGCTAAAAAAATAAAATATTATATATATATTATTTTTTTTCTATTTCTGTAAATACTGATACAAATCAAAATGTATTTATAAAGCCCTTTTTACAATGTGCTATACAGAAACCCAGCCTAAAATCCCAAACAGCAAGCAATGCAGATTTAGAAGCATGGTGGCTAGGAAAAACTCCCTAGAAAAAAGGCAGGAACCTAGGAAGAAGCATAGAGAGGAACCAGGATCTGGAGCGGGTGGCCAGTCCCCTTCTGGCTGGAGATCAGAAGAGTACATGGCCATTTCAGGCCAGATTGTTCTTCAAAATATTGAAAACGTTCATAGATGACCAGCAGGGTCAAATAATAATCACAGTGGTTGTAGAGGGTGCAACAGGTAAATGTTAGTTAGCTTTTCAAAAATGTGTCTGGTCCCAATTCAAATCTCGCATGTGCACACACACAGCCAATTAACTCTTGTTTTCTCACCCACATCTCATTCCTCGCCTCTCCCACACAATCCTGTCAGAGTAAAACTGTGTGTGTGTGTGTGTGCATTTATGCTGAAAGGACAGCGCAGGATAGCTCACAAATAAGCAACCTACCAAGCCTGTTAACGTAGGCCTTCAGCCACCCGGAAAATTCCATTTGCTGTAGCAACGATGGTGGTGCGAGAAGTTCAGTTTTACTACCCTTTAACATCGATGTAGGATATAAAATACTGTAGAATGGAAGAGGGGGGGAAACATTAGGTCCCATGTATTTTCCTGTTTCCCTAGTTTTAAGCGCAACTAACTGCCACCAAACTAATAACGGAAGTGTAAAGATATATATATATTTTTTAGTAGATGCTCTTATCCAGAGCGACTTACAGTTAGTGAGTGCATACATTATTTTTGGTATTTTATTTTTTCATACTGGCCCCCCGTGGGAATCGAACCCACAACCCTGGCGTTGCAAACGCCATGCTCTACCAACTGAGCCACATCCCTGTGTGGGCATGAGGATGTCACCTTAACACTGAGAAGCCTACGGCATGGAAGTCCCCTGCTTTAAAGCATGAAATACTGTATATGTATGTATGCATGTTATTTTACTGCTCTAGGGATATAATTATTGTTTGGATAACCTTATTTACTATTATGTAAATATTTTTACCTTAAAATGTTTTCAATCTTTATGCGATGCGCAATGCAGAAAAACACCAAAATAACAATTATCATTGAATTATTGTAAAAATTTTGTTTGTGTCTCAATTAATTCCATAAGGGATGGGTTGCCAATTGGTGAATAAACAAAACAAATGCAGTACAGGGGGAAAGGAACTGATAGACAGACAGACAGACAGTGATGGTGAGTCATTGCTAGATAGCCACCAATCAAAAGCGAGATAATGCTACCGGGAGCTTAAGCTGTAGGCCTATCAAAATGTTAGCCTGCCGACGGTACTTAGCGTCTCTGAACAGAGTGTCGTCAGTCAATCTCGTGTTCACACAGCAAAGACGAAGTCGTCAGAAGGTGAGAGTAGCGTCATTTGGCAATGCATGTCCGTGTGTGTTGCTTATGGTCTAGATCGTAGCTTGTAACGCCAATGTAGTGGGTTCGATTCCCGGGTCCACCCATATGTTAAATGTATGACTGTCGCTTTGGATAAAAACGTCTGCTAAAATGGCGTGCATATATACACACACACACTACCTGTCAAAAGTTGACACCTACTCATTCAAGGGTTTTTCTTTATTTTTACTATTTTCTACATTGTAGAATAATAGTGAAGACATCAGAACTATGAAATAACACATATGGAATCATGTAGTAACCAAAAAAGTGTTCAACAAATCAAAATATAGTTTATATTGGAGTTTCTTCAAAGTAGCCACCCTTTGCCTTGATGACAGCTTTGCACACTCTTGGTATTCCCTCAACCAGCTTCATGAGGTAGTCACGTGGAATGCATTTCAATTAACAGGTGTGCCTTCTTAAAAGTTAATTTGTGGAATTTCTTTCCACATTAATGCATTTGAGCCAATCAGTTGTGTTGTGACAAGGTAGGGGGGGTATACAGAAAATAGCCCTATTTGGTAAAAGTCCAAGTCCATATTATGGCAAGAACAGCTCAAATAAGCAAAGAGAAATGACAGTCCATCATAACTTTAAGACATGAACATCAGTCAACACGGAACATTTCAAGCACTATGATGAAACTGGCTCTCATGAGGACCGCCACTGGAATGGAAGACCCAGAGTTACCTATGCTGCAGAGGATAAGTTCATTAGAGTTACCAGCCTCAGAAATAGCAGCCCAAATAAATGCTTCACAGAGTTCAAACGCATCACAACATCAATTGTTCAGAAGAGACTGTGTGACTCAGGCCTTCATGGTCAAATTGCTGCAAAGAAACCACTACTAAAAGGACACCAATAAGAAGAAGAGACCTGCTTGGGCCAAGATACACGAACAATGGACATCAGACCGGTGGAAATTTGTCCTTTGGTCTGGAGTCCAAATTTGAGATTTTTGGTTCCAACCGCCGTCTCTTTATGAGATGCGGTGTGGGTGAACGGATGATCTCCGCATGTGTAGTTCCCACCGTAAAGCATGGAGGAGGAGGTGTTATGGTGTGGAGGTGCTTTGCTGGTGACACTGTCTGTGATTTATTTAGAATTCAAGGCACACTTAACCAGCATGGCTACCACAGCGATACGCCAACCCATCTGGTTTGGGCTTAGTGTGACCATCATTTGTTTTTCCAACAGGACAATGACCCAACACAAAGCAGACATTGAAATCCCTTTGAGCAATGTCTGCCAACACAAATTATCTTTGACAGACAGGGTCCTGAAAAAGGGACATTTCTTTTTTTGCTGAGTTCATCTGGGGACACTGCACTAACTCCGCAGCCAACACTGGCAGCCGTTTCACAGAAACAAATCCATTGTTACTTAATTATAATGTCAATACTAGCTACAGTGGTTAGCTAGCTTGGAGGAAGCATTTAGTGTTGTGTAGCATTGCATCTGCACATAGTTGGCTACTATCCCATATCCTACACTGCATATGAAGTGTGACTGGCTCATGACATTTATCCGTGGATGTACAGAGAAAATGGCCTCTTCTTTTTTGTTGTCACTCCCGTTGGCACCCTCACATGTGGGTTTGTGCTCTCTGATTGGCTCAAAGTCAAGTTGTTGGCCACTGACAAGCATTGCCAGTCTACAAGTAGAAGCGGCAGGTTGGTCACCACCGGGTCGGCACGCAGCAAGGTACCGCTTTTGTTCTAGCGAGAGAAGGAACGGCCTCCCACTGTGATAAGTACCTATCAGCTGTCTATCGGCAGTGAGATTCTCTGTGTGTTTCATGCTTTAGAGTAGAGATGGGCCTACAGCTTTAGCTTCCTCTTTAGAGTAGAGTCCTACAGAGTCCCAGCCTTGTGTAGCAGGCTTCTGGTGCTGGTTTCCTGGAAACAGATCATGCCTAGTAATGGACTAAAAAGCATTGTCAATGGAGACTCAATGTGGTGCTTTTTAGTCCAGAATTAGCCTTAATCTGTGTCCGGCAAACTGACTCTTGGAGTTTTCTGACAGAAATAAAAATGGGTTAAGAGTTAGTCTAGACACCAATGCTGGGGAAAACCAACAGTTAATCAAAGCACCCAGGGGCACAACCAGCAGGGCATAAATTAGTGGAACATTCAGATTGAAATAGAATGTAGAACCAAAACAAGATTCTCTGACATGTAGAATAAGGAATCATGTCAGCTCTATTAATGACATTCCAAATGGCAACATTCCACAACGTCTGTCTATTGAACGTGAACCCAGGGTTAAACTTAGTTACAACCAGTGGTGTAGCGGAGGATAAAGCGCAGTTTAACCAGATTTATTTTTCGCACTACAGTTTACCCACCTTTTTAAGGAAAAATGCATTGAAAGTAACAGGAGCGTTACTTTTTTCACCTTCGACCAGCGATCTGAGTTTACCCACCTGTTTTTAATTGTTTTTACCACTACACTGAATAAAGTGCCAAATTAACAACATCTTTCTGTGAAGTTAAAGCCCTCTGTATTATTAAATAACTGGCCTATATGACAGATGGTCTCACAGGAATGGGAGTTTTCCACACATAGCAGGCAGAGGAAACTTACATGCTCCCTACAGACAGGTGTTATAACATAAATTCAAAATTATAAAAATGGTGAGATACAGCAACCGGGTTACAGTGCTAAAGTTGCGAGCGGGGAGAGCAAACACTAGTATCTCACTGCAGGCAACAGGTGGCGATTGAGCAGCAAACAGGAGACTCACAACTCGGAACCGGTAACCTTCTCATTCCACTCGCCAAGTTTCTCAGTGGTTCTGATATAGCTAGAAACAGAGACTGGGTTAGAGATATGCAGCTCAGCACTGTGCCCGGCTGGCTCTCCGTTGCCCGATTCATGCTATAGGGCAGATCCAGACCGTTCCCGGCTCAAGATATTTTCTGTTCACCTTGTCATTTCCAGAAAGATAACCAAGCTCGGCCCTACAGTATGAGCCAAGCATTTGCAAAAGGCTTAGGTTGTTATATCATCTGAGAATGGAACAACCCCCAGTAGCTGTGCCACAGATGGAACAATGAGCCAGATGCTTCACCGGATGTATAAAAATGTGAAGCATCCAGTCGGCGTTTCCACTCACTACCAAATATGGTGATGAGAGGAAGCCCAGTGGCCAACGGTGGTAGAAGATGGCACAAGATGGATTTGGGCCGACATCCTACTGATTTTTGTCATCGATGAAACATTTAATCTCAATACAGTTTTCAGTTCCCAAAACTAATCTCTGTTACGATCAGAGTGGACAAAATGTTGTAGACTTTAACCTTTGCCAAAGTATAACATTTTTTTTGTTTGTTTAGAAGGAGTGCAAGGGCGAATTGAGTTACTGCACACGCGCACTTCAGAGTAGGCGTTCCCTAACGGAAATATGCAAATACACGCTAGAACTTTCCAAAAGGATCTCGGTAGCTCGCGCTTGGCTCTGCCCACCTCCTTGCTTGTTCTGCCCACTAGGACTCATCTGCTCCCATTGGACACTACAGGCTGTGGTCCATCTTTGGCCAGGCTACCCGAATCCGTGACAATGGCTCATACTGAAACTTTCACTATCAACATCTAAAAACTATTAATGACTTGGTAATACAAGTGTGCCACTGTAAGGCTTTGACAGGATTTAAATGATTGTGAAAATGTAAACAGAAATGTATATACAAAAATAAAATGAAGGTTGTTCTACTTACGCGTTGGAGGTCTGAACGTCCTGCCATCCCTTGGAGAGGTTCTGTTTGAGCTCGTTGAGAGGACTCAGCCCCAGCTTCCTCTTCAGATCAGCAGAATGCTTCTCTTTGGCCAGGAGCACCTGTCTCAAGGTGTTGACCTCCTCCTCCACCTGACAGCAACACACAGGAGAGGTCAGAGGTCAATTCCAGGCCCCTTTCCCCAGTGTCTGTCATGTGTGGCTAACTGAAGAGACATTCCTCTTGGGTGAATATAGTCTCAGAAAGCATGCAAACTACACTGAACAAAAATATAAAAACGCAACATACAACAATTTCTAAGATTTGACTGAGTTACAGTTGACATAAGGAAATCAGTCAATTGAAATAAATTCATTAGGCCCTAATCTATGGATTTCACAAGACTGGGCATACAGATATGCATCGGTTGGTCACAAATCCCTTTAAAAAGAAGGGAGGGGCGTGGATCAGAAAACCAGTCAGTATATGGTGTGACCACCATTTGCCTCACGCAGCGTGACACATATTCGAATAGAGTTGATCAGGCTGTTGATTGTGGCCTGTGGAATGTTGTCCCACTCCTCTTCAATGGCTGTGCGAAGTTGCTGGATGTTGGCGTGAACTGGAACACGCTGTCGTACACGACGATCCAGAGCATCCCAAACACGCTCAATGGGTGACATGTCTGGTGAGTGTGCAGGCCATGTAAGAACTGGGACATTTTCAGCTTCCAGGAATTGTGTACAGATCCTTGCGAAATGGGGCCGTGTTATCATGACGAAACATGAGGTGATGGCGGCGGATGAATGGCACGACAATGGGCCTCAGGATCTTGTCACGGTATCTGTGCATTCAAATTGCCATTGTTAAAATGCAATTGTGTTCATTGTCCGTAGCTTATGCCTGCCCATACCATAACCCCACCGCCACCATGGGGCACTCTGTTCACAACGTTGACATCAGCAAACCGCTCACCAACGACACCATACTCCTTGCATGTTCTGCTCACTATGACTAATGTGTTCCCATTGGAAAGGACAGGCTGTGGTCCATCTTTGTTATAAAAATCTTTGGTGTACCTGTGTAATGATCATGCTGTTTAAATCAGCTTCTTGATATGCCACACCTGTCAGGTGGATGGATTATCTTGGCAAAGGAGAAATGCTCACTAACAGGGATGTAAACAAATGTGTGCACAACAGTTTAGAGAAATAAGCTTTGTGCGTATGGAACATTTCTGGGATATTTTATTTCAGCTCATGAAACATCGGACCAACACTTTACATGTTGTGTTTATATTTTTGTTCAGTGTCCCCATTGTCTGAAACGGAGTTCCTCAATGTTTGTCGAATGGATTATTAGTGAACCAAAACTCAGTCTAACAGGGCTCTGCGCTTAGATTAGGAAACGGGGACAACAGGATCTACATTGGTGAGCTCAGACCAAGCGACAGGACGTTGGAACACCAGACCGATAAAGACACAGGACCCTAGCTTGACTAGTGGAGAGCGGAGTTCTTCGGCCTCCTCCTCTGCGAGCCCTGGGGGAAGCGTGTTGACGGCTGCTACTGCCATGGCTACCTCTAACCTTAACCCCCAACAGACAGGACAACGGGGCCTACCTTGACTAGCTCAGAGCGGAGCTCCTCGGCCTCCTCCTCCGTGAGCCCTGGGGGCAGCGTGTTGACGGCTGCTACTGCCATGGCTCCCCCCTTCCCGGAGACATCCGTTAGGGAGTCTACTCCTCCTGCGGGTCCCAGGCCCTTGTTGGGGGAGTTCAGGTTGATGTCTGGGTCAAGAGAGAGAGTGGGGGCGGGGGGGCATGCTGAGATGAGAGTAGAAGGCCTTGAATTGATTGAAGTGTTAAATGTCATCAACAGTAACAGCACTAGATCTCTGCATCTTCACTCACCGACTTTAGGTCACACTAGGGTTTCCTTCCAATTGGTGACAGATTTTCATGTGAATATTCTAAAATCTGCATGAAAACAACATGCGCATTTTCCCACCAGAGATGTTTCCATGAAATTGACTTGTTGCAGATCAAAAAGGATGTTCGTGATAACGTAGCACACATAACATAAAAATAACGTTTGCAGTTAAATTCCCATTTACCGAATAGAACAATACAAGTCAAATTGGTTTCCATGGCATTTTTTCAACTCTACTGATGGTTTTGTCACAACCGACGTTGCGTTATATAGCGAATGTGGCCCACTCTGGTCTTGGTATGTTCGCTCTAGGCGACAGCTTGGCAGACACAGTGCAGCGGTAAAGGCTACCGACATGTACATGATGATTTTATGGATAAGAGCAAGACTTTTATTTTGTCGAACGGTAGTCAAGCGTCGATCATCATGTCACCAGAATAAGACCAGTATTAAAAAAAAAATGTAATCACTAACTGTAAGTCGCTCTGGATAAGAGCGTCTGCTAAATGACTAAAATGTAAATGTAGTAGAAAGGACTTTCACCCCCCTGTGAAGGTCATTACTTAGTGGAACATACAGAGCCTTCAGAAAAGTATTCACACCAAGAGTTTCCCACATTTTATGTTACAAAGTTGGAAATTTTTTTTGATTTAATTGCCTTTTTTTTGTGTCAACGATCTACACAAAATACTATTATGTCAAAGAGGAAGAAAAATTATGCATTGTAAAAATATATATAAATAAATAAAACACTAATATACAGTATCTTGATTAGATAAGTATAAATCACCTTTGGCAGCGATTACAGCCGTGAGTCTTTCTGGGTAAGTCTCTAAAGAGCTTTCCACACCTGGATTGCACAACATTTGCCCATTATTCTTTTCAAAATTCTTCAAGCTCTGTCAAATTGGTTGTTGATCATTGCTAGACAACCATTTTTCAGGTCTTACCATATATATTTCCAAGCAGATTTAAAAATCAAAACTAACCTCGGCCACTCAGGAACATTCACCGTCTTCTTAGTGAGCAACAACAGTGTAGATTTGGCCTCGTGTTTGTTGTTGTCCTGCTGAAAAGTGATTTAATCTCTCTGTGTCTGGTGGAAAGCAGACTGAACCAGGTTTTTTAGGATTTTGCCTGTGCTTAGCTCGATTCCGTTTATTATTATTTTATCCTGAAAAACTCCACAGTCCTTAACGATTACAAGCATACCCATAACATGATGAAGCCACCACTATGCTTGAAATTATGGAGAGTGGTACTCAGTAATGTGTTGTATTGGACAGAAAAAAATTGAGCTTTTTTTTTGCCACATTTTCTGCAGTATTACTTTAGTCCCTTGTTGTAAACAGGATGCATGTTTTGGAATATTTGTATTCTGTACAGGCTTCCTTCTATTCACTCTGTCATTTACGTTAGTATTGTGGACTAAATACAATGTTGCTGATTCACCTTCAGTTTCCTTTCTATCACAGCCATTGAACTCTGTAACCGTTTTAAAGTCACCATTGGCCTCATTGTGAAATCCATGAGCGTTTTCCTTCCTCCTCGGCAACTGAGTCAGGAAGGACGCCTGACAAAAGATATCAATTTAATCCATTTTAAAATTTCAGGCTGTAACAACAAAATGTGCAAAAGGGGTGTGAATACTTCCTGAAGGCACTATCCTCGTGTACTTCGGTATAATGGTTATATCAATATTTGCGCAATAAAAAGGCATTTCCGCTGCCATTTCTTGCATTTTACTGACTAAAAGATCTCACCTTGCCTAGGGCAAGTTTACCGACAAATTTGCTGTTTACGTCAGGCCTATCGTGATTCTCCCCCCCCTCCCCCCCCGGACATACTTAACTCTCATAAAAAGGCAGGATGGAAGCCTGGTTACAGACAGAGACAGAGACAGTGTAAGGAAAGGGCTTAGCGCCGTCAAAAGCTGAACATTTCCCGGGTAGAGTGGGGCTAATTACCCAGTTAGGCCTAAACGTAACTCTAGACCACTACGGAAGCAGCAGCCTTTTAAAAAAATGGCTATTAGGGCATTAGTCCACTCCTGTCTCTGTCCTCTGAGTGGACTGGGCTGAGCCAGTGTCCCAAATGGCACCCTATAGCCTTTATAGTGCACTACTTTTGACATGGATGCACTATATAGGGAATAGGGTGTCATTTAGGACGCAATGGGATAATGGAACCACCACCTTTAGCTAAAGTCCTCTGTCCCGACACTGATGCACTAGCCCAGATCTGCGTTGTCTCGACGTGCCTACTCCTGAAGTCATTGTGGTTGTCATTGCCAAACATTGACCATAGGAGCTGGCAAGCTACTGATACACTGCATCTACAGTAAACAAGGCCATCGTCTCTGATGAAGAATAGCGGTGTTGGGTTGGAGGAGACGAGATGACAGTGGAGTGGGACCACATGTTGCAGTACCATAAACACCGACTCCCTTCCTGGCGTCTGACAGCTGTGTGGTTTTTTGTACCGGACATCTTGTGGATGCTTTTCTCCAGGATTGCCTCCGGTTGGGATGTGTTTGTCTTGACTTTTGGCTTTATGTCACTACTGTACTATGCAGTCACAGAAAATACAAAACGAGTAAAGCAATAAGAAGCTAGCTAGTTACACTCCAAAATGAGACCATTTCTAGAAGATAGATAGGGTCAAGCCCATTTGACAGGATGCATTTACATTTTTAGTCATTTAGCAGACGCTCTTATACAGAGCGACTTACAGTTAGTGAATTATGCAGTGCCTTAGACCACTGCGCCACTCGGGAGGTACAGGATGCCTGTTTGAGGTTGAATGTAAGTGAACCTAATATCAGGTCCTATCAATCGTGACGAGAGTCTTTCCACAGCAGGGTGAGAAGAGGCTGAGGACCAGTGATGCAATGCGGCATCCAGTCATAGTCATTCCTCATATTGTCTTTGGCTGGCTTGCGTCATAAGATTCATAATGACGTTACTCGAATGTTCTACACAACTGCCTGGCATTGAGGGTAGCCTACGGCTAAATAGCTAAGGAACGCGGGAGACACTCTTCAAGCCATTTTCATCCGGTGGCCGGCGCTATACGTCACATGGGCGTAGATCATGGCGTGCACCCGTATGCGCGCTCTTATATACAGTCATTGGTGCAGTGTTTCCGAACGAGCCGGATCGTGGAATCTAATTCAACACACCGCTAAGCCACAGAGCGCAGGTTGGCTAAAGCCCAACTACAGTAATGGATGGTACCGTTTCATCAGGGAGCAACAAAGATTAGGCCTATATGAATCATCTCATGAGTAGCAGACCCTTTTCCTTTCTTCCTGGGCCAAGCAGATGAGCCTAAACCTACTTTCAAGTTATCAGGTTGTTAGCTAGCTAGGTAACATGACTGAACATTGTTTGTTATAAAACACATTTTTAGCGACCAGGGATTAGTTTAAAAAAACGGCCCGCGACATGGTTTGTGAAATTATAAGCTGTTTTCTTTGCTGTAAAGCTGCAAGCATGCCTGTCACGAAGCGGTGCTCGATCTTCTCTCTCTGACACTCAGAGGCTGCATGACAGCGAACTTCTCAGACTGGTCTGTGCTCTTGGTTAGAACATTTAAGAATGATGGAGGCCACTGTGTTCTTGGGGACCTTTAACGCTGCAGAAATGTTTTGGTACCCTTCCCCAGTTTTGTTCCTCGACACAATCCTGTCTCGGAGCTCTACGGACAATTCCTTCGACCTCATGGCTTGGTTTTTGCTCTGACATGCACTGTCAACTGTAGGACCTTACATAGACAGGTGTATGCCTTTCCAAATCATGTCCAATCAATAGAATTTACCACAGGTGGACTCCAATCAAGTTGTAGAAACATCTCAAGGATGATCAATGGAAACAGGATGTACCGGAGCTCAATTTCAAGTCTCATAGCAAAGGGTCTGAATACTTGTGTAAATAAGGTGTCTGTTATTTTTTTATATATTTGCAAACATTTCTACAAACCTGTTTTTGCTTTGTCATTATGGGGTATTGTGTGTAGATTGCTGAAGAAAAAAAAACTAATATTTTTTAGAATAAGGCTGTAACGTAACAAAATGTGGAAGTCAAGGTGTCTGAATACTTTCCAAATGCACTGTATGTATGTTTATATATAAAAATCACGACATTTTTAACAGATGATTTGTTCGTTCGACATCTTTTTGAGTCTGTAAAATTAATTATGCGATCAATGGCGGTGGAAACGTCTTTATGTGCAAATATTAATATAATAACCATATCAAAGTCACGCGATGATATGGTTGGTGTGTGTGTGTGTGGTCCTCCCACTACGACTCGGGAAACCACGCAGTTTATTAGGCAACAGATTAAATATATATGTTACTTCACAGGGTGGTGGAGGTTCACATTGAGGAGTTTGATGCTGCTTTCCAATATTCTGGTGACTTGATGATGGATGTGCACTAAGCCTACCTGCACAATATCTGCAAGCTGTTGGCTAGATATCTTGGCCACATGCCAAGACCAGAGTAAGCACATTTGCTATTTAAACGCAACAGTGTGTGACAAAAACTAAAAATCGGTAGAGTTGAAAATGTGACGGAAACACATTGAACTTTAGATTTGTTTATTCGGTACATAAACAAACGTAAATCAAAAAACGTACATTTTTGCGTGCACTACGTCACCAAACACACTGATTTTTATCCACAACAAGTCTGTTTGGTGGAAACACCACTGGTGGGGAAAAAGCACATTATTTTCTTTATACAGATTTTAAAATATTCACATGGAAATCTGTCGCCAATTGGATGGAAACCTAGCTAGTGATTGACAGCAGGGCTTGACATCTGTCTTTTGGACAAGTAGGACAGATTTTTTACTTGTCCAAGAAGTTCAAGTCACTTGTCCCAACAACAAAAAAAGGTCTGGAAGACAATTTTTTTACATCATGTATTATGCAAGGAACCACAAAATAAAATGCATTACGATCTTGTTTACCACAGAGAATCAGACGAACATATAGGCCTATTGGCTTCTTTGCATATTCAAGCCCGTCTCAAAATACAACACTGCCCCTTTAAGGCTCTCCTGGAGGATGGTTGGCCACCCTTGGTATCCTATAAAATATTGCAACATAAATATAACCAAATATTTTTACGTCCTTATCAAATATTTGCCTCCAGGGCTCGAAATTATGGGGCGTCCCGTCGGCTCCGTTGGGCCGATAAAAAGAGACTTTGGGACAGACTCTGGGACGACAGATCCAAAAATCATACAACCACTTCACATATATTTTTTATATTTTTTTAAAGCAATGAGACCGATGCAACAGCTCAGATCGTTTAGCCTAAAAATGTTGATAGAGTTTAATTTCTTCATATTATAAAAGTTCAACAATAAGCACATGGCTGTAGGCTACGCGCAAATGTTCCAAAACGCAATTAGAACACAAATGCTCACCGCACACGTGAGCGGTTTCACGTGACAGATGAAAACATCCGTTAGAAATTAAGAAAGATGGGAGATCTAAAGATGAATTAATTAGCATGGGTCACTAATATGACTAGGATTATGCCTTTGGCTGCTGGCCCATAAAATAACATTGATTTGAAAACCGATAGAACATCAGAAAAAGGCTGGTTTCAATGGCATATGAAGTGTTTACAAACTAACGAACTGTGCCTTGAGTATGTCGACAGAATCAAGCCTTTACAGCTGCACCATTGAGAGCATCTTGACTGGCTGCATCACCGCCTGGTATGGCAACTGCTATAGAGAGTGGTGCATACGGCCAAGTACATCACTGGGGCTGAGCTCCCTGCCATCCAGGACGTCTATACCAGGCGGTGACCGAGGAAAGCCCTAACAATTGTCAAAGTCTCCAGCCACCCAAGTCAGACTGTTCTCTGTGCTACTGCACGGCAAGCGGTACAGATGCACCAAGTCTGGAACCAACAGGACCCTGAACAGCTTCTACCCCCAAGTAATAAGACTACTAAATATTTCACCAAATAGCTACCCGGACTATCTGCATTGACCCTTTTTGCACTCACTCTTCTGACTCATCACATACGCTGCTGCTACTGTCTATTATCTATCCTGTTGTCTAGTCACTTTACCCCTACCTACAGTATACTGCTGCTACTGTCTATTATCTATCCTGTTGCCTAGTCACTTTACCCCTACCTACAGTATACTGCTGCTACTGTTTATTATCTATCCTGTTGCCTAGTCACTTTATTTTACATTTACGTCATTTAGCAGACGCTCTTATCCAGAGCGATTTACAGGAGCAATTAGGGTTAAGTGCCTTGCTCAAGGGCACATCGACAGATTTTTCACCTAGTCGGCTCGGGGACTAGAACCAGCGACCATTCGGTTACTGGCACAACGCTCTTAACCACTAAGCTACCTACCTACCACCTACCTTCATGTAGATATCTACTTCAACTACCTCGTACCCTCTGCACATCGACTCTGTAGCTCTACTGGTACCCCGTGTATATAGCCAAGTTATCGTTACTCGTTGTGGATTTATTTCTCGTGTTATTATTTTTTTTTTCCTCTGTATTGTTGGGAAGGTCAGTAAGCATTTCACTGTTAGTCTACACCTGTTAACGAAGAATGTGGCAAATACATTTTTCTTTTGGTTTGTTAAATGTTAATTATCCTTCATTATATTTGTCAAACATGACTGCCGTTTAGGCTATATTTATGCAATTAAAAGTATCATTAAAGTTTGGCGAAAATGTTCATGTCAGCATCGGTTTGGACACAAGGCTGTAGCCAATAGGAATGCAGGCTTTTTTTTATTTATGTACATGGAAAAACAGATTTGGGCTGTTTTTTGAGGCAAGCAGAAGTTCGGTAGCCAAAGTCTACACCCCTTTGTCTGCGATTGGTCAACAGTACTACTCCTAGTAGGAGTGGGAACATTAAGTGTTCCTTGCCATTCAACAAGAGACTACTAGTTTTCACGCACCTTTTTCCCACTGCACCAAACATCTTAGATGTAACATTTTGCGCAACTAAGACCTGCTCAGAAAAACATCAAAATTAATGACAGCTTTCTTGATTTATCTTGGATTAATTCGGACTATTTTGAGGAAGCGTTTCTGGCTAGGTTGTTGCTACGGTGGCTCAAACGAGACAGACAGTAATATTGCCGCTTTTGTTTCTAGTTTTTCCAAGCAAAGGTCTTTAGGGAGTATGCGTGCACGGACGGTAGCTTCGCCTAGCTCTGCTAGGAGCAAACTGGCCGATGGACCGCTCAACTCTGTCATCTTATATCAAGGCGGAGTTAGAGTATTGATAACTGGTTGCGCGATTTGCTAGCAACAACATTGAGTCACCATCAGTCGATACTTGTAAAAATGTCAATTCTGAAAACGTTTACCATGTACCTATGTTGGTCCTGTACAACTGCGGTCATTCCACAGGGTGCTGAAATTCATACTTTTAATAAAAACTTGTATAGAATACAACCACAGACTCAATCGTGACCAGCTATCAATACTCAACTCCGAATGGAGTTGAGCGTTACTCAGCTAGGAGCAAACCGAACCTATGTATGTGGATGCCTTTAGAGGGAAATGCATCTAACCACTAAGCTAACATTATGTAATGTTAGCTAATCAAACAATTCGCTAGCGAGGCTAAATGCCATCGGGGAGGGGACTGTGGATCGGTCTCCCACCGTCTCTCCATTAGTCAGTTGAAGAAACTTGGGCGATTGTTGCGTCTTGCCACAGAGATCAGGCATTAACAAAATTACACTGACCCAAGGCGGGTGCTATAGTAATTCACTGAAATGTGTTAGTCACACTAGAGAGGAAGAGTCGACGCGAGAGGTATAACTGGGCCCAAAATGTCTTCTCCAGCAGGTGGCGTTTTTTTTCCTTGGCACATGACATGGAGTACAGGGAGTGTATATGCTACTGGTACACAGGCTAACTGGCTTCCGTTTTTGAATACATTTATTTTTCATTGTTAGAGTAGACACTTGAGTATCTGGTTAACATAATAGATCTGTGGTGACACACAACTGGAAATGTGTTCGTCACACGCGATTTCTCAATGGCCCAAGGGGAGCGCTACGTCATTCGTGGGGGATTACATATTTCATGTTGCCTTGTTGTTCATTGGAAACGTAGCCAAGGTGTGTCACTCAATTGAACCATATCAGCTGGCAAGCTAACAAACTAGCTAACCAGCCAGTCTGACTGCGTTCTTAGCTAGCCAGTTCCGTTAGCTAACTAGCATGCTCATTTAGTTCGCGCTAGCCTTTGTTTACAAAAAGATACGAGCCATTAAAACGCAAATTCAACAATCGCATAACTATAAAAAAAAAAATAACATTAAAACGACATCACATTGACAGAGGACTAAGTTCATGATAGTAACTCGATATCTCTGCCCTCCTATCCCCTTCCTATGACATTTCCATAAGAACGGCTGTTGCTGCGTCGGGCTCCCCAAGTTGCATTCATATCGGACGCACAATCATGAACAAGAATTCTTAATAATTTCCCCCCTAAACCAACGGCCAGCCTGCAAATATGTCTTATATTCAACAACAATCGTGTCAATAATTTACGTTACCTTGACCAACGGGGTCCATGGCGTCGTATGAGCGGAGTGTTTGAGCGCCTTAAACTGGAAAGATGTCAGCTAGTAATGGAAAGGGTGGTGGCTAGTTAGCAGTGCCGTCCACTCAAACAATCGAACCCTGTGAACCTCTCCCGTTGTGTGACAGGATTCAACAAGAACAACCTCATTCGTCGAGGGAGAAAGATACGAACAAGTAGTACTCGCTCCAATAATAAAGCCAACTCAGCTCGACGATGAACTTTCAGCTTGCGCCTTTTCCGGCGTCTGTGGATGACGTTGTCAAAGCGTCTCCTTTGGTCGTCACTAGTTAACACAGTCCTAAACCCCGCCCTTTTCTATAATGTGTCTTCTCAAAATGTGATTTTAACCGTAACCTTAACCATAACCTTAACCACACTGCTAACATTATGCCTAACCCTAACCTTAAATGAAGACCAAAAAGCTCATTTTTGTTTAAATTATTTTTTTTTCGAGCCAATTTTCACTTGGTGTATGTGGTAACTAGTGGTAACTAGTGGAAACCCCAATTTTAAAGCTTCTTCTTTTTGTAATCAAATCACATTTTATTGGTCGCATACACATATTTAGCAGAAAGGAAATCCGCTACCAAAGAGTCGTAAAGCAGCCTTTACTGGTTCTAACAGCAGACCTATAAACTTGCTGCCAGCTCTTAGTAAACTGTTCGAAAAAATGGTGTTTGACCAAATACAATGTTATTTGTATGTAAACAAATTAACAACAGACTTTCAGAATGCTTATAGAGAAAGGCATTCAACATGCACTGCACTGACACAAATGACTGATGATTGGTTTAAAGAAATTGATAAGAAGATTGTGGGAGCTGTACTGTTAGATTTCAGTGCAGCCTTTGATATTATTGACCATAACCTGTTGTTGAGAAAACTTCTGTGTTATGGCTTTTCAACCTCTTCCATATCGTGGATTCAGAGCTATCTATCTAATACACCTCAAAGGGTTTTCTTTAATGGAAGCTTCTCTAATGTCAAACATGTAAAGAGTGGTGTACCGCAGGGCAGCTCTCTAGGCCCTCTACTCTTTTCTATTTTTACCAATGACCTTCCACTGGCATTAACCGAAGCGTGTGTCCATGTATGCTGATGATTCAACCATATACGCATCAGCAACCACAGCTAATGAAGTCACTGAAACCCTTAACAAAGAGTTGGCAGTCTGTTTTGGAATTGGTGGCCAGTTATAAACTGGTCCTGAACATCTCTAAAACTAAGAGCATTGTATTTGGTACAAATCATTCCCTAAGTTCTAGACCTCAGCTGAATCTGGTAATGAATGGTGTGGCTGTTGAACAGGTTGAGGAGACTAAATGACTTGGCGTTTCCTTAGATTGTAAACTGTCATGGTCAAAACCTATAGATTTAATGGTTGTAAAGATGGGGAGAGGTATGTATGTAATAAAGAGATGCTCTGATTTTTTGACACCACACTCAAAAAAATGTATTTTTTTTCTCCAAAAAGCAAGTCCTGCAGGCTCTAGTTTTATCTTATCTTGATTATTGTCCAGTCATACTGTCAAGTGCTGCAAGGAAAGACCTAGTTAAGCTGCAGCTGGCCCAGAACAGAGCGGCACGTCTTGCTCTTCATTGTAATCAGAGGGCTGATATAAATACTATGCATACCAGTCTCTCTTGGCTAAGAGTTGAGGAGAGACTGACTGCATTACTTAACATTAATGTGTTGAAAATCTCAAATTGTTTGCATAGTCAACTTACACACAGTTCTGACACACACACTTACCCCACAAGACATGCCACTAGGGGTCTTTTCACAGTCCCCAAATCCAGAACAAATTCAAGAAAACGTACAGTATTATATAGAGCCATTACGCACGGAACTCCGTTCCATCTCATATTGTTCAAATGAACAGCAAAGCTGGTTTAAAAAACAGCTAACACAACGCCTCTCCCCTATTTGACCTAGATAGTTTGTGTGTATGTATTGATATGTAGGTTACGTGTGCCTTTAAAAACAAATGTATGTAGTTCTGTCCTTGAGCTGTTCTTGTCTATTAATGTTCTGTATTATGTCATGTTTCATGTTCTGTGTGGACCCCAGGAAGAGTAGCTGCTGCTTTCGCAACAGCTAATGGGGATCCTAATACAATACCAAAAAACGGTTGTTGAATACTTATTGACTTAAGACATTTCAGCTTTTCATTTTTAATTAATTTGTAAAAATTTCAAAAAACATAATTCCACTTTGACATTGTGGTATTGTGTGTAGGCCAGTGACAAAAAAAATCTCAATTTAAATCAATTTAAAATTAAAGCTGCAGCACTACAAAATGTGGAAAAAGTCAAGGGGTGTGAATACTTCCTGAAGGCACTGGATATAGGGATCAACAAGTAGAGTGAAAATGACAACTTATCATGCATCGGTGCACCGCCAGAACAACAGAACTAGATATGCTAAAGAAAATCTAACACACACACACACACACGCGATAGACCCTTCATGCATCACATGATAATAACAATCAACAAATAATGAAGGGATATTTAATCATATCTACCCCCAACACATAGTGTACACGAGCACAATAACTTACAATAGCTACAATATTTAAGACCTGCAAAATGGTCAGTGGATATTGAGTGTGCTTTTCTCTGTGTGCCTGGGAAAAACAGGTGCAGCTCTCGCTCTTGACGTTTAAAAATAATTTTAATTAGAAGAATTTGACATCATTGATGTTTCAACCATCTTGGCCCTTGTCTCTGCCTGGCCTGTCCTGTCCCATCTGTAGCCATGGTGATGGTTCAGCCAGGCCCTCTGTAGTACAGGTGCACACAGTCCCTTCTTCTTCTTCTTCTTCATTTCTTCTTCTTTGGAGAGAGCGTTGAGCCAGGAGAAAGAGAAGCTGAGACTAGTGGACTCCCTGGAGGAAGGAGAGGAGGGGGAGGAGGAGGGGCCACCTATCTGTTGTGTGGGGTTGCCTGACCCAGGACCAATCTGGAGGGAGAATGGAGATGGACAGACGCCTTCAAATGCAAGGTGCTACAGATAAGGGATGCATCATGTCCGTAGGCCAGTAAGCTACTGGAAAGGTCACATAGGCTATTCAAGAGAGCACACAGTTAGCCACGAAGGCATTACATAGAGACACATAGAGATACTAACCATGGAGACATTCATGTGTTTATAACAAACAAAGTAAATAATGATGTCATGCAGCAAGGAGCGTCATGATTCAATGGACAAGCGTAAGTGAATGCAACATTTTTTTTTGTGAGAGCACAAAAACCTACTATTTAGACAGCTCCACAAGTCCTGACCACTTCTGACCACAAGCTTCCAGTTGGGCTGAGATAACAGAAGAGGGTTGGAACTTGGACCATAAGGGAACCATAGTTATGAGAAGAGGGTTGGAACTTGGACCATACAGGATCCATAGTTAACAGAAGAGGGTTGGAACTTGGACCATAAGGGAACCATAGTTATGAGATAGCAGCAGCAACTCAACTGTGAAGACATACTAGACCAGAGTGCCCCATTATATATATGTTATTTTATTTTATTTTGTGTGATTGGGTTTGGGTGGGATGCTTCTCACAAAGCAACATTACACAAATAGGAGCCACTAGAGATCCTGGTTCGAATCCAGGCTCTGTCGTAGCCGGCCGCGACCGGGAGACCCATTGGGCGGCGCACAATTGGCCCAGCGTCGTCCAGGGTAGGGGAGGGAATGGCCGGCAGGGATGTAGCTCAGTTGGTAGAGCATGGCGTTTGCAACGCCAGGGTTGTGGGTTCGATTCCCACGGGGGGCCAGTATATTTTTTAAAAATATATATATAATGTATGCACTCACTAACTGTAAGTCGCTCTGGATAAGAGCGTCTGCTAAATGACTAAAATGTAAATGTAAAATGTTTTAGCCTTACATTTCTACCAGTGCCACCCACCCGACTGACTGCCTGTGATACCACTCTATGGCCACAAGGTGGCAGCAGTAGTACTGCTGTTGGGGCTAAAATGTGTGTCAATGCTCTGCTCAGTCCCTCCTCTCCCTTCCTGGGGGCCCACTGAAGGGGGACTTCTCTGCTTGTTCCCCTACTCAGATGGTAGCCAAGAATAAAGAAAACAAACAACATGAGTGATGCTGCATCTTCAGACAACGTCATCAAATATGTCGGATCGACGTTGCAAGTCACAACCATACGACAAGCCTTGCTGCAGCTAGCAAAATGCTAATCATCTCAGAAAAACAAACCATACTTGCCATCTGCAGATAGAAAAATGTAGTTCAGATTACAAGTCAAACATCCACTAAAACACCAGTTTGCTGACCAGCCAGAAAACCGATGACTCCAAGCTGGTAATTAGAACGATTGCCTGTCAATTTTCCAGCAGTTCCATGCTAACCAGTCAATATTCACAGATAAAACTACTGGACAAATTGTATTTCTTTCTTTCCCGGAATAAATACCCATCGAAAAAATCCCCAAACATCCCAGGGACATGATGTGATGGTAGTTATTCATAGTGTCCTAGAATAGGAGTGGTGGTCTAAGATCCCGTCCAGATAACCTTATTCATTATTATCCAAAATACCAAAAACTTGATCCTAGATAAGCACTCCTACTCCGAATCCCCTGCCCAGTCGACCCTCCGTGTTTCACCAGACCAGTACCTTAGTAGTGTGATCCTGCTGCTGTGCTCTGCTATATACGAACAAAGCTCTTGATGTGGGCCCACGCACTCTGGAACATGACCACCAGGGCCAGGACGAAGAAGAACAGCGTGACAGCCTAGGGAGAGAGAGATGGATGGAGAGATGGAATTGATGAAAGAAAAGGGTAGACAATGATAGAAAATTGAGGAAAATACCTGACAATGACAGAAATGCATGGGGTTGGAAGGACCATTCACAACACAGGGCCATTCACAACACCGGGCCATTCACAACACCGGGCCATTCACAACACCGGGCCATTCACAACACCGGGCCATTCACAACACCGGGCCATTCACAACAGAGCAGAGGCATTGACAGTGACAGCCATGATGACTGGAGGAGTGACTGGATGAGGAAGACGAGGAGGAGGAAAAAGAGGAGGAGCAGTGGATGTGGAGCTGGTGGTTGGTGATTGGTTGGTTGGTTATCATGGTTGAGACGATCTGATTGGATCAAACTGACCTCTTGAGTTGGTGTGGAGGTGGAGGTGGGGGTCATACCCCTGAGGACCAGAGCAGACAGGTATTGGGAGGCTTCATGGAGGAGCTGCAACCAGGGACACAAACCCCTGGGCGTCCTCCTCCATGAAGCCTCCCAATACCTGTCTGCTCTGGTCCTCAGGGGGTTCTGGGGGCATGGGGACAGGGCTAGTATCCATCCACAGAGGTCTGGGTTGGGGCAGGATAGGGGGATACTGGGGTTGGGGCTGGGGTGGTCGAGCCTGGTGCTGGGGCTGAGGCCGGGGTTGGGGCTGGGGTGGTCGAGCCTGGTGCTGGGGCTGAGGCCGGGGTTGGGGCTGGGGTGGTCGAGCCTGGTGCTGGGGCTGAGGCCGGGGTTGGGGCTGGGGTGGTCGAGCCTGGTGCTGGGGCTGAGGCCGTGGTTGGAGCTGGGGTGGTCGAGCCTGGTGCTGGGGCTGAGGCCAGGGTTGGGGCTGGGGTGGTCGAGCCTGGTGCTGGGGCTGAGGCCGGGGTTGGGGCTGGGGCTGGGGTGGTCGAGCCTGGTGCTGGGGCTGAGGCCGGGGTTGGGGCTGGGGTGGTCGAGCCTGGTGCTGGGGCTGAGGCCGGGGTTGGGGCTGGGGTGGTCGAGCCTGGTGCTGGGGCTGAGGCCGGGGTTGGGGTGGTCGAGCCTGGTGCTGGGGCTGAGGCTGGGGGTTGGGGCTGGGGTGGTCGAGCCTGGTGCTGGGGCTGAGGCCGGGGTTGGGGCTGGGGTGGTCGAGCCTGGTGCTGGGGCTGAGGCCGGGGGTTGGGGCTGGGGTGGTCGAGCCTGGTGCTGGGGCTGGGCCTGGAGCTCCCTGGCTAGTGGGAAGATGCTCCTTCTCCCAGCCCCAGGTACCTCCAGTGCCTCTCAGGACCACCCCTCTTTGGGGCTAACCACTGCCCAGCCATGGTTGTACCAGCTGGGGTAGAGTCTAGTGTCTTCACTGGCCTCAGCCTGCAGGTCCTGGAGCTCCAAGTCACCTCCTGCATCATGCTCCTCCTACCACAGCTCTGGCTCTGAATCTGGCCCCGAGTGGTCCTTGTGTACAGTTTCCTATTCCCTATATAGTGCACTACAACTAAGAACCCGTCTCTGGCCAAAAGTAGTGCACTATTTAGGGAATAGGCCTGGGTGCCATTTGGGACACAGCTGGGACATTTAAAGCAAGACAGCGTGTTGTCTATCAGGACACTGTGACGCTTTACTCTGTTGTCTCTCTCAAAGAGAGACATTGTTAGGGCAACAATAAAATGAAATCCTTTGTTCTCAGTTTTTCTGTCAATTAAAAAAATCACTAAGTATTATTCATATTCTCATAACATGTCTGAAATGAATTAATGTTCGTAACATAACATGTAGCAATTACATACATTAGTCCAATAGGTGAGGAGATAAATGTAATGTATTGCGTACTATACCTGCTGTGTATTTAAGCCCTCTTGGTCACAGAACTCCTCTTTCTGCAGGTCTTCATCACACCCCTCTGCCTGACCCCTGAACTGCTCGGTCAGCTCTGCTGGGTCCTTCAGTCCCCAACTTTCTCCCACTGTCTTCAGCTCCAACACAGGCTCTGCATCCAGGACCTGACTGGATGCTGACTCTGGTTCTAGAACTTCCACTGGCTCTAGAACTGCCACGTGTTCTGGAAATGCTACTGGTTCTAGAACTGCCACATGTTCTGGAAATGCTACTGGTTCTAGAACTGCCACATGTTCTGGAACTAGCTGTCGCTTTTGCACTGGCACTGGCTCCGGTTCTGTCTGTAGGTCTTCCATCAGCACTGGCACCAGCACTGGCTGTGGCACTGATTCTGGCTCTAGTTCTTGCACCAGTACTGGCAGTGCCACTGGTTCTAGAACTGTTGCTTGTTCCAGAACGGGCTCCGGTTCTAGATCCAGAACTGGTTCACATTCTGTTTCTGGCTCTGGTTCTCCCTCCTCCTCCACTACAATGAACAGAGACAATAAAACAGGTTAGCTGTGTCTCTACTGCTGCCGTGGAACATTCACACAGGACATCAGTATAACACACTATCTGATGGCCAATGGTGCTCTGGCTAAAAATAGTGGTGCTCTATATAGGGAAAAGAATGCTACTTCAGACGAAGCCATGGTACCTTTGATGAAGTCCAGCTTGTACAGAGCCCTCTTCTCTGCGTTGAAGTTGACCCTGTAGTGGTCCATGTTCTCATAACCAGGCTCCAGGGTCTCCACGATGCAGGTACTGGATGCCTCATTCACCCTGGCAAGGAGAGGGGGATATAGATGAGGTAGCAGAGAGAAGGACAGACAGAATGTGGGACAGACAAGAGTTTGAATGAGACAGAAACAAAATAGAAAGTCTGTAAAGTATCAACCAGCAGAACGGCTTAAAACTTACCAAACTTCTAACAAATCTTACTTCTTATTAGTTCCTTCTTATTAGTTCCTTCTTATTAGTTCCTTCTTATTAGTTTATTAGTTCCTTCTTATATTAGTTCCTTCTTATTAGTTCCTTCTTATTAGTTCCTTCTTATTAGTTAGTTCCTTCTTATTAGTTAGTTCCTTCTTATTAGTTCCTTCTTATTAGTTAGTTCCTTATTATTAGTTCCAGATTAACAATAAGAGGGCACTCACTTTACAATCAGGTCTTTTGCAGTCTGACAAAAAGGGAAAAAGGTAATAAGATTAAAAGCAATTCACATAAAAGACATGACAACATATTCCAGTATGAACTCCCGAGTGGTCTAAGGCACTGCATCGCAGTGCTAGCTGTGCCACTAGAGATCCTGGTTCGAGTCCAGGCTCTGTCGTAGCCGGCCGCGACCGGGATACCCATGGGCGGCGCACAATTGGTCCAGCGTCGTCCAAGGTAGGGGAGGGTTTGGCCGGCAGGGATGTGGGTTCGTTTCCCACGGGGGGCCAGTATGAAAAAAAAAAAAAAAAAACTAAAACAAACTAAAAAACATAGATGCATTCACTAACTGTAAGTCGCTCTGGATAAGAGCGTCTGCTAAATGACTAAAATGTAAATGTTTTCCTATCAAAGTGTATCAATATTGTATTATATTGTATTGCATCCATCAACATTGAGGAATATACATCGTTAGTCACAGGCTTCATTAGGAAATGTGTTGATGATGTTGTACCCACAATAACAAACCGGACATGCCCCAACCAAAAACCCTGGATGAACGGAGATATCCGTACCATGCTGAGAGCCCGTACTGCAGCATTCAATGTCAGCAGAACGAACCCCGACGGCTCGGTGACGCACGGCGCATACAAGACAAGCAGGTACGAGGTCCGCAAATCAATTAGGAACTCAAAAAGACAATACAGACTCAAACTTGAATTGATGTTCAACAACTCAGACTCGCGACGGATGTGGCAAGGACTACAGACCATCACAGAATACAAAGGCAACTCCAGCGATGTGGTTTCCCACTGAAGCCTCCCTCCCAGATGAGCAAAACACATTCTACGCTCGCTTCTATCGAGCCATCCAGGAAAACTTTTGCTGCTCCGGACGACCAGGTGCTTTCGCTCTCCGAGGCTGACATGAGGAAAACTCTCAAAAGAGTGAAGACTCACAAAGCTGCCGGCACAGATGGCATCCCTGGCCGCGTCCTCAGGGTGTGTGCTGACCAACCGGCGGGCGTCTTCTCTGACATCTTTCAACCCTGTCCCTGTCCCAGGCTGTAGTCCCCACCCGCTTCAAGGAGACTACCATCGTCCCAGTGCCCAAGAAAAACAAGGTGACATGCCCAAATGACTATCGCCCCAATCGCACTCACCCCCGGTCATCATGAAGTGCTTCGAGAGGCTGGTCATGGCCCACATGCCTGGCACACTGGACCAACAACACCACCACTCTTGTCAAGAGGGCTCTACGTCCTATGGCAGTTGAAGAAATCCGGCATGCCACCCCACGTCCTCTCCAAATACTACCGCTGCACCATCGAGAGCATCCTGACCAGTTGCATGACGGCCTGGTACCAGTTGGCCCAGTACATCACTGGGACCGTGCTCCCACCCATCCAGGACATCTACTCGGAACGGTGCCTGAGGAAGGCCAGCAGCAGCAGCATCATCAAGGACCCCTTACCGTCGGGCAGACGGTATCGGAGCATGAGGTCTGATACCAACAGGCTCAGAGACAGTTTCTATCTACAAGCCATCAGACTGCTGAACACTTGAACTGGACTGACCACCTGCTCTGATTCACAACACCTTAGCACACATGCATTCACGCACACACACGGACACACGAACACACACACGCACACACACGAACACACACACACACGAACACACACGGACACACGAACACACACACACACACACGGACACACGAACACACACACAGACACACGAACACACGGACACACGAACACACACACACACACACACGGACACACGAACACACACACACAGACACACGAACACACACACACAGACACACGAACACACACACACACGGACACACGAACACACACACACACGGACACACGAACACACACACACAAATGCTACCCACACATCACAACTGCTGCTACCAGACTGTATTTACTGTTGCTAATACTGCTAAATTTAAACACCTGCCCCCCAATCTCCCCCTTTCCTGATACAGGTGTAAATATTAGACTATAAATGGTTCCTTCCTGTATTCTACTGATGCTAACATGTTTATTCTGTTCTACTGAGACATTCACTTTATGTTCCTATTCTTATCTTTCATTATTTCTTATTGTTGTTGAATTGTCCAGAAGGAACCTGCAAGGAAGCATTTGGTTGGACGGTGTACAGTATACCATGTGTATCCTGTACATACTACTAATAAAACTTGAAACTATCGTACTGTATTGTATTTTTCTGTGTCGTATCGTACTGTACTGTTCTGTACTGTATTGTATTGTATTGTATTGTATTGTATTGTATTGTATTGTATTGTATTGTATGGTATCGTACCTTCACGAAGGCAGCCATCTCCGGATCCTGCATGGTGGCCATGGCGGTCTCCACCAGTTTGGTGTTGGTCTCTACACTCTCTCCATAGGATCGCACCAGAGAACGGGCGTGACCTGTCCTCTCCTCCTGCTCGTCCGTGACTCGCTGGGTCATGATCCTCCGTCGCTCCTCCAGGATGGCGAGCATGCGGTCGAACCTCTCACACACTGTCTGCTTCTGGGTCTTACAGTTCTCCTGTAGAAAATAACGGACATGCGGGTCAAACTTTTCAGACGTCCTGACGACTTTAGGGGACCATTTTAGGACGTTTCCGGAAGTCGTAAGGACAACTTTTGTTAGCGGAGTATTACTGATCAAAACGAAGCAGCACTGAACATTGTATGGTTGTGCATGACAACACACCAGACTAGAACACAAAAGGCACTAACATTCTTTATGACTGAACAACTGGAAAAGTATAACTCATAGATTGTATTATTTATTTATAGACTGAGTAGAAACAAAACTTCAGCTGTTGATTTGGATTCTTGATCTCATAACTGAACAACGCAAAGCAGCGCTCAACACTTCATGGGTGTAAAAGTCGTCCCTGACAATACACCAGAATAGATGCAACACAAACAGCGCTAACCTCAACATTCTTGCAGGTCACCTCCAACTCATTGATGAAGGCTTGGACCTGGCCGTTCGACGTCACCAAGGAGCTAACCCCCTCACTCAGCTCAGCCTGTTGAGGGAAAGGAGAGGTTTTACAGAGGAATCACCTTAGCTACTGTAAACCATGTGTAACTGGTGAGTCGGAATAATTGTATTTTCTATTCTACATATCTCATGATATCATCATACATCTAAAGTGGAAAGGTTTCACAGAAGTAGAACATGTAACTAACTGCCTGTTGAGCCAGACTACTTTCTTTCCTAGTCTCATATGATCCAGGATGAGACCCCAAATATGTTACAGCACAAGTTAACCAACGCTTCCAAAGGCCCATCTCTACACCCAGCTATCATCCCACAGAACTTGTCCAATAAGAAACACTTGGTTTCGTTTTTTTCCGTTGTGAGACGTTTTGCTACGGTGTGCCCTAATGAATACTACCCAGGTGAAAGTTGCCGCCTGTGATGTCATCAACGTGCGACCCCCTGCCTGGCCTCACTCACTCACCTTCTGCTGCTGGTAGACCTGTGTTAGTGGTGCCACCTGGCAGGTGTTGTGGGCACCGAACACCTTGCAGAGGGAACAGGTGGGCACCTGGCAGGTGACGCAGTAAATGTTGACCTTCTCACCGTCGTGCTCCTCACAGGTGGGCTGGCCCGCGGGCTTGGACGACGTGGATCTAGAACTAGGAGGATTGTGGGAAGGAGATGAGGAGGAATGTCAGTCAGGATTAGGAAGCTAAAGTAAAAACTAAAAACGCCCTCTAGATGTAATTTGTTGATCCTCCTTTCACATCCATATTTTGAAACCTCCAGGAGAGCTACCCTCATTCTACTCCCGCACCTGCTGGACTCATATTTGTAGACGTCACTAATATAGTCCACCAAGTGGAGGGTTGCCCTGGCCACTCGTCTAATCCCATCCCCTCCCTTACCAAAGCTCTATACATTATAGACCTCTGACCTCACCTGGTGGACTCCTGTTTGTAGACGTCAATAATATTCTCCACCAGCAGGTTGCGCTGTAGCCCGTAGACACCGTGGCGGTCCAACACAACTTCCTGGCTGCAGGACGGACAGCGGAACCTCCCTCCAGACCCCACCTGGAACAGAGAGGGCTACACACTTTACTCAGCATGCCGTCCATACACACACGCGCACACACTCAGCGATGCACAAAGTAAACAGCTGTATCGGGGCCGACTTCATTCTGCTGCTCAGCAACGTCATATTGCTGAATCTCAGTTTAAATATAGAACATTATATATACACTGAATGTACAAAACATTAAGAACACCTTCCTAATACTGAGTTGCACCCCCCATCCCCTCCCCTCCCGTCAGAACTGCCTCAATTCGTCGGGGCAAGGACTCTACAAGGTGCCTAAAGCGTTCGTTGACATTTTAGTCATTTAGCAGACGCTCTTATCCAGAGCGACTCACAGGAGCAATTAGGGTTAAGTGCTTTGCTCAAGGGCACATTGGCAGATTTCACCTAGTCAGCTCGGGGATTCGAACCAGCAATCTTTCGGTTATTGGCCAAACCTCTTAACCGCTAGGCTACTACCCAGTGTTGCACAGGGATGCTGGCCCATGTTGACTCCAATGCTTCCCACAGTTATGTCAAGTCGTCTGGATCTCCTTTGGGTGGTGGACCATTCTTGATACACACGGGAAACTGCTGAGCATGAAAAACCCAGCAGCGTTGCAGTTCTTGACACAAACCGGGGCGCCTGGCACCTACTACCATACCCTGTTCAAAGGCACTTAAAACGTTTGTCTTGCCAATTCACCCTCTGAATGGCACACATACACAATCCATGTTGGCAATTGTCTTAAAAATCCTTCTTTAACTTGTCTCCTCCCCTTCATCTACACTGATTGAAGTGGATTTAACAATTGACATCAATAAGGGATCATAGCTTTCACCTGGATTCACCTGGTAAGTCTGTGTCATGGAAAGAGCAGGTGTTCTTAATGTTTTGTACACTCAGTGTGTGTGTATATATATATATATATATACCAGCTTCATGAGGTAGTCACCTGGAATGCATTTCAATTAACAGGTGTGCCTTCTTAAAAGTTAATTTGTGGAATTTCTTTCCTTCTTAATACGTTTGAGCCAATCAGTTGTGTATATATATATATATATATATATATATATATATAAGAAGGAAAGAAATTCCACAAATTAACTTTTAAGAAGGCACACCTGTTAATTGAAATGCATTCCAGGTGACTACCTCATGAAGCTGGTTGAGAGAATGCCAAGAATGTGCAAAGCTGTCATCAAGGCAAAGGGTGGCTATTTGAAGAATCTCAAATATAAAATACATTTTGATTTGTTTAACACTTCTTTGGTTACTACATGATTCCATATGTGTTACAGTGAGGGAAAAAAGTATTTGATCCCCTGCTGATTTTGTACGTTTTCCCACTGACAAAGACGTGATCAGTCTATAATTTTAATGGTAGGTTTATTTGAACAGTGAGAGACAGAAGAAAATCCAGAAAAACGCATGTCAAAAATAAGTATTTGACCCATCTGCAAAACATGACTTAGTACTTGGTGGCAAAACCCTTGTTGGCAATCACAGAGGTCAGACGTTTCTTGTAGTTGGCCACCAGGTTTGCACACATCTCAGGAGGGATTTTGTCCCACTCCTCTTTGCAGATCTTCTCCAAGTCATTAAGGTTTCGAGCCTGACATTTGGCAACTCAAACCTTCAGCTCCCTCCACAGATTTTCTATGGGATTAAAGGTCTGGAGACTGGCTAGGCCACTCCAAGACCTTAATGTGCTTCTTCTTGAGCCACTCCTTTGTTGCCTTGGCCGTGTGTTTTGGGTCATTGTCATGCTGGAATACCCATCCATGACCCATTTTCAATGCCCTGGCTGAGGGAAGGAGGTTCTCACCAAAGATTTGACGGTACATGGCCCCGTCCATCGTCCCTTTGATGCGGTGAAGTTGTCCTGTCCCCTTAGCAGAAAAACACCCCCAAAGCATAATGTTTCCACCTCTATGTTTGACAGTGGGGATGGTGTTCTTGGGGTCATAGGCAGCATTCCTCCTCCTCCAAACACGGCGAGTTGAGTTGATGCCAAAGAGCTCGATTTTGGTCTCATCTGACCACAACACTTTCACCCAGTTCTCCTCTGAATCATTCAGATGTTCATTGGCAAACATCAGACGGGCCTGTATATGTGCTTTCTTGAGCAGGGGGACCTTGCGGGTGCTGCAGGATTTCAGTCCTTCACGGCATAGTGTGTTACCAATTGTTTTCTTGGTGACTATTGTCCCCGCTGCCTTGAGATCATTGACAAGATCCTCCCGTGTAGTTCTGGGCTGATTCCTCACCGTTCTCATGATCATTGCAACTCCACGAGGTGAGATCTTGCATGGAGCCCCAGGCCGAGGAAGATTGACAGTTCTTTTGTGTTTCTTCCATTTGCGAATAATCGCACCAACTGTTGTCACCTTCTCACCAAGCTGCTTGGCGATGGTCTTGTAGCCCATTCCAGCCTTGTGTAGGTCTACAATCTTGTCCCTGACATCCTTGGAGAGCTCTTTGGTCTTGGCCATGGTGGAGAGTTTGGAATCTGATTGATTGATTGCTTCTGTGGACAGGTGTCTTTTATACAGGTAACAAACTGAGATTAGGAGCACTCCCTTTAAGAGTGTGCTCCTAATCTCAGCTCGTTACCTGTATAAAAGACACCTGGGAGCCAGAAATCTTTCTGATTGAGAAGGGGTCAAATACTTATTTCCCTCATTAAAATAAATTTTTCTGGATTTATTTGTTGTTATTCTGTCTCTCACTGTTCAAATAAACCTACCATTAAAATTATAGACTGATAATTTCTTTGTCAGTGGGCAAACGTACAAATTCAGCAGGGGATCAAATATTTTTTCCCTCACTGTATTGTCATAGTTTTGATTATTCTACAATGTAGAAAATAGTAAAAATAAAGAAATACCCTTGAATGAGTAGGTGTTCTAAAACTTTTGACCGGTAGTGTACATACATATATATATATATACATATATATATATATATATATATATACATACATATATATATATATACATACATACATATACACTCAGCATGACGTCCATGCCGTCGGATTGCTGCACATCTCAGAACATTGCTTTATCATAGTAATGTGGTTCCAGAGACTTCTCCAGGTGCTGTGAGAGCAGCGACTGCAGTAAGGACGACCTGGAACCTGCCCACTGTGCTAGACAACATCAACTGATCTTCCCTCCGAATAATTACTAAGCATTGAGGGAATAGTCTCTCCTCTCTGTAAACAACTCTCAGCTGTTCTGAAACAGCTGTTCTGAGCTCAGTTGGTATCAAACATTTGAAGCCACAGATCATCATCCAGAATAATCTAATAACCAACCCTGATCAACTGGGAGATATACTGATTTGGGGGCAGTTGCTGAGGGCAGACTCCTTCCTCTAATAGTTTAGTAGTTTACAGAAGGAGACAGACCCAGTGCTCCCTCTTTCCTTCTTATGAGAGAGATAGAGGAGAGGTTCTAGAATATTCCTCAGCTGCTTCTGGGTCTAATGGAGGATCACTCCTCTCAGTCCTCCTCTCTTTCATAACGGACCTTTTCCAGGGGCCCAGCTGGGTTTGAAGAGGAGCAGTAAATGCAGTACATTTATGTGGTGTCTATAACCAGGGTCGGGGAGTAACTGTCTGGAACCAGGGCTGGGGAGTAACTGTCTGGAACCAGGGCTGGGGAGTAACTGTCTGGAACCAGGGTTGGGGAGTAACTGTCTGGAACCAGGGTTGGGGAGTAACTGTCTGGAACCAGGGTTGGGGGGTAACTGTCTGGAACCAGGGTTGGGGAGTAAACTGTCTGGAACCAGGGTTGGGGGGGTAACTGTCTGGAACCAGGGTTGGGGGGGTAACTGTCTGGAACCAGGGTTGGGGAGTAACTGTCTGGAACCAGGGTTGGGGAGTAACTGTCTGGAACCAGGGTTGGGGGAGTAACTGTCTGGAACCAGGGCTGGGGAGTAACTGTCTGGAACCAGGGCTGGGGAGTAACTGTCTGGAACCAGGGCTGGGGAGTAACTGTCTGGAACCAGGGTTGGGGGGTAACTGTCTGGAACCAGGGTTGGGGAGTAACTGTCTGGAACCAGGGTTGGGGAGTAACTGTCTGGAACCAGGGTTGGGGAGTAACTGTGCGGGAACCAGGGTTGGGGAGTAACCTGTCTGGAACCCAGGGTTGGGGAGTAACTGTCTGGAAACCAGGGGTTGGGGAGTAACCTGTCTGGAACCTAGGGTGTGGGGAGTAACTGTCGGAACCAGGGTTGTGAGTAACGGTCCCAGGGTTGGGAGTAACTGTCTTGAACCAGGGTTGGGGAGTATCTGGTCTGTAACCCAGGGTTAGGGAGTAACCTGTCTGTAACCAGGGTTAGGGAAGTAACTTGTCCTGTAACCAGGGTTGGGGGAGTAACTGTCTGTAACCAGGGTTGGGGAGTAACTGTCTGGGAACCAGGGTTGTGGGTGTAACTGTCTGGAACCAGGGGTTGGGGGGTAACTGTCTGGAACCAGGGCTGGGGGAGTAACTGTCTGGAACCAGGGCTGGGGAGTAACTGTCCTGGAACCAGGGTTGGGGAGTAACTGTCTGGAACCAGGGTTGGGGAGTAACTGTCTTGAACAGGGTTAGGGAGTAACTGTCTGTACCAGGGTTGGGGGAGTAAACTGTCTGTAACCAGGGTTGGGGAGTAACTGTCTGGAACCAGGGTTGGGGAGTAACTGTCTGGAACCAGGGCTGTGGAGTAACTGTCTGTACCCAGGGCTGGGGAGTAACTGTCTGGAACCAGGGTTGGGGAGTAACTGTCTGGAACCAGGGTTGTGGAGTAACTGTCTGGAACCAGGGCTGGGGAGTAACTGTCTGGAACCAGGGCTGGGGAGTAACTGTCTGGAACCAGGGCTGGGGAGTAACTGTCTGGAACCAGGGTTGGGGAGTAACTGTCTGGAACCAGGGTTGGGGAGTAACTGTCTTGAACCAGGGTTGGGGAGTAACTGTCTGGAACCAGGGTTGGGGAGTAACTGTCTGGAACCAGGGTTGGGGAGTAACTGTCTTGAACCAGGGTTGGGGAGTATCTGTCTGTAACCAGGGTTAGGGAGTAACTGTCTGTAACCAGGGTTAGGGAGTAACTGTCTGTAACCAGGGTTGGGGAGTAACTGTCTGTAACCAGGGTTGGGGAGTAACTGTCTGGAACCAGGGTTGGGGAGTAACTGTCTGTAACCAGGGTTAGGGAGTAACTGTCTGTAACCAGGGTTAGGGAGTAACTGTCTGTAACCAGGGTTAGGGAGTAACTGTCTGTAACCAGGGTTGGGGAGTAACTGTCTGGAACCAGGGTTGGGGAGTAACTGTCTGGAACCAGGGTTGGGGAGTAACTGTCTGTAACCAGGGTTGGGGAGTAACTGTCTGTAACCAGGGTTGTGGAGTAACTGTCTGTAACCAGGGTTGGAGAGTAACTGTCTGTAACGGTGTCGTTTGTGTCAGATGTACTGTAGCTAGTGGGGCTTGGTTAAGTGGTTTTGGCAGTTTAAAGCTGTATGCCATTGGAGGGTTCGTCCTGCCAAATAAACGTCAAATAAAAGCACAACCATAGAGACGGTGACAGTCGCAGATGACGTTCCTGATCTGATAGAGGCTTCACCTTGAATAAGAATGGATTCCTCTTTCGTCGATCTCTATGGCCTGAGTCTGGGGCTAACATGGGCCTAACTAACTAATCAACAGCAGTAGAAGTAGGCCACGTCCTCCATTATGAACATAGTCTCAGATGTCTTCACCATGGCTCAAATTAGCAGTTCATAATCCATACACCTGTTACGGATCTGTACTGCAGCACAGTGTGTGAGTGTGTCTGTGTGTACTGAGGTTAAACATCCCTCTCTAACCCCTGTTTGGAAATCCTGATAGGCACACTTTGTGTATCTGTGTGGATTAGAGGGTTTGAGGTGGACTGAATGGACTGAATGGACTGAGGTAGACTGAATGGACTGAGGTGGACTGAATGGACTGAGGTGGACTGAATGGACTGAGGTGGACTGAATGGACTGAGGTGGACTGAATGGACTGAGGTGGACTGAAGGGTCTGAGGTGGACTGAAGGGAGTGATGGAGACTGAAGGGGAGAAGGATTTGATGGAGTCTGAAGGGTGTTAAGGAGACTGAAGGGAGTGATGGAGACTGAAGGGTGTGATGGAGACTGAAGGGAGTGATGGAGACTGAAGGGGAGAAGGATTTGATGGAGTCTGAAGGGTGTTAAGGAGACTGAAGGGAGTGATGGAGGCTGAGAAGGGTGTGATGGAGACTGAAGGGTGTGATGGAGACTGAAGGGAGTGATGGAGACTGAAGGGGAGAAGGATTTGATGGAGTCTGAAGGGTGTTAAGGAGACTGAAGGGAGTGATGGAGGCTGAGAAGGGTGTGATGGAGACTGAAGGGTGTTATGGAGTCTGAAGGGTGTGATGGAGACTGAAGGGTGTGATGGAGACTGAAGGGTGTGATGGAGACTGAAGGGTGTGATGGAGACTGAAGGGTGTGATGGAGACTGAAGGGTGTGATGGAGACTGAAGGGTGATGGAGACGAAGGGTGTGATGGGGACTGAGGGGAGTCTGAAGGGTGTGATGGAGGACTGAAGGGTGTGATGGAGACTGAAGGGTGTGATGGAGACTGAAGGGTGTGATGGAGACTGAAGGGTGTGATGGAGACTGAAGGGTGAGATGGATTCTGAAGGGTGTGATGGAGACTGAAGGGTGTGATCAAATCAAATGAATACTTACAAGCCCTTAACACTTATTTTTGTTAACTGCATTGGTTAAGTAAAAAATAGATAAGTAAAATAACAGTAGGGAGGCTATATACAGGGGGTACCGGTACAGAGTCAATGTGTGGGGGCACCGGTTAGTCGAGGGTGGTAATTGTTGGTAGGTAATATGTACAGTGGGGAAAAAATGTATTTAGTCAGCCACCAATTGTGCAAGTTCCCCACTTAAAAAGATGAGAGAGGCCTGTAATTTTCATCATAGGTACACGTCAACTATGACAGACAAAATGAGATTTTTTTTCTCCAGAAAATCACATTGTAGGATTTTTAATGAATTTATTTGCAAATTATGGTGGAAAATAAGTATTTGGTTAATAACAAAAGTTTCTCAATACTTTGTTATATACCCTTTGTTGGCAATGACACAGGTCAAACGTTTTCTGTATGTCTTCACAAGGTTTTCACACACTGTTTCTGGTATTTTGGCCCATTCCTCCATGCAGATCTCCTCTAGAGCAGTGATGTTTTGGGGCTGTCGCTGGGCAACACAGACTTTCAACTCCCTCCAAAGATTTTCTATGGGGTTGAGATCTGGAGACTGGCTAGGCCACTCCAGGACCTTGAAATGCTTCTTACGAAGCCACTCCTTCGTTGCCCGGGCGGTGTGTTTGGGATCATTGTCATGCTGAAAGACCCAGCCACGTTTCATCTTCAATGCCCTTGCTGATGGAAGGAGGTTTTCACTCAAAATCTCACGATACATGGCCCCATTCATTCTTTCCTTTACACGGATCAGTCGTCCTGGTCCCTTTGCAGAAAAAACAGCCCCAAAGCATGATGTTTCCACCCCCATGCTTCACAGTAGGTATGGTGTTCTTTGGATGCAACTCAGCATTCTTTGTCCTCCAAACACGACGAGTTGAATTTTTACCAAAAAGTTCTATTTTGGTTTCATCTGACCATATGACATTCTCCCAATCCTCTTCTGGATCATCCAAATGCACTCTAGCAAACTTCAGACGGGCCTGGACATGTACTGGCTTAAGCAGGGGGACACGTCTGGCACTGCAGGATTTGAGTCCCTGACGGCGTAGTGTGTTACTGATGGTAGGCTTTGTTACTTTGGTCCCAGCTCTCTGCAGGTCTGTGGTTGTGGGATTTTTGCTCACCGTTCTTGTGATCATTTTGACCCCACGGGGTGAGATCTTGCGTGGAGCCCCAGATCGAGGGAGATTATCAGTGGTCTTGTATGTCTTCCATTTCCTAATAATTGCTCCCACAGTTGATTTCTTCAAACCAAGCTGCTTACCTATTGCAGATTCAGTCTTCCCAGCCTGGTGCAGGTCTACAATTTTGTTTCTGGTGTCCTTTGACAGCTCTTTGGTCTTGGCCATAGTGGAGTTTGGAGTGTGACTGTTTGAGGTTGTGGAGAGGTGTCTTTTATACTGATAACAAGTTCAAACAGGTGCCATTAATACAAGTAACGAGTGGAGGACAGAGGAGCCTCTTAAAGAAGAAGTTACAGGTCTGTGAGAGCCAGAAATCTTGCTTGTTTGTAGGTGACCAAATACTTATTTTCCACCATAATTTCCAAATAAATTCATTAAAAATCCTACAATGTGATTTTCTGGAGAAAAAAAATCTCAATTTGTCTGTCATAGTTGACGTGTACCTATGATGAAAATTACAGGCCTCTCTCATCTTTTTAAGTGGGAGAACTTGCACAATTGGTGGCTGACTAAATACTTTTTTCCCCCACTGTACATGTAGGTAGACTTAAAGTGACTATGCATAGATAATAAACAGATAGTAGCAACAGCGTAAAAGGGGGAGAAGGGTGTGATTCAGGCTAGAAACATAAAACGACTCTACTTCCGAGTGTGATGAGGTGTGAATGACGGAGTCAGGCGCAGGAGGTAAAACACTGAAATCCAGAGTTTATTCAGTGTACATGAATAAAGCGCAGCAAGCGTCAAAACGAAACTAGCACAACGGAAAAATCCACCTTGGCTACATACAAGGAAAGAGTAGCATGTCCCGAAACACCTCGTTCACAAAGGACTGGAAGACGGCTGGAGCATTCATCAAACCATAGGGCATCACCAGGTATTCGTAATGCCCCGTGGTTGTGCTGAATGCTGTCTTCCACTCATCTGCCTCTCGGATACGCACCAGGTTGTACGCACTCCTGAGATCTAATTTGGTGAAGAAGTGCGCTCCATGCAATGACTCAACCACTGACGGAATGAGGGGGAGAGGATAACTAAATCTAATCGTCTCCTTGTTCAGTAGTCGATAGTCAATGCACGAGCGCAGACTGCCGTCTTTCTTCTTCACAAAAAAGAAACTTGAGGAGGCGGGTGAAGTGGAGGGACGTATGTACCCCTGGCGCAGGGACTCTGTGACGTATGTCTCCATAGCCTCCATCTCCGCCTACGACAAGGGATACACATGACTCCTGGGAGGTACAGCGTCTACCCGAAGGTTTATTTGCGCAATCCCCCGCCCGATGAGGTGGCAATGAGAAAGTGGGGTTGTGGAGTGCTAGCCACGGAATACCTAACACCACAGGGAAAGCAGGAGACTCAATGATGGAAAAAGTGACCTGCTCACAATGTGTCTCCTGTGTGATCATGGTGACTGGTACCGTGACTTCCTTTATCAACCCGGACCCTAATGGTCGACTCTAAAGTGCTCTGATGGGGCGTGGAATGGATAGGGGAACTAATGAAATGCCCTGGCGGCGTGCGAAAGTTTTATCCATAAAGTTCCCAGCTGCGCCTGAATCTACTAGCGCCTTACACTTGGGAACTCTCATGTAATCAGGGAAGTATATGGGAAAGGGCAGGACCTCCTCCAGGACGTCCTCTGGTTGCCAGCAGGTTATCCAGACGAATGGCCATGTCCACCAGTTCGGTAAAAGACAAACTGGTGTCACGGCAGGCTAGCTCCTGTCGGACGTCCTCCCGTAGATGGCACCATTACTGGTTGATCAGGGCCCGCTCGTTCCACCCGGATCCTGCTGCCAGAATCCAGAACTCCAGCGCGAACTCCTGTACTGTCCTCGTCCCCTGCCTCAAGTGGACCAGCTGCTCACCCGCCTGAAATAGGCGGGCGAACTCCCTGTAGTCCTCCAACGCGGCTCCTCCTTCTCTCCAAACCCCGTTGGCCCACTCCAGGGCTTTCCCCGAGAGGCAGGAAATGAGGACGGACACCTGCTCTTGATCTGATGGCACCGGCCTGACACTGGAGCAAGGAAACACAAGGAATCCCTGACATAGAGCCGGCGTCCCATCGAACGCCCGTGGTCGGGATATCTGGATCCCTCCGGGTGCTGTGATGTAGGTGGCTGGATCCGGTTGGCCAGCTGGTCTCGACGGATCGGTTCCTCTTCTCTCCAGGCGTTGGACGACCTGAAGAACCCGATCCATCGCTTCCCCCAAGCTGGCCAGCATAGTGGAATGTTCCTGGACCCTTGCCACTATTCTAGGCATGCGCTCCTCTCCTGCTGACTCCATAGAGGGTGAGTGATTCTGTGATGAGGTGTGAGGCGCAGGAGGTAAAACACCGAAATCCAGAGTTTATTCAATGTACATGAATAAAGCGCAGCAAGCGTCAAAACGAAACTAGCACAACGGAAAAATCCACCTTGGCTACATACAAGGAAAGAGTAGCTCAACCGAGCTACTCACTCTCACAATGAACAATCACTCACAAAGGACAAGGGGGCAGAGGGAACACTTATACACAGACTAATGAGGGAATGAGTACCAGGTGTGTGTGATTGACAAGACAAGACAAGACAAATGGAGTGATGATAAATGGAGCGGCAGTGGCTAGTAAGCCGGTGACGACGAACGCCGAAACCTGCCCGAGCAAGGAGGAGGGGCAGCCTCGGCTGAATTCGTGACACCGAGTGAGTATTCAATTGCCCAAGGTATCAAGCAGTAAGTATATTGCTACAGTCAACCATGAATACTATTGCCCAAGGTATCAAGCAATACGTATATTGCTACAGTCAACCATCAATACTATTGCCCAAGGTATCAAGCAATACGTATATTGCTACAGTCAACCATGAATACTATTGCCCAAGGTATCAAGCAAGAAGTATATTGCTACAGTCAACCATGAATACTATTGCCCAAGGTATCAAGCAATACGTATATTGCTACAGTCAACCATGATTACTATTGCCCAAGGTATCAAGCAAGAAGTATATTGCTACAGTCAACCATGAATACTATTGCCCAAGGTATCAAGCAAGAAGTATATTGTTAACGTCAAACAATGCAGAGTTTGCCAATCCAACCAGATGTTATTTTATGAATTGAAGCTTGAGTAGAGTATGCTTGCTGAGTATCTCATCCAATCTCCTTGATTACCTCTCTCACCAGCGCTCAGAGATATGAGGATGTCAACTACAGTAATCATGTTAACACACTTATACAGAGACGGACTCTTCTCTCCATTACATAGCTACAGGATCTATTTTCACTGCTTTCAGATCCTCTGAGCTCACAGTGAAAGGGTACAGTTTCAGACACACTGAGACTTGAACACAGCCCCCCCCCCCCCCAAAACAACACAGAAATCCAGGGTTGTACTCATTAGAAACCAAACAGAAGAAAACCTGTTGGGAGAGACTACCTGAACTTGTCTAAAAACACATGCTTATTTCCTTTCCTGTTGCAAAATGTTTTGCTACGGTGTGGCCCTAATGAATATGACCGACTCGGGCGTTAGCTCCTACCTGGTAGAGGTCGTTGGCACACTTCCTGCAGAGGTTGTGTTGGCATGGCAGGATAACCACTGGCTTGGTGAATACTTCCAGACAGATAGGGCAGATGAGCTGTCTCTGTAGGGTCCCCAGGCCTGCCTGCTCCCTGTCCCGGGGGTAGGAGCCCTGCTCCGCGGGGACAGACATGGTGGACGGCCTGTCCGACTGAGATCCAAAACACAAGACGACAAATATCGGACTTACTGACTGACTCACTGACTGACTGACTCACTGAATGACTGGACTAACTAACTCACTGACTGACTAACTGACTGACTAACCGACTGACTGACTAACTCACGAACTTCCAAACACTCACTGGAGAGGAGCTACAATACCAGAAAGCAGATAGCTCAGGCCAGGCAGTCAGGTCTCTGTCCAGTCCCCCTCTCTCTTCTTCCTATAGCAGGGATCACGCCGCCAACACACCGACTGTGGAGTATGTCGAGTTGTGATTCTTCGACAGCACCTCTTGAAAAACTCTGTCCAGAACGTCTCACTCTTCCTCTTCTTCCACCATCCCTGCTTTCTCAGTCACAACACTCCACCCTCCTTCATGCCTCTTTCTAGATACATGGTAGTTGGGTCTGCCAACCGTCCAGGGCGAGGACTGCGTGTGTATTGCTGAACCGTCCACTCCACTGGGATAGATAGACCTCGAGAGGGCTGTAGCGATGGAAAGGTGAATGTGTGTTTGTCAGAGGGGGTTGGGAGTGTCGTGTTACTAGCCATAACCCCAAGTGGGCAGCCCCCTAACGTACTCAGGCCATATCGGTCTGTCTGTGTGTGTGTGTGTGTGTGTGTGTCTGTGTGTGTGTCTGTGTGTCTGTGTGTGTGTGTGTGTGTGTGTGTCTGATCTCAGGCCATATCAGGCTCTGGGTGGTATGCAGGCTGAGGCACGTCAGTGATCTTTCTACAGTTACCTCCCCTGCCTTGGTATCAGTCATGTCTTCAGAGACCCAGCTGCAGGGTATTATGAGCCAGTAGTCAAGGTAATGTAGGTCCTTCGCAATCAGAGTCTGGGAAGCTTTTCATTATTTTTTAATTTTTTATTGCTATATGATATTGGTGTGTTTTGTGAGGCAATTCACACTTTTCCAGGCGTCCAAATTATCCATGAGATTGGATATTCTGTAGCAGGACAACCAAAATAACAACGGCCTGGACTGCAATCCTTGTGTTCTGTGGGTGTGGACTTCATCAAGTTTGGTTATGGAAATACAGACAATGCATAGACATATCATTATTTTCTAAAAAGGAGTCACAAACGAGACATGTCTAAGCATCAGAAACATTTATTTTACAACAGCACATCAGATAAATGACGGTTGTCTGTTATCTCTTTCAGACACGGTAGATGACCATGCTAAAACATCAATCCTAACTTCTACGCACTTCCACTAAATGTACTGGAGATCTCAACCCTTCATTCAAATGGCCTCACCTAGTTACATACCATTTATACTTAACTATATTTATTTATTAAAAAGAGAACAAAAAATGTAATAAATTAAATAATAAGTCAGTATTATCTTATCGTTATAGTCGCACTAACGTTTCTTTTTTTTTTTTTGTTCCTAAAAGAATGATGTTTTTTCTTGATCCGGTATAACTTAGTATTGTATACACATTGCATTCACTCAGAAAGTTGCATGTTTAATATCGCAAAGTCACAGAAATAGCATTTAATTTGTCAATGTCATCATGGTAACATATATTCTTATCCAGAGCAACTTACAGTTAGTGCATTCATCTTACGATAGCTAGGTGGGACAACCACGTCTCCGTCATAATACAACCAATCAAATCGAAATGAGAGGGCAGTGGGCGTGACAATGAGGAACAACTACAACCAATTAAAATGTCTTGACTTGATAATAGAATCTTCTTAGAAAGAAAGGAAGGAAGGAAGGAAGGAGGGAAGGAAGGAGGGAAGGAAGGAAGGAAGGAAGGAGGGAATAAAAAGGAAGATGCTCTCAGACGTTTTTACACTTTCTGACACCGGAGGGCAACAAAATGAGGCTGGTCCCAGATCTGTTTGTGCTCTTGCCAACTCCATTAATGTCCTTGTCCATTACAAGGAGTTGGCATGATCGCACAGACAGACTGGCACTCAGGCTTAGGACAAAATTACAAGTAGATAAAATGTTAGATTGACACTGAAAAGTCTGAGTCTAAACACAACCTCCTAACACGAGGTAAAACAACGTCTAACAATAATCCATTTAAAAACACAAATTAGATTTACCATCGCATTAACATCACACTTACATACAACCACCATGCTGCTCAAAGATGATTGGCTAGAGTCTTGAGGATTAACGGAGCGCTAGTGGGAGTGGCTAAGTGTAGCAAAATTCCAGTAACTTTTCCAACATTCCCAGAAAACCAGAATCTTTGGAAAAAAAAACAGAGAATTTTGGGGAAATTTACTGGAAACGTACAACACTAAAGTGTTTAGAAGACTAGTGATGGTGCTTCAAAACCTAGCACCTGACGCTGCTTGATTGTTGTAAACTGGTCTTTTTTTTAGGATACGTTCCAAATGGCACCCTATTCCCTATGTAGTGCACTACTTTTGACCAGGGCCCAGGGCTCTACATAGGGAATAGGATTTCATTTGGGACACAGCCATACTCTCATATTCAGTTGCGGAGTCCGACTACATACAGAGCTGTAGCCAACAGACATAACCGCCATTTTGGATCCTCCCTTCTCCGACAACATAAATCAAATAAAAACATCTACTGGAGAAAAAAATAAAAATAATAATAATCAACACTTTGTTGTTTGCGAAACTCAAATATACACAACTTAATAAACTCTAAAACATATACACGACATTTACATTTATCATCACCTCCTCACAGAAAATCAGAAAAACTAAAAACTAAAACGGTTGAATGGATCCGCGGTAGTACTAGGTTCAAAGAAGGAGACGTTTGGAGAACACTGAACTCTGAGCTCCCAACACACACACACACGTTCATACGCACACAAACACACTGTAGTGTACACAGACGTGTGCGCGTACAGAGCATTACGCAACCCCACCCCGACACACACACACGGAGCTGCTAAGAGACTAATTGCAATTATGTTAGTAAATCCCTTCAGAGCTCAAATAAATGTATTGTTTCAGTACGGACAAACAAGACTGGATTGGACTGAGAGGAGGTAGTAGTAGTAGTAGTAATGGTAGTAATGGTAGTAGTAGTAGTAATGGTAGTAGTAGTAGGTTAGTAGAAGTAAGCAGCGAGTTTTGTTTTAGTAGTCGTAGCAGTAGGTAGTAGTAGGCATTAGTTAGTCGTAGTTAGTAGTAGTCGTAGTAGTAGTAGTAGTAAGCAGTCGTAGTAGCAGTGGGTATGTAGTCGTAGTCGTAGTAGTAGTGCAGTAGTAGTTAGGTAGTAGCCAGTAGTTAGTAGTCGTAGCACTTAGTAGTAGTGGTAGCATTAGTAGTAGCATTAGTTATTAGTAGCATTAGTCGTCGTCAGCATTAGTCAGTAGTAGCATTAGCTAGTAGTAGTAACAGCAGTAGTAGCGAGTAGTAGGTAGTAGTGGTAGTTAGTAGCAGTAGTAGTAGTATCACATTTACATTTTAGTCATTTCAGCAGGACGCACTCTTCATCCCAGAGCGACTTACAGTTAGTGAGTGCATACATTTTTCATACTGGCCCCCCGTGGGAAACGAACCCACAACCCTGGCGTTGCAAGTGCCATGCTCTACCAACTGAGCCACACGGGGATCCACAGAGTACTAGTATTATTGGAGAGAAAACAGAGAGAGAGCAAGAGCAGAGGAAGAAGTGAGGAAGAGGAGGAGAACGTCGAGGAAGAGGGAAAGCATCCGCTCGATGACATGGAGTTAAATGTAGATATTGTTCTTAGAGAAACGAATGGAAATCATTCTGTAGATACTATACTGTATCCACAATAAAAGTATAGGTAGGTGTAATTTGCCAGAAGATACCGACCCTGCTGTGGCTACTGCTAGCTAGCATGAGGACGAAAAAAGTCAGTTTTCCAGGGAAAATGAGGACTATTTGAATCTTCTCGATGGACCGGTGTGATGTGGAGTAGAGTTGTGTACAGGGCCATGAAAAAGTATTTGCCCCCTTTCTGATTTTCTCTATTTTTGCATATTCTTGATACCGAATGTTATCAGATCTTCAACTAAAACCTAATATTAGATAAAGGGAACCTGAGTTTACAAATACCCCCCCCCAAAAAAAAATTTATACTTATTTTATTAATTTAACAAAGTTATGCAACACCCAATTCCCCTGTGTGAAAAAGGTAATTGCCCCCCTTACACTCAATAACTGGTTGTGCCACCTTTAGCTGCAATGACTGCAACCAAATGCTTCCTGTTGTTGATCAGTCTCTCGCATCGCTGTGGAGGAATTTGAACTGCTCGTTTCAAGTCCTGCCACAACATCTCAATTGGGATTAGGTCTGGACTTTGACTAGGCCATTGCAAAACTAAAAATGTGTTGCTTTTTAACCATTTTCATGTAGACTTGATTGTGTGTTTTGGATCATTGTCTTGCTGCATGACCCAGCTGCGCTTCAGCTTCAGCTCACAGACGGATGGTCTGACATTCTCCTGTAGAATTCTCTGATACAGAGCAGAGTTCATGGTTCCTTCTCTTAAGGCAAGTCTACCTTGGGAGTATATGTCTAGTGTCTTTTATAGTCTTAAAATAACAGGAGAGAAGACCAAGTATTGTGGGTGAGGTACAATATTAAGATACAGCTCTGCCTCAGCTGCCTGCCATGATTGTCCAAAGTATAACGGAATTTTCATTAAAAAGCAATGATTTCAAATTAACTTCCTGCTTTGAAGGATCTACTTCCTGAGTCAGAAACAAGCCTAATAGAACCTTATCTCTAAACTCCAGCCCAGACAGACAAGGTGGAAACAGATATTAAATACAGGGAAACACAGAGTGTGTTGAGCAGTGTTGGAATTAGTTTGAACAAAAGTAAGGTATTACTTAAGCAATAAGGCACGATATATCGCCAATATACCACGGCTAAGGGCTGTTCTTAAGCCCGACGCAACGCGGAGTGTCTGGATACAGCCCTTATTGGCTATATATCACAAACCCACAAGGTGCCTTATTGCTATTATAAACTGGTTACCAACGTAATTAGAGCAGTAAAAATAAACGTTTTGTCATAAGCGTGGTATACGGTCTGATATACCACGGCCGTCAGCCAATCAGCATTCAGGGCTCGAACCACCCAGTTTATAATTTACATTATACCAAAGCGTTGTTGAATACTCGTTTCTGATTGGCTAGAAGGGCATTCTAGAAGGGACAGTTGGAAAATATATCGGGACGCCTTGCAATCATGACGCAATATGCATCTACACATGCAGACCTTACTTGCTACAAAGTTACAGAAAGCTAAACCAACAACCACACAAACCAAAATTGGATACATTGTAAAACGCAGGTCCAACAAAGAAAAAACGTATCTAGCTAGCAATTGATTTGTTTTTGCTGAGAATTGTTTTTGGAGCATCTGATGACCTAACGTGTTGTATGATGAACATTAATTTCTCCGGTCCCTACAGTAGCCGTGATGCAAGTGGCGCTATGCTTTCAAATCCTCCCACATGAAATGTTGAGTTTGTCCAGCTGTTTTCAGCAACTGATAAGTTTGAATTCGGTTGTCATATTGGCAGGTTTGCTAGCAACAAACTATTTAGCTAGCTTCTAGCCTAGCGTTAGAGTATGATATGCAATGTGACCTCCTCGTAATGACGAGTGTCCTGACGAGCAAGCACTATGCCAGGCTAAATCAGGCCTCCTCAGCTCATTGTTATGGATGTATCCTAATGAATGTCACTAGAAAAACTGCTTTTAAACAAACGCAAATCCAGCTACTTTGCTGTTATTCTGGCTGCAGACGTCGTGACTGTGTTAGCCGTAGCTAGTTGGCTAGCTAGCAAGCAAGGGATAAGAACGTTGCCAGTGAGCATGGCAACGGAACGTATAGAACGAACGACTGGGTCGCGTCCTTAACTAATCGAACGAACGACTGGGTCGCGTCCTTAACTAATCGAACGAACGACTGGGTCGCGTCCTTAACTAATCGAACGAACGACTGGGTCGCGTCCTTAACTAATCGAACGAACGACTGGGTCGCGTCTCTAGCAATCAAAAGATGAGAAAGCATGAATTATCTTATAAAAAGGAAAAATATCAACTTATTTTTTTTTTTTTCTACGGGTAAATGTGTGCTTTAGTATTTTTTTCTTTGGTAACTGTGGTATAAGCTGGATGAACGCCTTGTCCCGCTGCGTCCTCCATTATTTCCAAGGTAACGTACAGAATGTCAGCGTTTTATCCCATACTTATATATTACTTTGTGTACTTCGCGTTATATTACTTAAACGTTTCTTTCACGAAAAAAAATGATCTAAAATCTGTGGGATGGAGCAAGGCGAGCTGCGCGCACTTTCCCAAAGATATGCTACTTACTTTGGCCTCCTCATCCCCATTGACATCTTTCTCTCTCTCTCTTGCTCTCTTCTACTCCCCTTCTCCCGGGCAGGACAGGGGGTGTAGAGGGTAGGGGTACAGGGTGTAGATTTAGGGGGGTATAGTTGTATCCGGTGTAGAGGGTAGGGGTACAGGGTTGTAGATTTGGGGGGTATAGTTGTATCCGGTGTAGGGGTAGGGGTACGGGGGGTAGGTTTAGGGGGTATGTTGTATCCGGTGTAGAGGGTAGGGGTACAGGGTGTTGTTTAGGGGGGTATAGTTGTAAACCGGTGTAGAGGGTAGGGGTACAGGGTGTAGATTTAGGGGGGTATAGTTGTATCCGGTGTAGAGGGTAGGGGTACAGGGTGTAGATTTAGGGGGGTATAGTTGTATCCGGTGTAGAGGGTAGGGGTACAGGGTGTAGGTTTAGGGGGGTATAGTTGTATCCGGTGTAGAGGGTAGGGGTACAGGGTGTAGATTTAGGGGTGTTTAGTTGTAAACCGGGGTAGGGGTAGGGTACAGGGTGTAGGTTTAGGGGGGTATAGTTGTATCCGGTGTAGAGGGTAGGGGTACAGGGTGTAGATTTAGGGGGGTAATAGTTGTATCGGTGTAGAGGGTAGGGGTACAGGTGGTGTTAGATTTAGGGGGGTATAGTTTGTATCCGGTGTAGATGGTAGGGGGTACAGGGTTTAGATTTAGTGGGGTATAGTTGTATCCTGCCTGTAGAGGGTAGGGGTCAAGGGTGTAGGTTTAGGGGGGTATAGTTGTATCCGGTGTAGAGGGTAGGGGTACAGGGTGTAGATTTAGGGGTGGTTAGTTGTATCCGGTGTAGAGGGTAGGGGTACAGGGTGTAGGTTTAGGGGGGTATAGTGTATCGGTGTAGAGGGTAGGGTACAGTGTAGGTTTAGGGGGGTATTGTATCCGGTGTGAGGGTGAGGGTGTAGGGGTTAGTTGTATCCAGGGTGTAGAGTTTAGGGGGGTATAGTTGTATCCGGTGTAGAGGGTAGGGGTACAGGGTGTAGATTTAGGGGGGTATAGTTGTATCCGGTGTAGAGGGTAGGGGTACAGGGTGTAGATTTAGGGGGGTATAGTTGTATCGGTGTAGAGGTTGGGGTCAGGGTGTAGTTTAGGGGGGTTATAGTTGTATCGGTAGGTGTTAGAGGGTAGGGGTACAGGGTTGAGATTCGGGGTGTTTAGTTGTTTCGAATGTCGGTTCCCCGGTTAGGAGGTGGTTGATCGACGTAGCCTGGTGGTCTCTGTTCCGGGACGGCCTGATCATGATGGGGTCACCAACCAACGTCTGGAGGGAACAACACACGCAGATGTTACAAATCAAAATAACTGTACATGTGTGATTGGTGGCAGCTTCAACCGCATGACCAAGCCACAGGCCCAGGTTGGACTACACCAGAGTTGGACTGACCATATGGAGCGATTTCAGTGCCAACAGAAATTGTATTTACATTTACGTCATTTAGCAGACGCTCTATCCAGAGCGACTTACAAATTGGTGGCATTCACCTTATGACAAACCACTTTACCACATTACCTTTTTTTTTTTTTTTTTTTTTTTTTTTTTGTTATCTTTTTTGTAGTTTTAATTTTTTGAAATTTTTGTATTTTTTAGTTTGTCGTTTATTTTATTTTATTTTTTATATATATATATATATATATATATATATATATATATATATATATATATATTATATATATATATATATATATATATATATATACACACACACACAGTGGGGGAAAAAAGCATTTAGTCAGCCACCAATTGTGCAAGTTCTCCCACTTAAAAAGATGAGAGAGGCCTGTAATTTTCATCATAGGTACACGTCAACTATGACAGACAAATTGAGATTTTTTTTCTCCAGAAAATCACATTGTAGGATTTTTAATGAATTTATTTGCAAATTATGGTGGAAAATAAGTATTTGGTCACCTACAAACAAGCAAGATTTCTGTCTCTCACAGACCTGTAACTTCTTCTTTAAGAGGCTCCTCTGTCCTCCACTTGTTACCTGTATTAATGGCACCTGTTTGAACTTGTTATCAGTATAAAAGACACCTGTCCACAACCTCAAACAGTCAAACTCCAAACTCCACTATGGCCAAGACCAAAGAGCTGTCAAAGGACACCAGAAACAAAATTGTAGACCTGCACCAGGCTGGGAAGACTGAATCTGCAATAGGTAAGCAGCTTGGTTTGAAGAAATCAACTGCGGGAGCAATTATTAGGAAATGGAAGACATACAAGGCCACTGATAATCTCCCTCGATCTGGGGCTCCACGCAAGATCTCACCCCGTGGGGTCAAAATGATCACAAGAACGGTGAGCAAAAATCCCAGAACACACGGGGGGACCTAGTGAATGACCTGCAGAGAGCTGGGACCAAAGTAACAAAGCCTACCATCAGTAACACACTACGCCGCCAGGGACTCAAATCCTGCAGTGCCAGACGTGTCCCCCTGCTTAAGCCAGTACATGTCCAGGCCCGTCTGAAGTTTGCTAGAGTGCATTTGGATGATCCAGAAGAGGATTGTGAGAATGTCATATGGTCAGATGAAACCAAAATATAACTTTTTGGTAAAAACTCAACTCGTTGTGTTTGGAGGACAAAGAATGCTGAGTTGCATCCAAAGAACACCATACCTACTGTGAAGCATGGGGGTGGAAACATCATGCGTTGGGGCTGTTTTTCTGCAAAGGGACCAGGACGACTGATCCGTGTAAAGGAAAGAATGAATGGGGCCATGTATCGTGAGATTTTGAGTGAAAACCTCCTTCCATCAGGAAGGGCATTGAAGATGAAACGTGGCTGGGTCTTTCAGCATGACAATGATCCCAAACACACCGCCCGGGCAACGAAGGAGTGGCTTCGTAAGAAGCATTTCAAGGTCCTGGAGTGGCCTAGCCAGTCTCCAGATCTCAACCCCATAGAAAATCTTTGGAGGGAGTTGAAAGTCCGTGTTGCCCAGCGACAGCCCCAAAACATCACTGCTCTAGAGGAGATCTGCATGGAGGAATGGGCCAAAATACCAGCAACAGTGTGTGAAAACCTTGTGAAGACTTACAGAAAACGTTTGACCTGTGTCATTACCAACAAAGGGTATATAACAAAGTATTGAGAAACTTTTGTTATTGACCAAATACTTATTTTCCACCATAATTTGCAAATAAATTCATTAAAAATCCTACAATGTGATTTTCTGGAAAAAAAATTCTCATTTTGTCTGTCATAGTTGACGTGTACCTATGATGAAAATTACAGGCCTCTCTCATCTTTTTAAGTGGGAGAACTTGCACAATTGGTGGCTGACTAAATACTTTTTTTCCCCACTTTATAAATATATATATATATATATATATATATATATATATATTGAATTGCATAATTTTGAATTTTTATTAGAGATAGATATTGAATTGTAATGCACAAATTTAATCATTGAATTCATAAATTGAACTTGTATTTCATCATTTGAAACTTAAATGAGTGAACATTGCATTCAGTTAAAATTCAATTTCAATATAATTGAATACTCAAATTCAATCTTCATATATTCAGTTTCAATATGGTAGATGTTCCATTCATTCTGTGTATCAAGTTTACAAACTACCATTTCAAGTTAATCAAAGTTTCATATATTCAACTTCTCAGATGCATTCAGATTCAGTTTTCAAATTCCGTTTTCTAAATTCAGATTAAAAACCAGAAACAACATCCTGGTACTTTGCCAGCCAACAACATCCTGGTACTTTGCCAGCCAGGAAAAGTAGAGTAGAACAGATAGAATGAAAAGCTCACTGTGGTAAACAGAAGCCTCTGGCGGTTTCTGAAGCCAATTTGGCATGTTGAATTAATTTTCTTCCTATGAATTTAGCTCTAGCACTTGAACCGTTTTGTCTATAAGCTATTATGAGCCCATTCCTGAAAGCTAACACTCTCTGGAACATGGATGTGCTTTCCATTCCCCTCTATGATGATCACAGGCTGCGTTAGAAGGGAGTGTAAAAAACAACAACGCTATTTGGCCCCCATAAGAATACACAATGTACCATATTGAAACGGAATATATAAACATTGAATTTGAATATTCAATTAAATTGAAATTGAATTTTAAAACAATACAATATTTACTCAATTCAGTCTCAAATATTGAAATATAAATTCAATTTATGAAGTCAATTTGTGTATTACAAATTCAAATGCAATCATCTAATACAAATTCAAAATTATGGAATTAAAATACAATTTCTGTTGGCACTGAAATCGCTTCATATACCCACAGGCACAGGTTGGAGTTAAACTGTTCTAATGACCAACCCATAGGCACAAGGGACTGACCAGAGTTAAACTGTTCTAATGACCAGGCACAAGGGACTGACCAGATAAACTGTTCTAATGACCAGGCACAGGGGACTGACCACTTAAACTGTTCTAATGACCAGGCACAGGGGACTGACCAGATAAACTGTTCTAATGACCAGGCACAAGGGACTGACCAGATAAACTGTTCTAATGACCAGGCACAGGGGACTGACCAGTTAAACTGTTCTAATGACCAGGCACAGGGGACTGACCAGATAAACTGTTCTAATGACCAGGCACAAGGGACTGACCAGTTAAACTGTTCTAATGACCAACCCACAGGCACAAGGGACTGACCAGATAAACTGTTCTAATGACCAGGCACAGGGGACTGACCAGAGTTAAACTGTTCTAATGACCAGGCACAGGGGACTGACCAGAGTTAAACTGTTCTAATGACCAGGCACAGGGGACTGACCAGTTAAACTGTTCTAATGACCAGGCACAGGGGACTGACCAGAGTTAAACTGTTCTAATGTACAGTTCCCTGCCTGCCTGGGATCAAATCCTCTCTATCGGTCTTCCCTTCATTCAACCAAGTGAAAATCCACTCTACTTAAAAAAAGACTTATTGATTAAACTCCTCACCTCTCATCTTTAGTTCTATTGATTGATTGATTGATTGATTGATTGATTAATTAAACTCCTCACCTCTCTCGTCAGACTGCATCTGTGCCTCCAGGTCTTCAGGGGAGACGTAGAACTCTGGTTCCTGGTCCATGGGCGGCCGCGGTTTACACTTCCCACAGCAGCAGTTACAGCAGCAGCACAAACAGCAGCAGAAGTAGCAGCCAGTGGCCAAGCCACAGAAGATGAACAGGCCCTGCAGACAGAGGAGACCGTCAGGGAGAGGGAAGGAGGTGAGAGATGAGACACACAAACTGATCTTGAGGGGTGAAATGTACTGGGGACTCATCACAACTCCACATCTATCACAAAATGTACTGGGGACTCATCACAACTCCACATCTATCACTACATTTACTAGGGACTCATCACAACTCCGCATCTATCACTACATTTACTGGGGACTCATCACAACTCCACATCTATCACTACATTTACTGGGGACTCATCACAACTCCACATCTATCACTACATTTACTGGGGACTCATCACAACTCCACATCTATCACTACATTTACTGGGGACTCATCACAACTCCACATCTATCACTACATTTACTAGGGTACCATTTGGCGATCAGAGACAGAGACACACGTTGTCTTACCTTAGCCCACCAGGAGGAGAGGACAAAGTAGGTGTTGACGTTGTCCTCTCCAAACTGCTCGGCCACATAGAGTCCCAGAGAGCCGTACTTATCATAGATGTTCCTCTTGGTACAGTCGTTCAGGATGGCGTGGGCGTTATTGATTTCCTTAAACTTATCAGCAGCCTCGGGGTTGTCTGGGTTCTTGTCTGGGTGGAACTTCAGAGCCAGTTTCCTGATTGGACGGAGAACAGAGAGGATGAGGTTATGACAGAAACAATGATAGAATGATGAAACAAATAAAATGTAGCGCGTTTCAGCCAAAGACAAATTCAGCCCGATCATATTGTAACCTCATCACTTCTGTCCCATATTTGCAATGTTCAGCCATCTTGCACCACATCTCTGTTGCCCTCTAGGGAACAGTGATAACAGGAAGTCTAGTGGACTGTGTCTCATAGGGAACAGTGATAACAGGAAGTCTAGTGGACTGTGTCTCATAGTGAACAGTGATAACAGGAAGTCTAGTGGACTGTGTCTCGTAGTGAACAGTGATAACAGGAAGTCTAGTGGACTGTGTCTCATAGGGAACAGTGATAACAGGAAGTCTAGTGGACTGTGTCTCATAGTGAACAGTGATAACAGGAAGTCTAGTGGACTGTGTCTCATAGTGAACAGTGATAACAGGAAGTCTAGTGGACTGTGTCTCATAGTGAACAGTGATAACAGGAAGTCTAGTGGACTGTATCTCATAGTGAACAGTGATAACAGGAAGTCTAGTGGACTGTGTCTCATAGTGAACAGTGATAACAGGAAGTCTAGTGGAATGTGTCTCATAGTGAACAGTGATAACAGGAAGTCTAGTGGACTGTGTCTCATAGTGAACAGTGATAACAGGAAGTCTAGTGGAATGTGTCTCATAGTGAACAGTGATAACAGGAAGTCTAGTGGACGGTGTCTCATAGTGAACAGTGATAACAGGAAGTCACTCCCTCCTCTTGGTCACATTCCCTACATCAAATTAGCGTCTAGACCACAAATCCAGCCTTCTACATTAGACAGACAATGACTTTGTGACTATCACTGTTGAAGTGCTGCCTGGCAGGCTTGAGGAGTGTGATTTAGTTTCTACAACTGGCTCCATTACAGCTGAGCTGACCCCCAAGAGGAAGAGAGAGGCTCTGTCTCAATGACTTAAAAATCTGTCCTCGCTTCCTCCCCATTACTTCCACTGATGGGGAAAGGTGAAGACAACATGGTGGAAGGAGCTCATCCTTAGGCTGGCTTTCACCTGGACAGAGGAGACAGGCGTATTCTGCTGGACTATGTAGTACTACACTGTACTATGTACTACTACACTGTACTATGTACTACTACACTGTACTATGTAGTACTACACTGTACTATGTACTACTACACTGTAATACAGTGCCTTCATCTAAAATTGATTAAATTGTTTTTTTCCCCCCTCATCAATCTACACACAATACCCCATAATGACAAAGCAAAAACAGGTTTGTAGAAATGTTTGCAAAAAACAAAATAACTGAAATTTCACATTTACATAAGTATTCAGACCCTTTACTCAGAACTTTGTTGAAGCACCTTTGGCAGCGATTACAGCATAGAGTCTTCTTGGGTATGACGCTACAAGCTTGGCACACCTGTATTTGGGGAGTTTCTCCCATTCTTCTCTGCATATCCTCTCAAGCTCTGTCAGGTTGGATGGGGAGCGTCGCTGCACAGCTATTTTCAGGTCTCTCCAGAGATGTTCGATCTGGTTCAAGTCCGGGCTCTGGCTGGGCCACTCAAGGACATTCAGAGACTTGTCCCGAAGCCACTCCTGCGTTGTCTTGACTGTGTGCTTAGGGTCGTTGTCCTGTTGGAAGGTGAACCTTCACCCCAGTCTGAGGTCCTGAGCGCTCTGGAGCAGGTTTTCATCAAGGATCTCTCTGTACTTTGCTCCTTTCATCTTTCCCTCGATCCTGACATCTCCCAGTCCCTTCAGCTGAAAAACATTCCCACAGCATGATGCTGCCACCACCATGCTTCACCGTAGGGATGGTGCCAGGTTTCCTCCAGACGTGATGCTTGGAATTCAGGCCAAAGAATTCAATCTTGGTTTCATCAGACCAGAGAATCTTGTTTCTCATGGTCTGAGAGTCTTTAGGTGCCTTTTGGCAAACTCCAAGCGGGCTGTAATGTGCCTTTTACCGAGGAGTGGCTTCTGTAAAGGCCTGATTGGTGGAGTGCTGCAGAGATGGTTGTCCTTCTGGAAGGTTCTCCCATCTCCACAGAGGAACTCTGGAGCTCTGTCAGAGTGACCATTGGGTTCTTGGTCACCTCCCTGACCAAGGCCCTTCTCCCCAGATTGCTCAGTTTGGCCGGGCAGCCAGCTCTAGGAAGAGTATTGGTGGTTCCAAACTTCTTCCATTTAAGAATGATGGAGGCCACTGTGTTCTTGGGGACCTTCAATGCTGCAGAAATGTTTTGGTACCCTTCCCCAGATCTGTGCCTCGACACAATCCTGTCTTGGAGCTCTAAGGACAATTCCTTCGACCTCATGGCTTGGGTTTTACTCTGACATGCACTGTCAACTGTGGGACCTTATATAGACAGGTGTGTGCCTTTCCAAATCATGTCCAATCAATTGAATTTACCACAGGTGGACTCCAATCAAGTTGTAGAAACATCTAAAGGATGATCAATGCAAACAGGATGCACCTGAGCTCAATGTCGAGTCTTACAGCAAAGGGTCTGAATACTTATGTAAATAAGGTATTTCTGTTTCTTATTTTGAATAAATTTGCAAACATTTCTAAAAACCTGTTTTCGCTTTGTCATTATGGGGTATTGCGTGTAGATTGCTGAGGAAAAAACATGAATTTAATCAATTTTAGAATAAGGCTGTAACATAACAAAATGTGGAAAAAGTCAAGGGGTCTGAATACTTTCTGAATTCACTGTATGTCCTACACTGTATTATGTAGTACATCTGCCTGGAGCACTTGTTGATGTCCTCTAGTGTGGCTAGTGGTGTAGATCGTTAACCTGTTACCTGTAGGACTTGATGTCCTCTGGGGTGGCTAGTGGTGTAGATTGTTAACCTGTTACCTGTAGGACTTCTTGATGTCCTCTGGTGTGGCTAGTGGTGTAGATCGTTACCCTGTTACCTGTAGGACTTCTTGATGTCCTCTGCTGTGGCTAGTGGTGTAGATCGTTACCCTGTTACCTGTAGGACTTCTTGATGTCCTCTAGTGTGGCTAGTGGTGTAGATCGTTACCCTGTTACCTGTAGGACTTCTTGATGTCCTCTGGGGTGGCTAGTGGTGTAGATCGTTACCCTGTTACCTGTAGGACTTCTTGATGTCCTCTAGTGTGGCTAGTGGTGTAGATCGTTACCCTGTTACCTGTAGGACTTCTTGATGTCCTCTAGTGTGGCTAGTGGTGTAGATCGTTACCCTGTTACCTGTAGGACTTCTTGATGTCCTCTAGTGTGGCTAGTGGTGTAGATCGTTACCCTGTTACCTGTAGGACTTCTTGATGTCCTCTGGGGTGGCTAGTGGTGTAGATCGTTACCCTGTTACCTGTAGGACTTCTTGATGTCCTCTAGTGTGGCTAGTGGTGTAGATCGTTACCCTGTTACCTGTAGGACTTCTTGATGTCCTCTAGTGTGGCTAGTGGTGTAGATCGTTACCCTGTTACCTGTAGGACTTCTTGATGTCCTCTAGTGTGGCTAGTGGTGTAGATCGTTACCCTGTTACCTGTAGGACTTCTTGATGTCCTCTGCTGTGGCTAGTGGTGTAGATTGTTAACCTGTTACCTGTAGGACTTCTTGATGTCCTCTAGTGTGGCTAGTGGTGTAGATCGTTACCCTGTTACCTGTAGGACTTCTTGATGTCCTCTGGGGTGGCATTCTTGTCGATCCCCAGGACCAAGTAGAGCGAGTCTCCTGACGTAGAGAGAGAACGCTGTCTCTGCGCCTCAGCTGCCATGAAGACAACTCCCTCGGTCTCTCTCTTTCAGTCTCTCTCACACACTCCTTTGCTCACGCACAGCCTCACCAGTCTAAGAGAGGGGGAGAGAAGGGGGAGAGAAGGGGAGAGAGAAGGGAGAGAGAAGGGGAAGAGAGAGGAGAGAGAAAGTCAGTGACAAGAAATATCTGATCAAATAAAACATGACTCAACTGCTACACTAGAGACAGACAGACTACACTAGACAGAAATACAGACAGACTACACTAGACAGACTACACTAGACAGAGACAGACTACACTAGACAGACTACACTAGACAGAGACAGACTACACTAGACAGAGACTACACTAGACAGACTACACTAGACAGAGACAGACTACACTAGACAGAGACTACACTAGACAGACTACACTAGACAGACTACACTAGACAGACTACACTAGACAGACTACACTAGACAGAGACAGACTACACTAGACAGAGACAGACTACACTAGACAGACTACACTAGACAGAAACACAGACAGACTACACTAGACAGACTACACTAGACAGACTACACTAGACAGAGACAGACTACACTAGACAGAGACTACACTAGACAGAGACTACACTAGACAGAAACACAGACAGACTACACTAGACAGAGACTACACTAGACAGAGACAGACTACACTAGACAGAGACTACACTAGACAGACTACACTAGACAGAGACTACACTAGACAGAGACTACACTAGACAGAGACTACACTAGACAGAGACTACACTAGACAGAGACAGACTACACTAGACAGAGACTACACTAGACAGACTACACTAGACAGACTACACTAGACAGAGACTACACTAGACAGACTACACTAGACAGAGACAGACTACACTAGACAGAGACTACACTAGACAGAGACAGACTACACTAGACAGAGACTACACTAGACAGACTACACTAGACAGACTACACTAGACAGACTACACTAGACAGAGACAGACTACACTAGACAGAGACAGACTACACTAGACAGAGACAGACTACACAAGACAGACTACACTAGACAGAGACAGACTACACAAGACAGACTACACTAGACAGACTACACTAGACAGAAACACAGACAGACTACACTAGACAGAAACACAGACAGACTACGCTAGACAGAAAGACAGACTGCTAGACAGACAGAGACTACACTAGCAGTTGACTGACAGAGACAGGACACACAGAGTGCACTTATGATGAGACCCGGCCTTGGTTTAAAATCCCTGGTTCAACACTAGTTTTGGTCTGACAGAAAGACAGTGCAGAGGCTATAGAGGCAGGAGTGTATAGAATACCGGGGCCCGTATTCACCAAGTGTATAGAATACCGGGGCCCGTATTCACCAAGTGTATAGAATACCGGGGCCCGTATTCACCAAGTGTATAGAATACCGGGGCCCGTATTCACCAAGTGTATAGAATACCGGGGCCCGTATTCACCAAGTGTATAGAATACCGGGGCCCGTATTCACCAAGTGTATAGAATACCGGGGCCCGTATTCACCAAGTGTATAGAATACCGGGGCCCGTATTCACCAAGTGTCTCATAATGAATAAGATTAACATGGAGAGGGCCGACCTGATCCTAGATCCTACTCTGAGAAGGTTTTATGGATATGAAGAGTAGAAAATAGCATTCCTAATAAAGCTACGGTCTGCTAGTCTGGTGAGAGGCCAATCATAGTCATACACATCTCACAGACAACTATTCACAACTACTTACACCCTTAAAATGCGCCACGCTAGCCTCATAGCGCTAGCCTCATAGCGTTGGCCTACATAATATACAGAGCCTCATAGCGTTGGCCTACATAATATACAGAGCCTCATAGCGTTGGCCTACATAATATACAGAGCCTTCAGAAAGTACTCAGACTTATTCTACAGCTTGAATTCAAAATGGATGAAATCGATTCCCCCCCGTCCCCCCTCTGCCATCTACACACGATACCCCATAATGACAAAGTGAAAACATGTTTGTAGATATGTTTGCTAATATATTGAAAATGAAATGCAGAAATATCTCATTAACATGACTGTTCACACCCCTGACTGAATACATGTTAGAATCACCGTTGGCAGCGATTACAGCTGTCAGTCTTTCTGGGTAAGTCTCTATAGAATCACCGTTGGCAGCGATTACAGCTGTCAGTCTTTCTGGGTAAGTCTCTATAGAATCACCGTTGGCAGCGATTACAGCTGTCAGTCTTCCTGGGTAAGTCTCTATAGAATCACCGTTGGCAGCGATTACAGCTGTCAGTCTTTCTGGGTAAGTCTCTATAGAATCACCGTTGGCAGCGATTACAGCTGTCAGTCTTTCTGGGTAAGTCTCTATAGAATCACCGTTGGCAGCGATTACAGCTGTCAGTCTTTCTGGGTAAGTCTCTATAGAATCACCGTTGGCAGCGATTACAGCTGTCAGTCTTCCTGGGTAAGTCTCTATAGAATCACCGTTGGCAGCGATTACAGCTGTCAGTCTTTCTGGGTAAGTCTCTATAGAATCACCGTTGGCAGCGATTACAGCTGTCAGTCTTCCTGGGTAAGTCTCTATAGAATCACCGTTGGCAGCGATTACAGCGGTCAGTCTTTCTGGGTAAGTCTCTATAGAATCACCGTTGGCAGCGATTACAGCTGTCAGTCTTTCTGGGTAAGTCTCTATAGAATCACCGTTGGCAGCGATTACAGCTGTCAGTCTTTCTGAGTAAGTCTCTATAGAATCACCGTTGGCAAGCGATTACAGCGGTCAGTCTTTTCTGGGTAAGTCTCTATAGAATCACCGTTGGCAGCGATTACAGCTGTCAGTCTTTCTGGGTAAGTCTCTATAGAATCACCGTTGGCAGCCATTACAGCGGTCAGTCTTTCTGGGTGAGTCTCTAAGAGCTTTTCACACCTTGATTGTGCAATATTTTCCCATGATTTTTTTTATTTATTCTTCAAGCTCTGTCGAATTGGTTGTTGATCATTGCTAGACAGCAATTTTCAAGTCTTGCCATAGATTCTCAAGCCGATTTAAATCAAAACTGTAACTAGGCCACTCAGGAACATTCAACGTGGTCTTGGTAAGCAACTCCAGTGTATATTTCATCAATAAGGCCCGAGGGGATGTGGTACAGTGTATTCAGACCCCTTGGCTTTTTCCACATTGTTACGTTACAGTCTTATTCTAAAATGGCCAGGTTTCCTCCAGACGTGACGCTTGGCATTCAGGCCAAAGAGTTCAAGCTTGGTTTCATCAGACCAGAGAATTGTTTTTTTCATGATCTGAGAGTCTTTAGGCAAACTCCAAGCGGGCCGTCATGTGTTTTTTACTGAGGAGTGGCTTCAGTCTGGCCACTCTACCATCATTCCTTCGACCTCATGGCTTGGTTTTTTGCTCTGACATGCACTGTCAACTGTGGGACCTTATATAGACAGGTGTGTGTCTTTCCAAATCATGTCCAATCAATTGAATTTATCACAGGTGGACTCCAATCAAAGTTGTAGAAACATCTCAAGGATGATCAATGGAAACAGGATGCACCTGAGCTCAATTTCAAGTCTCATAGCAAAGGGTCTGAATACTTATGTAAATAAGATATGTTTATTATTTTTGTATAAATTTGCAAACATTTATAAAAACCTGTTTTCACTTTGGCATTATGGGGTATTGTGTGTAGATTGCTGAGGGAAAACAATTATTTAATCCATTTTAGAATAAGGCTGTAATTTAACAAAATGTGGAAAAAGTCAAGGGGTCTGAATACTTTCCGAAGGCACTGTATATGGCCAATATACCACGGCTAAGGGCTGTTCTTAAGCCCGACGCAACGCGGAGTGCCTGGATACAGCCCTTATTGGCTATATATCACAAACCCACAAGGTGCCTTATTGCTATTATAAACTGGTTACCAACGTAATTAGTTCAGTAAAAATAAATGTTTTGTCATACCTGTGGTATATGGTCTGATATTCCACGGCTGTCAGCCAATCAGCATTCAGGGCTCGAACAACCTAGTTTATAATTGGCCTTGTGTTTTAGGTTATTGTCCTGCTGAAAAGGTGAATTTGTCTGTTTTTTATAATAATAATAATAATAATAAAAACATTTTTTAACTCCCTAGCCCTCCCAATGACATGAAATTCACTGCTCGACTGAGGGACCTTACAGATAATTGTATGTGTGGGGTACAAAGATGAGGTAGTCATTCAGAAATCATGTTACACTATTATTGCACACAGAATGAGTCCATGCAACTTATTATGTGACTTGTTAAGCAAATGTTTTACTCCTGAACTTATTTAGCCTTGCCATAACAAAGGGGTTGAATCCTTATGACTCAAGATATTCATCAAACATACACACTAGACAGACTATCCACTAACAGAAACTACACTAGACAGACTACACTAGACATACTACAAGTCACTAGACAGACGACACTAGACGAGAGACTACCACGAGACAGACTACACTAGACCGACTACACTACAGACCTATACACTAACAGGACTACACTAGACAGACTACATAACACCAGAGCAGACTACACTGACATAACAGCCTAACACTAGACAGACTACACTAGACAGACACACTAAAAGACCTACACTAGACAGACTAACACTAGACAGAGACTACACTAGCACAGATACAGACTCCATACACAGACAGAGACTTACACAAGACAAAAATACAACGACTACACTAGACATAGACTACACTAACAGACTACACTAGACATAAACAGACGACCCAGACAGACTAAACACTAGACAGTAAACAGACTACCTCAACAGAACTACAACAGACAGAGACAGACTTTGTGCATGCTTGAAGTACAGACTATGTCTAAACAACAAGACTACACTAGACAAGACAGACTCTAGACGACCAAGACTACCCTAGACAGAGACTAAACTTACCACTAGACAGACTCACTATACAGAAAACAGACTGCTAGCCAGACATATACTACACAGCAGTTGACTGACAGAGACAGACACACAGAGTGCAACTTATGATGAGACCCCCCACCCTGCCTTGGTTTAAAATCCTGGTTCACAACCCTGTTTTGGTCTGACAGAAAAGATCAGTGCAGAGCTTATAAGAGGCAGGAGTGTATAGAATACCGGGGCCCGTATTCACCCGTGTAATAGAATATACCGGGCCCGTATTCACCAAGTGTAAAATACCGGGGGTCCCTTATGTCACCAAGGTATATAATACCGGGGCCCGTATTCACCAAGTGTATAGAAATCCGGGGCCCGTATTCACCAAGTGTATATAATCCGGTGCCCGTATTCACCAAGTGGATAGAATACCGGGGCCCTTATTCACCAAGTGTTAGAATACCGGGGCCCGTATTCACCAAGTGTATAGAATACCGGGGCCCGTATTCAACCAAGTTTCCTCATAATGATAAGATGACATGGAGAGGGCCGACCTTTATCGTTAGATCAGAACTCTACGCCTTAAAGGTTTTAGGATTAAGAGTAGAAAATTCATTCCCAATAAACCTAACGGTCTGCTAGTCTTTGATAGCCAATCATCGTCATACACGTCTCACAGACAACTATTCACAACTACTTACACAAACCAACACCCTTAAAATGCGCCACGCTAGCCTCTACGTTTTGGCCGACATAATATACGTGCCTGTCCCCAAGTAAAAGTACTCATAGACTTCATTCTAAACAGCTTGATTCAAAATGGATGAATCGATTCCCCCCCCCCCCCCATCCCCTCTGCCTCTACAAACACGATACCCATAATGACAAAGTTGAAAACATGTTTGTCGAAAGTTGCTATGTATTGAAAATAAATGCAGAAATACTCTCATTAACATTAGTGTTCAAACCCATGACTGAAATAGATGGTTATAACACCGTTGGGGCAGCGATTACGCTGTTCAGTCTGCCTGGTAAGCTCTAAGATCTTTTCACACCTTGATTGTGCAATATTTTTCCCATGATTCCTTTTTAAAAATCCTTCAAGCTCTCTGTCGAATTGGGTTGTTGATCATTCCGAACAGATTTTCAAGTCTTTGCTATAGATCTCAAGCCGATTTAAATCAAAACTGTCACTAGGCCACTGAGTGAACATTCAACGTGGTCTTGGTAAAGCAACTCCAGTGTAATATTTCATCATAAGGGCCCTAGGTATGTGGTACAGTGTATTCGACCCCTTGGCTTTTTCCCACATTGTTAGTTACAGGGCCCTTATTCTAAAAGGCCAGGTTTCCTGCCAGACGTGACGCTTGGCATGCAGGCAAAAGAGTTCAGCTATGGTTTCTCAGACCAGAGAATAGTTTTTTTCATGGTCCTGATAGTCTTTAAGAGGCAAACTCAAGCGGGCCGTCATGTGTTTTTTTTACTGAGGAGTGGCTTCAGTCTTGGCCACTTCTCCATCATTCCTTCACCTCCATGGCTGTTTTTTTGCTCGACAGTCACTGTCACTGTGGACCTTATATAGACAGTGTGGTTCTTTCCCAAATCATGTCCAATCAATTGAATTTACCAACATTGTGGACTTCCATCAAAGTTGTAAAACATCTCAAGGAGATCAATGACAGAACAGGAATGCCCTGAAGGCTCAATTTCAAGTCTCATATGCAAAGGGTCCCTGATACTTATGTAATAATATATCTGTTATTATTTTTGTATAAATTTGCAACCTTTATAAAAACCTGTGTTCACTTTGTCATTATGGTGTTGTGTGTAGATTGCTGAGGGAAAACATTATTTAATCCTTTTTAGAATAAGGCTGTAATTTAACAAAATGTGGAAAAATCAAGGTCTGAATCTTACTTTCCGAAGGCACTGTATATGGCCAATTAACCCACGGCTAGGGCTGTTTTCTTAAGCCCTACCGCAACGCGGAGTGCCTGGATACAGCCCTTATTGGGCTTATATCACAAACCCATCAAGGTTCCTATTGCTATTTAAAGCTGGTTACCAACGTAATTAGTTCGTAAAAATAAATGTTTTGTCATACTTGATATGGTCTGAAATCCACGGCTGGTCAGCCAATCAGCGTCATGGCTCGAACAAACAACCTAGTTTATAATTGTGCCTTGTGTTTTTAGGTTTATTGTTCCTGCTGAAAAGGTGAATTTGTCTGTTTTTTATAATAAATAATAAAACATTTTTAACTCCCAGCCCTCCAAGACATAATTCACTGCTCGAACTGAGGACCTTACAGATAATTGTATGTGTGGGGTACAAAGATTAGGTAGTCATTCCGAAATCCATGTTACACCAACAACTATTATGGCACACAGAATGATCCATCCACTTATTATGTACTTGTTATAAGCCAAATGTTTACTCCTGATTAGTTAGCCCCTTGGCCATAACAATGGGTTGAATCCTTATTGACTCAGATATTTCAGCAGCTTTTCAGTTTTTTATAATTTTTAACAATTTCTAAAAAACATAATTCACTTTAACATTATGGGTATTGTTGTGTAGGCCCGTTCACAAACATCTCAATTTAATCAATTTTTAAATTGAGGGCTGGAACAACAAATGTGGAAAAGTCAAGGGCTGTGAATACTGTCCTGAAGCACTGCAATCTCTGTGAGAGACGGAATATGCAATGCCTACGTGAGTGTGGAAGAAACAGTGGGGAGGGAGAGAACGTGGGGAAGGGGAGGGAGAGACAGTGGGGAGGAGAGTGGGAGGTAGAGAGCGAGAGAGAAGAGTGGGGAGTGGAGAGAGCGTGTGGGGCGGAGAGAGAGAGCGAGGTGAGTATAGGGAATCCTCTCTCTCTCTACTCTCTTTTCTCTCTCTCTTTTTTCTTTCTCTCTACCCTTTGGTTGCTGCTCTCTCGCGCTCTTGTTTTTGTTCTTACTCTCATATTTTCTGTTAGTTAACCAATCCCTCTTTTATTCTTTCAGTCTATCATAGTGGTTTCTTTCTCGCTACTCTGTTTTTCTTGCTCTATCCATTGTTTATATGTAGCTATCTAGAGAATAGGTTGATAGATACGTTGTTGAGTTTAGAGACAATTTTGTTTTAGATATGATCTATCTTTTAGCTTCTGTATCATCGCTCTTATTCTTTCTCGCTCTCTTTTTGTATTTACTCGCTCTCTCTCTTTTTTCTTTCTCTCTCTCTTCTTTCTCTCGTCTCTAACTCCTCTCTCTCTCTCTCTCTCTCTTTTTGTATTTCTGCTCTCTCTCTCTTGTTTGCTTCCCTCTCTCCGTCTCTCTTTTGTATCTATATCGCTCCGCGCTATGGTTTCGGGAGCGCTCGTCCCTCTAGTTGTTCTGTTGCGCGCTCGCTTACGTTTCCTTTTTCTCGTGCTCTCGCCCCCATTGTTGGCAGGTAATGGAGAGACATTTGTGAGGGAGAGCGTAGAGCGAGTTGGTGAGGTGAGACACTACAGTGGTTTGGAGGGCGAGAGAGTAGGGGAGGGAGAGAGAGAGTGGGTAGGGCGAGATAGAGCGCGATGGGGAGGGAGATAGAGAGCGAGTTGGGAGGAGAGGAAAGAGCGCGATCAGAGAGCAGGGGTGTGGAGGGAGGGAGAGCAGTGGGGAGTGTAGTTAGAGACAGTTGTTGGAGGGAAAGAATAGGTAGTGAGGGAGAGATAGATGTTGTGAGTGTGTAGATAGAGAGACAAGATATAATTATATCGATCATGTGTTGACTTGCTGCGCTCTATATCTACTTGGGGCTTTCGTCTTCCCCCGTTTTTTCTGTTCTCCTTCGCTCCCTTGTTTCTTAGTATTCTTCTGTCATCCCCTTGTTTTTTGCTTTACCTCTCGCGTCTTCTTTCGCGCGCGCTTTGGCTTTCTCGCTCTCTCTCTCTTGCTTTTTCGTTTCTCTCTTCCTCTCCTCCTCGTCTCCTTTTTTGCTTTCTCTTCGTCGCCTCTTTGGGCTGGGCGCTCTCTCTGCTCTTGTGGATCTACCATCTCTGTCGCGTTGTTCGTTGCTCCTGCCCCCTTTTGCTGCCGTGGTCTGTCGTCTCCCTTTTTTCGTTCTTCGCGTTCCGCCTCCGGGGCTTGTTTTCGGTGTGCGTTCTGCTTTTGTGCTTGCGCGCGGCTCTTCTTTCTTTTCTCGTCTCCTCTTATGTTCGTGGCCGGCGCGCGGCGTCTTGGGGCTCGCGCTCGCGCTTCTCTTTGTTCTTGTCTCTCCTCTCCGCTCTTTCTTGTCGTTATTCTCCCCTCTCTCGCGAAAGTTCATGCGCTCTCCGAGCCGTCAGTCTGATTTTTCTTGGTTTCTCCTTCTCATGAATCTCGTCTCTATTGCTTTTTTTCTTCATTCTTCCGTTCCCTCTCTCTCTTTTATTCGGTTTGCTGCTATTTCGGCTCCTCCTTCTTTTGCTTTTCTGTGTGTCCGCGCGCCTCTCGGTGGTCTTCTCCGCTCTGGGTTTCTTGTGTAGACTACAATCGCGGTGAGGTATATCGCGCCGTGGCTAACTTCCCGGCCTCCCCCTTTGCCTGGCCTGCCCATGCCGCGGGCCCATCCCTACCTGCAACAAAAAGTAACCCCAAATTTATTCAGTTATATAACCTGCAGGTGAGACTCGGCAGGTGTTAGACAGTCAGTAAGACCGGTGCAGTGTGAGGAGGGAGGACTGATCCGTCAGGTTGAGACAGGCAGTAAGACACACACCCAGTAGCAGGGGACGATCCCGCTGTTCAGATAATCTGCTCATTTCTGTCCCTTTTGACAGCCCTGTGGAAACATTAACCAGGGGTTCGGGAGCCATACCAGGAGCCCTAGACAAAACCGACTGGTCTGGGCTTCAGTTTTTTTTTTTAAAGATTACCTCCATAGTGTCCGGTTCGCTAGGGGAAGGTGGTACTGGCCTATATCAAAAAAAAACAACACTAAATAGACTAAAGGCCAGTTGGGTGGGCCTGTATGTTAGGGGGAAGCCAGTAGGTCTATGGGGGGAGGCCGCCCCCCGCCCTGTCTGTAGTGTTAGGGGGAAGCCAGTGGGTGGGGGCCTGTAGTTTTAGGTGGAAAGCCAGGTGTGTGGGTTGGGCCCTTTAGTGTAGGGGAAAGCCAGTGGGTGGTGCCTGTAGTGTAGGGGGAAGCCAGTGGTTGTGGGGCCTGGTCTTTAGTTTTAGGGGGAAGCCAGTGGGTGGGGCCTTTAATTGTTTAGGGGGAAGGCCCAGTGGGTGGGGCCTGTAGTGGTTAGGGGGAAGCGCAGTGGGGGTGGCCTGCTAAAGTGTTAGGGGAAGCCCAGTGGGTGGGCCTGTATGTTAGGGGGAAGCCATTGGGGTGGGGAGCCTGTATGTTAGGGGTTATGGGAAGGGTTTAAGGTGCAGGCACACAACCTCCCCTAAAACTCCCATTACACCCGGGAGAAGGCCTGCTCCTTAATGACACTGTTGTCTTGACATTTTTGTTTTCCACATTGTTTCGTTACAGCCTATTCTAAAAATGGATTATAAATCCCCCCCTAAAAAAAATCGCGCACACTGCCATGCAAACCTCATAGACAAACATTTTGCATAGAATGGGCCCCGTACTGAAAGCCAGTGACTTTCATCAATCCACACGTGGCACCGTCGTAGTATGTAACAGTTCTGGCCCTGCTAGAGTCTGCCCCGAGTCAACATACGTGTTGTTAATTGGTGAAGTGGAAATGTCTAGGAGCAAAACAACTGCTCCAGCTGCGAAGTGTAGGCCACAACGATCAAACAACAAGCTCCCACAGAAATCGGTGGATGGACCGCTCGAGTTCTGAAGCGCGTAAAAATCGTCTGTCCTCGTTTTCAACACTCACTTACCGAGTTCCAAACTGCCACTGGAAGCAACATCAGCAAGCAAAGCAGCACAATATGTAGTCGGGAGCTTTCATGAAATGGGTATCCATGGCCGAGCAAGCCGCCACAAGCCTAATAAATTCACCCAATGCGCAATGCGAAAGCGTTGCTGGAGTGTGGTAAAGCTCGTCGGTCCATTGACTCCTTGACAGGGTTGGAATGGAAACGCGTTTCTCTGGAGTGATGAATCCCGCTTTCACACCATCTGGCAGTCCGAACGGACGTACATCCAATTGTGAGTGGTTTTGGAGGCTTATTTTGTAAATGACATCGCCGAAGTCAAGGATCGGTAGGATAGTCAGTTTTACGAGGGCATGTTTGGCAGCATGAGTGAAGGAGGCTTGTTGCGAAATAGGAAGCGATTCTAGATTTAACTTTGGATTGGAGATTCTTTATGTGAGTCTGGAAGTTGAGTTTACAGTCTAACCAGACACCTAGGTATTTGTAGTTGTCCACAATACTCTAGGTCAGACCCGTCGAGAGTGGTGATTCTAGTCGGGTGGGCGGGTGCCAGCAGCGTTCAATTGAAAAGCATGCATTTAGTTTTACTAGTGTTTAAGAGCAGTTGGAGGCTACTGAAGGAGTGTTGTATGGCATTGAAGCTCGTTTGGAGGTTTGTTAACACAGTGTCCAATGAAGGGCCAGATGTATACAAAATGGTGTCGTCTGCGTAAATGTGGATCTGAGAGTCACCAGCAGCAAGAGCGACATCATTGATATACACGGAGAAGAAAAGTGTCGGCCCAAGAATTGAACCCTGTGGCACCCCCATAGAGACTGCCATAGGTCCAGACAACAGGCCCTCCGATTTGACACACTGAACTCTATCTGAGAATTAGTTGGTGAACCAGGCGAGGCAGTCATTTGAGAAACCAAGGCTATTTAGTCTGCCAATAAGAATGTGGTGGTTGACAGAGTCGAAAGCCTTGGCCAGGTCGATGAAGACGGCTGCACAGTACTGTCTATTATCAATCGCGGTTATAATATCGTTTAGGACCTTGAGCGTGGCTGAAGTGCACCCATGACCAGCTCGGAAACCGGATTGCATAGCGGAGAAGGTACGGTGGTATTCGAAATGGTTGGTGATCCGTTTGTTAACTTGGCTTTCAAATACTTTCGAAAGGCAGGGCAGGATGGATATAGGTCTGTAGCAGTTTGGATCTAGAGTGTCACCCCCTTTGAAGAGGGGGATGACCGCGGCAGCTTTCCAATCTCTGGGGATCTCAGACGTTATGAAAGAGAGGTTGAACAGACTAGTAATAGGGGTTGCGACAATTTCGGCGGCTAGTTTTAGAAAGAAAGGGTCCAGATTGTCTAGCCCAGCTGATTTGTAGGGGTCCAGATTTTGCAGCGCTTTCAAAACATCAGCTGTCTGAATTTGTGTGAAGGAGAAGCGGGGGGGGGCATGGGCAAGTTGCAGCAGAGGGTGCAGAGTTGGTGGCCGGGGTAGTGGTAGCCAGATGGAAAGCATGGCCAGCTGTAGCAAAATGCTTGTTGAAATTCTCAATTATTGTAGATTTATCGGTGGTGGTGATAGTGTTTCCTAGCCTCAGTGCAGTGGGCAGCTGGGAGGAGGTGCTCTTATTCTCCATGGACTTTACAGTGTCCCAAAACTTTTTGGAGTTAGTGCTACAGGATGCAAATTTCTGTTTGAAAAAGTTAGCCTTTGCTTTCCTAACTGCTTGTGTATATTGGTTCCTAACTTCCCTGAAAAGTTGCATATCGCAGGGCCTGTTCGATGCTAATGCTGTACGCCACAGTATGTTTTTGTGCTGGTCAAGGGCAGTCAAGTCTGAGGAGAACCAGGGGCTATATCTGTTCTTAGTTCTGTATTTTTTGAATGGGGCATGTTTATTTAAGATTGAGAGGAAATTACTTTTAAGGAACAACCAGGCATCCTCTACTGACGGAATGAGATCTATATCCATCCAGGATACCTGGGCCAGGTCAATTAGGAAGGCCTGCTCGCTAAAGTGTTTTAGGGAGCGTTTTACAGTGATGAGGGGTGGTCGTTTGACCGCGGACCCGTTACGGACGCAGGCAATAAGGCAGTGATCGCTGAGATCCTGGTTGAAGACAGCTGAGGTGTATTTAGAGGGTATGTTAGTCAGGATGATATCTATGAGGGTACCCATGTTTACGGATTTAGGGTTGTACCTGGTAGGTTCGTTGATAATTTGCGTGAGGTTGAGGGCATCTAGTTTGGATTGTAGGATGGCTGGGGGATTAAGCATATCCCAATTTAGGTCACCAAGCAGTACGAACTCTGAGGATAAATGGGGGGCAATGGGGAGGGTAACTGGTCCTAGATCAGTGACTAAAGGCCAGTGGGTGGGCCCTGTAGTGTTAGGGGGAAGCCAGTGGGTGGGGCCTGTAGTGTTAGGGGGAAGCCAGTGGGTGGGGCCTGTAGTGTTAGGGGGAAGCCAGTGGGTGGGGCCTGTAGTGTTAGGGGGAAGCCAGTGGGTGGGGCCTGTAGTGTTAGGGGGAAGCCAGTGGGTGGGGCCTGTAGTGTTAGGGGGTTAGGGAAGGGTTTAAGTGCGGGGCACACAACCTCCCATGACACCCGGGAGGAAGGCTGGCTCCTTAATGACACTGTTGTCTTGACATTTTTCCACATTGTTTCGTTACAGCCTTATTCTAAAAATGGATTTAAATCCCCCCCTAAAATCGAGCACACTGCCATGCAACCACCATAGACAAACATTGGCAGTAGAATGGCCCGTACTGAAGAGCTCAGTGACTTTCAACGTGGCACCGTCATAGGATGTAACATTTCTGCCCTGCTAGAGCTGCCCCAGTCAACTATAAGTGCTGTTATTGTGAAGTGGAAATGTCTAGGAGCAACAACGGCTCAGCTGCGAAGTGGCAGGCCACACAAGCTCACAGAACGGGACCGCCGAGTGCTGAAGCGCGTAAAAATCGTCTGTCCTCGGTTGCAACACTCACTACCGAGTTCCAAACTGCCACTGGAAGCAACATCAGCACAATAACTGTTAGTCGGGAGCTTCATGAAATGGGTATCCATGGCCGAGCAGCCGCACACAAGCCTAAGATCACCATGCGCAATGCAAAGCGTTGGCTGGAGTGGTGTAAAGCTCGTCGCCATTGGACTCTGGAGCAGTGGAAACGCGTTCTCTGGAGTGATGAATCACGCTTCACCATCTGGCAGTCCGACGGACGTATCTGGGTTTGGGAATGTTGGGAATGCATACTTTTGGCCAAAACGTCATCATCCCTCAATAACTTAAAGACTGGGGGTCAGCCTTACGAACCAAACTACTCAGTAATCTCCTCCATGAAGACTGGGGGTCAGCCTGATGAACCAAACGACTCAGTAATCTCCTCCATGAAGACTGGGGGTCAGCCTGATGAACCAAACTACTCAGTAATCTCCTCCATGAAGACTGGGGGGTCAGCCTTACGAACCAAACTACTCAGTAATCTCCTCCATGAAGACTGGGGGGGTCAGCCTGATGAACCAAACTAGTCAGTAATCCCCTCCATGAAGACTGGGGGGGGTCAGCCTGATGAACCAAACTAGTCAGTAATCCCCTCCATGAAGACTGGGGGGGGGTCAGCCTGATGAACCAAACTAGTCAGTAATCCCCTCCATGAAGACTGGGGGGGGGTCAGCCTGATGAACCAAACTAGTCAGTAATCCCCTCCATGAAGACTGGGGGGGGGTCAGCCTGATGAACCAAACTACTCAGTAATCTCCTCCATGTAGACTGGGGGTCAGCCTGATGAACCAAACTACTCAGTAATCCCCTCCATGAAGACTGGGGGTCAGCCTGATGAACCAAACTACTCAGTAATCTCCTCCATGAAGACTGGGGGTCAGCCTGATGAACCAAACTACTCAGTAATCTCCTCCATGAAGACTGGGGGTCAGCCTGATGAACCAAACTACTCAGTAATCTCCTCCATGAAGACTGGGGGTCAGCCTGATGAACCAAACTACTCAGTAATCTCCTCCATGAAGACTGGGGGTCAGCCTGATGAACCAAACTACTCAGTAATCTCCTCCATGAAGACTGGGGGGTCAGCCTGACGAACCAAACTACTCAGTAATCTCCTCCATGAAGACTGGGGGTCAGCCTTACGAACCAAACTACTCAGTAATCTCCTCCATGAAGACTGGGGATCAGCCTGATGAACCAAACTACTCAGTAATCTCCTCCATGAAGACTGGGGATCAGCCTGATGAACCAAACTACTCAGTAATCTCCTCCATGAAGACTGGGGGTCAGCCTGATGAACCAAACTACTCAGTAATCTCCTCCATGAAGACTGGGGGTCAGCCTGATGAACCAAACTACTCAGTAATCCCCTCCATGAAGACTGGGGGGTCAGCCTGATGAACCAAACTACTCAGTAATCTCCTCCATGAAGACTGGGGGTCAGCCTGATGAACCAAACTACTCAGTAATCTCCTCCATGAAGACTGGGGGTCAGCCTGATGAACCAAACTACTCAGTAATCTCCTCCATGGAGACTGGGGGTCAGCCTGATGAACCAAACTACCCAGTAATCTCCTCCATGAAGACTGGGGGTCAGCCTGATGAACCAAACTACTCAGTAATCTCCTCCATGAAGACTGGGGGGGTCAGCCTGATGAACCAAACTACTCAGTAATCTCCTCCATGAAGACTGGGGGGGTCAGCCTGATGAACCAAACTACTCAGTAATCTCCTCCATGAAGACTGGGGGTCAGCCTGATGAACCAAACTACTCAGTAATCTCCTCCATGAAGACTGGGGGTCAGCCTGATGAACCAAACTACTCAGTAATCTCCTCCATGAAGACTGGGGGTCAGCCTGATGAACCAAACTACTCAGTAATCTCCTCCATGAAGACTGGGGGTCAGCCTGATGAACCAAACTACTCAGTAATCTCCTCCATGAAGACTGGGGGATCAGCCTGATGAACCAAACTACTCAGTAATCTCCTCCATGAAGACTGGGGGTCAGCCTGATGAACCAAACTACTCAGTAATCTCCTCCATGAAGACTGGGGGTCAGCCTGATGAACCAAACTACTCAGTAATCTCCTCCATGAAGACTGGGGGGTCAGCCTGACGAACCAAACTACTCAGTAATCTCCTCCATGAAGACTGGGGGTCAGCCTGATGAACCAAACTACTCAGTAATCTCCTCCATGAAGACTGGGGGTCAGCCTGATGAACCAAACTACTCAGTAATCTCCTCCATGGAGACTGGGGGTCAGCCTGATGAACCAAACTACTCAGTAATCTCCTCCATGAAGACTGGGGGTCAGCCTGATGAACCAAACTACTCAGTAATCTCCTCCATGTAGACTGGGGGTCAGCCTTACGAACCAAACTACTCAGTAATCTCCTCCATGAAGACTGGGGGTCAGCCTTACGAACCAAACTACTCAGTAATCTCCTCCATGAAGACTGGGGGTCAGCCTGATGAACCAAACTACTCAGTAATCTCCTCCATGAAGACTGGGGGTCAGCCTGATGAACCAAACTACTCAGTAATCTCCTCCATGTAGACTGGGGGTCAGCCTTACGAACCAAACTACTCAGTAATCTCCTCCATGAAGACTGGGGGTCAGCCTGATGAACCAAACTACTCAGTAATCTCCTCCATGAAGACTGGGGGTCAGCCTGAAGAACCAAACTACTCAGTAATCTCCTCTATGAAGACTGGGGGTCAGCCTGATGAACCAAACTACTCAGTAATCTCCTCCATGAAGACTGGGGGTCAGCCTGATGAACCAAACTACTCAGTAATCTCCTCCATGAAGACTGGGGGGTCAGCCTGATGAACCAAACTACTCAGTAATCTCCTCCATAAAGACTGGGGGTCAGCCTGATGAACCAAACTACTCAGTAATCTCCTCCATGAAGACTGGGGGGTCAGCCTGATGAACCAAACTACCCAGTAATCTCCTCCATGAAGACTGGGGGTCAGCCTTACGAACCAAACTACTCAGTAATCTCCTCCATGAAGACTGGGGGGTCAGCCTGATGAACCAAACTACCCAGTAATCTCCTCCATGAAGACTGGGGGTCAGCCTTACGAACCAAACTACTCAGTAATCTCCTCCATGAAGACTGGGGGTCAGCCTGATGAACCAAACTACTCAGTAATCTCCTCCATGAAGACTGGGGGTCAGCCTGATGAACCAAACTACTCAGTAATCTCCTCCATGAAGACTGGGGGTCAGCCTGATGAACCAAACTACTCAGTAATCTCCTCCATGAAGACTGGGGGTCAGCCTGATGAACCAAACTACTCAGTAATCTCCTCCATAAAGACTGGGGGTCAGCCTGATGAACCAAACTACTCAGTAATCTCCTCCATGGAGACTGGGGGTCAGCCTGATGAACCAAACTACTCAGTAATCTCCTCCATGAAGACTGGGGGTCAGCCTGATGAACCAAACTACTCAGTAATCTCCTCCATGAAGACTGGGGGGTCAGCCTGATGAACCAAACTACTCAGTAATCTCCTCCATGGAGACTGGGGGTCAGCCTGATGAACCAAACTACTCAGTAATCTCCTCCATGAAGACTGGGGGTCAGCCTGATGAACCAAACTACTCAGTAATCTCCTCCATGGAGACTGGGGGTCAGCCTGATGAACCAAACTACTCAGTAATCTCCTCCATGAAGACTGGGGGTCAGCCTGATGAACCAAACTACTCAGTAATCTCCTCCATGAAGACTGGGGGTCAGCCTGATGACCCAAACTACTCAGTAATCTCCTCCATGAAGACTGGGGGTCAGCCTGATGAACCAAACTACTCAGTAATCTCCTCCATGAAGACTGGGGGGTCAGCCTGATGAACCAAACTACTCAGTAATCTCCTCCATGAAGACTGGGAGTCAGCCTGATGAACCAAACTACTCAGTAATCTCCTCCATGAAGACTGGGGGTCAGCCTGATGAACCAAACTACTCAGTAATCTCCTCCATGAAGACTGGGGGTCAGCCTGATGAACCAAAACTACTCAGTAATCTCCTCCATGAAGACTGGGGGTCAGCCTGATGAACCAAACTACTCAGTAATCTCCTCCATGAAGACTGGGGGTCAGCCTGATGAACCAAACTACTCAGTAATCTCCTCCATGGAGATTAGTAGGTTGTTTGTTTTAACAAACCTTTTTTTATTTAGGTACTTGTGTATTGAATATAGTTTTTTTTGTGGTGTGGTTTTCATATAAGCCCTTGGGCTTCCAACCACACCTGCACACCGTTTACTATTTATTTGTTATCTTTATTGTTGTCTATCACGTGTTTTCTTTGGTGCAAATAAATGTAACATAAAAATTTAAACTTGCTACCACTAAATCCACTCCACTATGATATTAATGAGACAGCAGAATCTAGTGGATTACCAGCAGGCCATGACCAAACCATCCATACTAATACTACATCCTCAGTGTACTAATACTTCTGTGTCGTGATGTGAGGAGAGAATAACACCAGCATTATTATCTGACTGGAAGAGGAGGGAACATTATGTCAGTATTATCTGACTGGGAGAGGAGGGAACATTATGTCAGTATTATCTGACTGGGAGAGGAGGGAACATTATGTCAGTATTATCTGACTGGGAGAGGAGGGAACATTATGTCAGTATTATCTGACTGGGAGAGGAGGGAACATTATGTCAGTATTATCTGACTGGGGGAGGAGGGAACATTATGTCAGTATTATCTGACTGGGAGAGGAGGGGAACATTATGTCAGTATTATCTGACTGGGAGAGGAGGGAACATTATGTCAGTATTATCTGACTGGGAGAGGAGGGAACATTATGTCAGTATTATCTGACTGGGAGAGGAGGGAACATGATGTCAGTATTATCTGACTGGGGGAGGAGGGAACATTATGTCAGTATTATCTGACTGGGGGAGGAGGGAACATTATGTCAGTATTATCTGACTGGGGGAGGAGGGAACATTATGTCAGTATTATCTGACTGGGGGAGGAGGGAACATTATGTCAGTATTATCTGACTGGGGGAGGAGGGAACATTATGTCAGTATTATCTGACTGGGGGAGGAGGGAACATTATGTCAGTATTATCTGACTGGGGGGAGGAGGGAACATTATGTCAGTATTATCTGACTGGGAGAGGAGGGAACATTATGTCAGTATTATCTGACTGGGAGAGGAGGGAACATTATGTCAGTATTATCTGACTGGGAGAGGAGGGAACATTATGTCAGTATTATCTGACTGGGAGAGGAGGGAACATTATGTCAGTATTATCTGACTGGGAGAGGAGGGAACATTATGTCAGCAGTATTATCTGACTGGGAGAGGAGGGAACATTATGTCAGTATTATCTGACTGGGAGAGGAGGGAACATTATGTCAGCAGTATTATCTGACTGGGGGAGGAGGGAACATTATGTCAGTATTATCTGACTGGGGGGAGGAGGGAACATTATGTCAGCAGTATTATCTGACTGGGAGAGGAGGGAACATTATGTCAGTATTATCTGACTGGGAGAGGAGGGAACATTATGTCAGCAGTATTATCTGACTGGGAGAGGAGGGAACATTATGTCAGTATTATCTGACTGGGAGAGGAGGGAACATTATGTCAGTATTATCTGACTGGGGGAGGAGGGAACATTATGTCAGTATTATCTGACTGGGAGAGGAGGGAACATTATGTCAGTATTATCTGACTGGGAGAGGAGGGAACATTATGTCAGTATTATCTGACTGGGAGAGGAGGGAACATTATGTCAGTATTATCTGACTGGGAGAGGAGGGAACATTATGTCAGTATTATCTGACTGGGAGAGGAGGGAACATTATGTCAGTATTATCTGACTGGGGGAGGAGGGAACATTATGTCAGTATTATCTGACTGGGAGAGTAGGGAACATTATGTCAGTATTATCTGACTGGGGGAGGAGGGAACATTATGTCAGTATTATCTGACTGGGGGAGGAGGGAACATTATGTCAGTATTATCTGACTGGGAGAGGAGGGAACATTATGTCAGTATTATCTGACTGGGAGAGGAGGGAACATTATGTCAGTATTATCTGACTGGGAGAGGAGGGAACATTATGTCAGTATTATCTGACTGGGGAGGAGGGAATATGTCAGTAGTATTGGGGAACATTATGTCAGTATTATCTGACTGGGGGAGGAGGGAACATTATGTCAGTATTATCTGACTGGGGGAGGAGGGAACATTATGTCAGTATTATCTGACTGGGAGAGGAGGGAACATTATGTCAGTATTATCTGACTGGGGGAGGAGGGAACATTATGTCAGTATTATCTGACTGGGGGAGGAGGGAACATTATGTCAGCAGTATTATCTGACTGGGAGAGGAGGGAACATTATGTCAGCAGTATTATCTGACTGGGAGAGGAGGGAACATTATGTCAGTATTATCTGACTGGGGGAGGAGGGAACATTATGTCAGTATTATCTGACTGGGAGAGGAGGGAACATTATGTCAGTATTATCTGACTGGGGGAGGAGGGGAACATTATGTCAGTATTATCTGACTGGGAGAGGAGGGAACATTATGTCAGTATTATCTGACTGGGAGAGGAGGGAACATTATGTCAGTATTATCTGACTGGGAGAGGAGGGAACATTATGTCAGCAGTATTATCTGACTGGGAGAGGAGGGAACATTATGTCAGTATTATCTGACTGGGGGAGGAGGGAACATTATGTCAGTGTTATCTGACTGGGGGAGGAGGGAACATTATGTCAGTATTATCTGACTGGGGGAGGAGGGAACATTATGTCAGTATTATCTGACTGGGAGAGGAGGGAACATTATGTCAGCAGTATTATCTGACTGGGGGAGGAGGGAACATTATGTCAGTATTATCTGACTGGGGGAGGAGGGGAACATTATGTCAGTATTATCTGACTGGGGGAGGAGGGAACATTATGTCAGTATTATCTGACTGGGGGGAGGAGGGAACATTATGTCAGTATTATCTGACTGGGAGAGGAGGGAACATTATGTCAGTATTATCTGACTGGGAGAGGAGGGAACATTATGTCAGCAGTATTATCTGACTGGGAGAGGAGGGAACATTATGTCAGTATTATCTGACTGGGAGAGGAGGGAACATTATGTCAGTATTATCTGACTGGGAGAGGAGGGAACATTATGTCAGTATTATCTGACTGGGAGAGGAGGGAACATTATGTCAGTATTATCTGACTGGGGGGAGGAGGGAACATTATGTCAGTATTATCTGACTGGGAGAGGAGGGAACATTATGTCAGTATTATCTGACTGGGAGAGGAGGGGAACATTATGTCAGTATTATCTGACTGGGAGAGGAGGGAACATTATGTCAGTATTATCTGACTGGGAGAGGAGGGAACATTATGTCAGTATTATCTGACTGGGAGAGGAGGGAACATTATGTCAGTATTATCAGTAGACTAGGGTTGCATTCCAAACACTTAAAAGACACGCCCTCTCCCCTCAGCATTCAAATTAAGTGGACACTTCTGATGACGTCTGACGAGTTGACACTTGCAGGGCAAGGGGAGAATTAATTAATTTATAAAAATGGACTACTCTTGCTCGGAAATGTGTGTCAGTCGTTCGTCCCACGGTTGTATTTTCAGTCATCATGGAACCATCGGTAGCTGTCGTGTGTGATTTATATGCGCTTACAGTCAATTATGATCGCGTTTCATATCTTGGCTAGAAGACAACGCATCCGCAGACATCGAATGTTAGCCGTCCGACTATATCAGGTAAATCGAAAATTACAATGTATAAGTGTAATGTCAGGGAAAGTTGTGTGCGCGCAAGCTAACGTTTCCAAAAGCTAACCAAACAAAAACATCATTACTTTTATGATACGTTTTTGAGCTATCAAGTGCATTAATAGCACAATTTCTAACTTATTTACTTTCGTTTTTACTTACACTTGTATGTTGACTTCTCGATATTAATGTTTGTTTTAAGTTTTGGCAGACTTTTCTTAGCGGATGTACAATCATCGTGAATTGAATTAAGGGGCGTTTCAGGCCCCGGAGTGAACATAATTGTACACTCGCAAACTCGATCAAAAACGAGGGCTGAGGGGCTTACGTTGCCAACTTCCCTTGCTTGGCTAATCGTTTGGACCGACGACAAAGACGGCCGCGGGGATTCCCCCAAGGGTATAAGTCGAGGGTAAGTGGAGGAGGGTGTGTCTTTAATGTGTATGAAACGCAGCCTAGATATCAGAAATTGAGGGAAGGCAAGGGTGGAAAAATAAGCTGCAGTGCACAACGGCTTTATGGCACCTATGAAATGAAAAAGGAAGCAGGATTATCTGAAGCAGGCAGACATCACAGATCACATCAGGGTTGGGCTCAATTCAGAATTTTTTGAATTGACTACCAACATGAGTTGAAATTCAAATTGAAAAATCGGCCACCCCCAACAGGATGTAGAATTTTAATTTGATTGACAGGAGGTAGAATTTTATTCACTGCAATTCCACTCAGTCATAGAACATGAGAGTTTCATTGACTGACAGGACACACTTCCAGAGACCAAAGAATATCACTTTTCTCAGGAAACAAGGCGTATGTCGCAAGTCACGACTTCACAGGAGAGGCATTTGAACGTTTATTTTATTTGGTTTATCAAATTGCATTTTTTTGGCAGAAATGCCTTCTGGAACATTTCATGTGCCTTAATAACAAACGTGTATGCCATCTGTAAATACGAATAAAGTTGTTAAATTACGAGCCTATTGGTTTAGCCACAGAAAAAGACAGGAACCTTCCCGCTAGCCATGATTGGCTGAGATGAGTTTCGGATTTGGTCTGCCGTGTAGCATCTTCTGTCTATAAAATGAGCTGCTCGTTATGTGTAGATAATCCTTTCTACTGCAGTTTTTTTTCTGAAATATATAACGTTAGCCACGGAGAACCGCAAACGTGTTGCTAATGCTCTCAATAACATTGCTGCCCTGAATTTGAAGTTGTGATGGACTACTTTCAGGAGGACGATCGTACCATGCTGACTCTCACGGACTCTGAAAAATGAATCAGACGATGAGGAAATCCCTGATTTTAGGTAAAAACATTTTTCATTGAAGAAGATATTGTAGAGTCTTCTGATGACAGTGATGTGGGAAGAAACGGCGATCAACAGTGTTGTTGTCACGGAAGAAGTTGACCGAGTTTTGAAATCAGTGGAATGTCTGGTAGAAGCAGAGTATAATAAGGAGATGAATAGAATTATTGGCGTTTGATTACAAATGCAGAGGGAGTCGAAAAGAGAAACACAGATGGCTTCAAACTAAGGGCAACCATGGCATCCGACAGAGAGGGGAGAAAGATCTGATGATTCTTATGGCATTGCACACGGTCAGTGTGAACCAGAGTGACTTGACACAACGGGCCAAGCAAGCTGTATAAACTAAACAGAAACGACACAGGACGTCTTATTTAATGAAAAGGGGTTGCAGTCTGCCGTGAAGCGTTCATCCATGTATGCGGGTAAGAGTCTAGCTACAGTTTCAGATATTATACGTTTCTAATTTTGTCACACCATAACACCTCCTCCTCCATGCTTTACGATGGGAAATACACATGCTGAGATCATCCGTTCACCCACACCGCGTCTCACAAAGACACGGCTGTTGGAATCAAAAATCTCCAATTTGGACAAATTAATGTCCATTGCTCGTGTTTCTTGGCCCAAGCAAGTCTCTTCTTCTTATTGGTGTCCCTTAGTAGTGGTTTCTTTGCAGGAATTCAACCATGAAGGCCTGATTCACACAGTCTCCTCTGAACAGTTGATGTTGAGATGTGTCTGTTACTTGAACTCTGTGAAGCATTTATTTGGGCTGCAATTTCTGAGGCTGGTAACTCTAATGAACTTATCCTCTGCAGCATAGGTAACTCTGGGTATTCCATTCCTGTGGCGGTTGCCACGTCTCCTCCCGTGGCTCCCCTCCGGCGCTCTGATTCGCCGGTCTACTGAGCCACCGGTCTGAGCACACCACCTCGGCAACACCGGAATGAAAACCCAACGCACCCTAATCAACTCCAGCGCACCTGCACCTCATCATCTCATCACCACCCCTATAAAGCCCTGGACTGTTCAGTGTTGTGTTGTGTGTGATTGTTAGTGTCATGTCGTGTACTCGCTCTTTGTTGTTCTCTTGCTCAGTGTTAAGGAAACCTTTACATTGTTGATTCCTGCGTCTGCGTCCTGCCTCTTCGTATCCTCAGTACTCGTCACAGCGGTCCTCATGAGAGCCAGTTTCATCATAGCGCTTGATGGTTTTTAGCGACTGCACTTGAAGAAACTTTCAAAGTTCTTGACATTTTCCGTATTGACTGACAATATGGACTTGGTCTTTTACCAAATAGGGCTATCTTCTGTATACAGACCCCTACCTTGTCACAACACAACTGATTGGCTCAAACCATTAAGAAGGAAAGAAATTCCACAAATTAACTTTTAACAAGGCACACCTGTTAATTGAAATGCATTCCAGGTGACTACCTCATGAAGCTGGTTGAGATAATGCCAAGAGTGTGCAAAGCTGTCATCAAGGCAAAGGGTGGCTATTTGAAGAATCTCAAATACAAAACATATTTTGATTTGTTTAACACTTTTTTGGTTACTACATGATTCCATATCTGTTATTTCATAGTTTTGATGTCTTCACTATTATTCTACAATGTAGAAAATAGTAAAAATAAAGAAAAACCCTTGAATGAGTAGGTGTTCTAAAACCTTTGACCGGTAGTGTACATATTACCTGGACTAACTGGTGCCCCCGCATTGACTCTGTGCTGGTTCCCCCTGTATATAGCCTCGCTACTGTTACTTTACTATTGTTATTTTACTGCTGCTCTTTAACCAGACCAAGGGGAGACCAGACCAAGAGGAGACCAGACCAAGGGGAGGCCAGACCAAGGGGAGGCCAGACCAAGGGGAGACCAGACCAAGGGGAGACCAGACCAAGGGGAGACCAGACCAAGGGGAGGTCGGACCAAAGGGAGACCAGACCAAGGGGAGGCCGGACCAAGGGGAGGCCGGACCAAGGGGAGGCCAGACCAAGGGGAGACCAGACCAAGGGGAGGCCAGACCAAGGGGAGGCCAGACCAAGGGGAGGCCAGACCAAGGGGAGGCCAGACCAAGGGGAGGCCAGACAAAAGGGAGGTCATACCAAAGGGAGGTCATACCAAAGGGAGGTCATACCAAAGGGAGGTCATACCAAAGGGAGGTCATACCAAAGGGAGGTCAGACCAAGGGGAGGCCAGACAAAAGGGAGGCCAGACAAAAGGGAGGTCAGACCAAAGGGAGGTCAGACCAAGGGGAGGCCAGACCAAGGGGAGGCCAGACCAAGGGGAGGTCAGACAAAAGGGAGGTCATACCAAAGGGAGGTCATACCAAAGGGAGGTCATACCAAAGGGAGGTCATACCAAAGGGAGGTCAGACCAAGGGGAGGGTGCATTAGAAACACTTGGAATGAGTGCATGTCTGTGTCACAGCTACAGGGTCCCCTGTAGCTCGGTTGGTAGAGCATGGTGCTTGCAACGCCAGGGTTGTGGGTTCGTTTCCCACGGGGGGCCAGTATGAAAATGTATTCACTCACTAACTGTAAGTCGCTCTGGATAAGAGAGGAGAGAGTGAGGAGAGGAGAGAGTGAGAGATAGGAGAGAGAGGAGAGAGAGGGGTGAGTGTGCGAGAGAAAGGGAGAGAGAGTGAGAGAGAGAAAGAGAGTGTGTGAGAGAGAAAGAGAGTGTGAGAAAGAGTGAAAGAGAAAGCGAGAGAAAATGGAAGTGAAAGTTTAACAGTATAGTGCGTCATCATAGGCCAGGAACATCTCCCAGTCAAATGGCCTGGAAAACAGTATGCTAACTACGTTTCCCTTCTGTTCAGACACTAGCTGAGAAGCTAACCAGTAACCACAAACATACATCTGTGACCTTTGACTGCCTAAGGCAACAAGGAGGACATGGAGGGAGTATTGTTCTGGGTTAACATTCAAACTAATACTAAATTGTCATCTCCACATCTTGCCTGAAGCAGAAAGACTGTCAATAGCACAAGTCTTAGGCCTACACAATGAACTTGTTGACACTAGCTAGGTCTTGCTGCTACTCCACACCCTCAGACGACCTCAAATAAAGTTTGGCCATATTTGCATCCGGGCTTCTCCTCCTGGCTGTGACCTGCCTAATAACGAACCACACATTTGATTTATGATATCCTCTATAGTCACAAGACTGTCGTCTTCATGGTGACAGAATGAAGCAACTCCCTTGAGATGTGGACATCATGATTGAGAGAGGTAGCTCATTTCCATTATAAGTGGATTGATCGCCACAGATGGTTTGTTTACATAGCAGGTTAGGATAACTAACGCAGCAGGTTAAGGGAATTAACGTAGCAGGTTAAGGGAATTAACGCAGCAGGTTAAGGGAATTAACGTAGCAGGTTAGGCTTTGTTAAAATGTTAAAGTCGACCGGTAGAACGAGGAAGTAGCCAGTTGTCAATAGAAAGTAAAGCAAGAGGGGGCTTGGTTTCCCTGGACGCAGTCTGACCCTTACCTTCTTTTTAGTCAAAGGGAACTCCACATATTGCTTGTGTTTTCCTTAGAACAGTGAATGTCACATGGTTCTAGCTATAGTAAAATAATGATTTGACATGTGTCGTGACAAACATCGACGACAACTAACTAGTTTACTATGTCACGGGTCAGATTGAATGCAAATACAGATTTGCTCAACTCGCCGGGGTCCATGCTAGTTAGCTGGCTATCCTCAAATAGAACAATGTTTAGTTCGCTAGCTAAAGTTACCATCTGTAAAAAAAAAATACAAAAAAATAGAGGTGGTTTGCTAATACATCGTGGCCTGGTTTTTAAAACCAACTAAGTTACCAGCAACCTCCCACTCGCTGTATAGAAAATAAAGACCGGAGGATTTAAAACTGTAAAGCGGATAATCTCTTGCTACCGCATCAAAGGAACACAGCATCCATGTTGGTTTAGCAGTTTCTAACCAGTTAGCATGCTAGCTACCACCACCACCAGGCACGATTCATTCGCTAGCTCGCTAATCTAAGGAAGGCGGAGAAGCTAATTTTGCTAGCATGGCCGGGGATACGAAGTGTGCTATCAAATGCAGTTCTTACCGTATATTTGGGCACAGTGGATGTCCGATTTGAGATATTGAAAGGTAGCTAACTATAATGCTTGCATTCCAAGCAGCAGTTCATGCTAGTTTGGTTGGGCAATCATTAAAAAACCACCTAGTAAACTAGAAACGCTACTTGCTGGCTGTCAATCTCAGAGACCCTATTAAATGACTAGAGGGGTTGTGTCATAAACCCTCAAAGTTTCAGAATGGGATGAAAATGGCAGCCATATTGGTTAGGGAGAAATCCCAACCAGCCTAATTGGAAATGAATAGCAGTACAGTAGAGGCATAATCCAGATTTGATTTATGCAGGAAAGTAAAAGTAAGGGATGTGATATATTGCGCAATAGAATATATTGTCATATATTGTCATAAATACAGTTTATACAGGTTTTATACCAACTTTCCGAATAAATAGCCGCTCAAGTATATGTAAACAGACCAAACATTTTCATGGAAAGCTGTGAGTGCTATTATATGATACAATATCAGTACTTGTTGAAGTCCTATCATCTACTATCATCTACTATCATCTACTATCATCTACTGCGCTCCTGAGTGGCGCTCCTGAGTGGCGCAGTGGTCTAAGGCACTGCATCGCAGTGCTAACTGTGCCACTAGAGATCCTGGTTCGAATCCAGGCTCTGTCGTAGCCGGCCGCGACCGGGAGACTCATGGGCGGCGCACAATTGGCCCAGGGTAGGGGAGGGAATGGCCGGCAGGGATGTAGCTCAGTTGATAGAGCATGGCGTTTGCAATGCCAGGGTTGTGGGTTCGATTCCCACGGGGGGCCAGTATAAAAAAATATGTATTCACTAAACTGTAAGTCGCTCTGGATAAGAGCGTCTGCTAAATGACTAAAATGTAAATGTACTGATTTCAGCCAGTGTATGGCTGTGGATTGACTGCATTGCATATTGGCAGTTAATTTGAAACATTTATGGAATAATTCCTCTAAAACTGTCTGGCTAGCAAACAAACATACAGTGCAGGTACCTTCTTCAAAATGCATTATTTTACACAATATAATAATAATATGCCATTTAGCAGATGCTTTTATCCAAAGCGACTTACAGTCATGTGCGCATACATTTTTACGTATGGGTGGTCCCAGGGATCGAACCCACTACCCTGACTTTACAAGCGCCATGCTCTACCAATTGAGCTACAGAGGACCACAATATCTTATCACAGCACTGGCATACCATGGTTGACCGACTCCCTGACCAAAATGGCTGACCTTTATCCCATCTAAAGAAGGTCCAAAGCCATTCTAGTAGTCTAATTCCTAATTCTATAACCAATCCCTTCCACTTCTTGCTCCCGATGGTATGTCGCAAACTGACGTGCGCGCACCCGGGTGTTAAAAAGTAGGCGGTACGAGGGAAATCCGTTCCGAGTGACGTAGTCCAGAAAACATTAGGGGGGGTTCCCTCTTTCCGTAAAACCGATGTACAAGCGCTTTCTTCCAAAACCTTTCTAGAACATATCTGGCATACCCATCTACATTTCTACTTACTCGAAGTCAATTATTACAAGTCTGCGGATTAGATTTTGATTTTGGAACTCGATAGGTCTAACCTCCTGACATTGTTTGAGAAGTTTTCTTATTGCCATTTTTATGTGTTATTTACCAAATCCCTCATGTTTACACGTGTCGTTTTTCAAGTTACGTTTTTATATTACACTCATATAGCAGTTCAAGCACCCCGGTTGTCACTAGTTACCACATCCACAAAGTCATTAACCCCACCTATTTCTACAATTTCTCTTTTTAAAATTATTTTATTGAACCTTTATTTAAATTGAAAAGTCAGTTAAGAACAAATTGTTATTTACAATGACGGCCTACACCGGACAAACCCGGACGACGCTGGGCCAATTGTGCGCCCCTATGGGACTCCCAATCACGGCCGGTTGTGAAACAGCCTGAGCCTTCTCAAAATGTGACTTTAAACCTAACCCTAAATGTAACCCTAACTTTAAATTAAGACCTAAAAGATACTTTTAGTTTTAATGAATTTTTATGATATAGCTAATGTTGACTTTGTGGCAACTAGTGACAACCACTCGTGTATACTGTGGATATTTTACATTTTAGTCATTTGTACAAACGAATGTGATATTTGAGGCTCTCTCTCCCCAATTGATAGTACAATGAACACGAATATATTTACAGTTTGTAAGTGTGTAATATGGGGGCTGGAGACATGTTAATTTCGACGTTATAAAGAAACACTTTTATAAACAATGGCAACACTGCCATGATGCTCTGAGCATCGCTGTTGGAAAACCACATCAGTGTCTGACTTTTGGTTGTAGCAGATGCACCTCCTTGTCTGCAGTTGGTTGCTTCAGCCTTACCTATGAAGGTAAGTTAGAGACATCAGTGTACAAGCATGTAAAGTACTGTATGATTTGCACATGTAAAATATGAGTTGCACCTATATAATTAGTTTTGTAGTTGCCAAAGATATTTGCAAACATGTAAATTATTTTGAGAATAAATGCAACAACACTCGCAAGCACGTAACTTGATGTGGAAATAAATACAACACTAGTAATCATGTAACTTGCTATGTGACTAAATTCAATAAGATTTGCAAGCATGCAACTCAATTTGAGAATGAATGCAACTCATTTAATAAACTTGCGACTGGTGGTAGCTAGCTAGCCTCTTTTCAATTGAAATGACATGGCTGGTTAGCTAGCTAGTATTAGAGCCTTCTGGCTAGCCTGTATCTAGTGGTTCTCACATTGTGTAACAGAGCAATAGGTCTAGCTATGTACTTGTCATTTGTTTGACTAATGTTAGTTTAGAAAATAATTGTTTTCTCTGTGTATATTTGGTGTGTAGTTGGATTTGCTAGTTAGCAAGCTGAGATCTCTGCTCAAGTTGGCTAATGTTAGCTAGCTTGCTTGTGATGTTTTGGACGAGAACAGGCTAGGGATGGATCAACATTTACAGAATGGTTACCTGGAGGGTCCTGCTTTTTCAATTTCAGTATTTTTCAAATCTAGTCCACCCCTGGATGAAATGTCAATATATCTCAGTGTTTTAGAAGTAGTAGCTTATTAGGCTATATATGGATGTGTGCCCAATGCTGCCCCTCACCTCTGATTCTCCGTGTGCACTATCAAGTGCACCTATAGGCTATTTAGTGTGGTGTCAATCAAATGATCCATAGCATATAGAAGCACAGAGCAAAGTTTTATTTCTAAGATAGATGCTGGGATGGTGTAAATAAAACTAGGCTGCGTTACACAACGCAATGGATATTCCAACCATGAGCCCCTGACCTGCTCTTGTTGATGATTTTGTGTGTGTGCTGCCTAACCAATGGCTGTGCTATGTAGGCCTATGGTGGCAGTTCAGGAGGAGAGTCAAAGGCTTTTCTTCAGAAAATAATTTTTGATTAGGCCTAGTCCAAAAAATCTTACGCACGGACTTGTCAGTCTATAGCCTATGTTCTGTTCAGTTTGAAAAGGAGAGCGCGACGATGAGGAGGACTTTAATAGCTTGCTACAACTATAGTAGTATTTTATAAAACAATATGTTTCTTGCCCATGATGTATTTATCAGAGTTATTGACCTCACAATAACAGGGATTTGAGTAACTTACATGGTGCCGAAACTTGAAGCAGCAGCCGCGGCACACTCAGTCGGAAATGGACTGCTCATGGTGCTGAAAGTAGGCAAATTCGAGTAGGCATAGGCTAATTCATTTAAACCGTCTTCATTTAATTAGACTTTACTAACAACAAGAGGGCTTTGTGTCGGAGCCTATTTCTTCCTATTTAAGAAATGAGGTAAGCCTACCTGTTTGACAGAAGAAATTAGGCTATATTATCCATAGATTTTTCGGCCAATTTCTCCACCCACCATGCAATCTTGAAATAGACTACCTCCCTGTCAGTGAAGGGCTGTTAAGTTTAAACCAAGACAGGAATAGGCCACAGGCCTACCCTTTATTAAAGAAAATGGTTTAAGATGTTTAAGAAAATAAAACGGATACGATTATATAAAGTGATCTATAACAGCGCTTTGGTCCGCAATGTTTTATGCCAGAAACAAGCAGTAAAATACAGGGGGAAAGACGTGACTCTGACGTGACTCTGACGCATATGGGGATATCATTGTTTTGTTTCTTTAACATTCAGAGGCAGAGCTACAACCTTCTATAGCCAAGGAGACAAAAAATGGACTTTGCCTGGGAAGTTATCTAATTCAGTCACTATCCATTGATTAAGCTATTCACTTTCTGTGCAATAGAAGATTAAACCCAGTTTAAACCCAGACAGCTTTTAGAGAAGCCCTTGTGACCTTCTCTCGTTGGGTTAAGCCACAGAAGAAGAGTAGCCAGAAGTTAAAGCTTACGTTTTTATGTGTCGGTAGGCCTACTCTGTCTGGGGTAGAAAGGTAGGCCTAACTTCTGAAAGTACAATGCTCAGATTCCTAATGACGTCTCAGATGTAATTATTTGCAGACAGGGATAGTTTTATTTGCAAACAAGACACACTGATTGGGCATTGGAGAAATATGATAAGATGAACACACAGGCCTATCTCTCTGTCCATTCTCAGCCTGGAACTTTCTGTAATTTGTGTGGTATTAAAAAAGATTCTGCTAATTTGTAGAATTGCATGAAGTGTTTATAAAAGGCCATTTTTTCTCGGACCTGCAAATACGGTGATAGATTCATGCAATGCTTTTACTATAAAATATATATTTCCACCCCTACTCTTGTCCACAGTAGCCATGTGTGCTATCAAAATTCCTATGTTGCCATGTAATGCTTACAGGACGAAGAACAGTTTCTAAAACTGCATATCTGAGGCTCTGGTCTGTCCAAGAAGTCAGGATAAACGGTAGACATGTTCTCTGCTATCCACTTTGTTTTAATTATTATTTGGGGTACAGGGGAGGGTCACTTGTTTTTTCTCAAGCGTTCAGGGAGGGTTTAGGTAAAATATATTTTTCTGAAGGGAGGGCCATCCATTTCCATTTCAGAGAGGTCCGTTCAGTCCTCACGCTCCCTGTAGAATCAAGACAAGAGGGGATGGAGAACAAGATTAGATGTGCAGTTGCAAACTTACAGTGAAATGCTTACTTACAAGCCCATAACCAACAATGCAATTTTTAAGAAAGAAAGAAAAAGTGTTAAGTAAAAAATAGGTAAGTAAAAATTAGAAAATAATTAAAGAGCAGCAGTAAAATAGCAGCAAATAGTCCGGGTAGCCATGATTAGCTGTTCAGGAGTCTTATGGCTTGGGGGTAGAAGCTGTTAAGAAGCCTTTTGGACCTAGACTTGGCGCTCCGGTACCGCTTGCCGTGCGGTAGCAGAGAGAACAGTCTATGACTAGGGTGGCTGGAGTCTTTGACAATTTTTAGGGCCTTCCTCTGACACCGCCTGGTCTAGAGGTCCTGGATGGCAGGAAGCTTGGCCCCAGTGATGTACTGGGCTGTACACACTACCCTCTCTAGTGCCTTGCGGTCGGAGGCCGAGCAGTTGCCATACCAGGCGGTGATGCAACCAGTCAGGATGCTCTCGATGGTGCAGCTATAGAACTTTTTGAGGATCTGAGGACCCAAGCCAAGGGGGAATAGGCTTTGTCGTGCCCTCTTCACGACTGTCTTGGTGTGTTTGGGCGATTCCAAGATGGCGTAGCAGTGCGGTCGTGGACTCTGTGTGTGTCCATGTAAATAGCCAGTTTTTTGTATTTTTTTTGTATTTTTCGTACATATTTCCCTATCACACTTTTTTGACTTTCTTTGTTTTACCCCATATGTAACTCTGTGTTGTTGTTTTTATCGCACTACTTTGCTTTATCTCGCAGTTGTAAATGAGAACTTGTTCTCAACTGGCTTACCTGGTTAAATAAAGGTGAACAAAAAAATAAATAAATGATCGTTTGTTGGTGATGTGGACACCAAGAAACTTGAAGCTCTCAACCTGTTCCACTACAGCCCCGTCGATGATAATGGGGGCGTGATCAGTCTTCTTTTTTATTTTTGTAAATGAGTTGCATTCATTCTCAAATTGAGTTGCAAATCTTATTGAATTTATTCACACATCATGTTACGTGCTTACGAGTGTTGTTGCATTTATTCTAAAAAGAAGTTACATGTTTGCAAATATTTTTGGCAACTACAAAACTGATTATATAGGTGCAACTCATATTTTACATGTGCAAATCATACAGTACTTTACATGCTTGTACACTTATGTCTCTAATTTACCTTCATACTTACCACTCAAACAAGTCCCTTTTGTTCTGGTTCTGACTAGGTGGAACACAGCTAGCACACCAACAGACTTTTTCGTAACAGGTTAGGAGAACTTACTGTCCTTGCTATCCGGGACCCTTGGGACGTCCATAGCAGGTTAGGAGAACTTACTGTCCTTGCTATCCGGGACCCTTTGGGACGTCCATAGCAGGTTAGGAGAACTTACTCTCCTTGCTATCCGGGACCCTTGGGACGTCCATAGCAGGTTAGGAGAACTTACTGTCCTTGTTATCCGGGACCCTTTGGGACGTCCATAGCAGGTTAGGAGAACTTACTGTCCTTGTTATCCGGGACCCTTGGGACGTCCATAGCAGGTTAGGAGAAGTTACTGTCCTTGCTATCCGGGACCCTTTGGGACGTCCATAGCAGGTTAGGAGAACTTACTGTCCTTGTTATCCGGGACCCTTTGGGACGTCCATAGCAGGTTAGGAGAACTTACTGTCCTTGTTATCCGGGACCCTTTGGGACGTCCATACCCACATTGAAGTTGAAATTTAAAATGGTAAGGGTTAGGTAAGTTTTATGGTTAAGGAGGTTAAGGTTAGGTTTAGGGTAGGGACGTCCCAAGGATCCCGGATGGCACTAACCGAGAACTTATGCAGCAGGTTAGGATACCAGGTCTGAGACCTGCAGAGTATCCTGGCCATATGAACGTACCAGCCATGTCCGCAGAGTGTTGAGGGTGAGCAGATAATTACATGAGTCTGCATGACAATAGTGGATATCTGCAGTCAACTACGCTCATATAGAACGGGTTTTTCGATTTCCCACTTTCCTTTTTAACAATGTGCTTGTTTTAGGTTAAATCTTTTTTTTTTTTTCTCTCAAAAGGGCATGGTTAGCTCTAACGCTGTAGGTGGATGACCAGTACACAGACATTTTCTGTGGGATCTTTTCCATATGCAAAAGACAGTCAAATATATTGCATTTGTAATATCGTAGATGAGTGTATGACTTCTCTGTATATCTAATGTACGGTCTTCTCCCTTCCTCAGTGGACCTGCCCAGTGTGTGACCCCAGAGGTCATGGCTCCTATCCTGTCTAACTCTGAGGTGCAACAGAGGCTCCTCCCTTCTGGAGAGTCTCTACCTCAGAGTGCAGAGGATGTACAGAACCTACTCACCTCTCCACAGTTCTGTCAGGTGGGTAGATACAGAACCTACTCACCTCTATACAGTTCTATCAGGAGGGTAGATACAGAACCTACTCACCTCTATAAAGTTCTATCAGGTGGGTAGATACAGAACCCACTCACCTCTCCATAGTTCTAACAGGTGGATAGATACAGAACCTACTCACCTCTCCACAGTTCTAACAGGTGGGTAGATACAGAACCTACTCACCTCTATACAGTTCTATCAGGTGGGTAGATACAGAACCTACTCACCTCTATAAAGTTCTATCAGGTGGGTAGATACAGAACCCACTCACCTCTCCATAGTTCTAACAGGTGGATAGATACAGAACCTACTCACCTCTCCACAGTTCTGTCAGGTGGGTAGATACAGAACCTACTCACCTCTATACAGTTCTATCAGGTGGGTAGATACAGAACCTACTCACCTCTATACGGTTCTGTCAGGTGGGTAGATACAGAACCTACTCACCTCTCCACAGTTCTGTCAGGTGGGTAGATACAGAACCCACTCACCTCTCCACAGTTCTATCAGGTGGGTAGATACAGAACCTACTCACCTCTATACAGTTCTATCAGGTGGATAGATACAGAACCTACTCACCTCTCCACAGTTCTATCAGGTGGGTAGATACAGAACCTACTCACCTCTCCACAGTTCTATCAGGTGGATAGATACAGAACCTACTCACCTCTCCACGGTTCTAACAGGTGGGTAGATACAGAACCCACTCACCTCTATACAGTTCTGTCAGGTGGGTAGATACAGAACCCACTCACCTCTCCACAGTTCTATCAGGTGGGTAGATACAGAACCTACTCACCTCTCCACGGTTCTATCAGGTGGGTAGATACAGAACCTACTCACCTCTCCACAGTTCTGTCAGGTGGGTAGATACAGAACCTACTCACCTCTATACAGTTCTATCAGGTGGATAGATACAGAACCCACTCACCTCTCCACAGTTCAATCAGATGGATAGATACAGAACCCACTCACCTCTATACAGTTATGTCAGGTGGGTAGATACAGAACCTACTCACCTCTATACAGTTCTATCAGGAGGGTAGATACAGAACCTACTCACCTCTCCATAGTTCTATCAGGTGGGTAGATACAGAACCTACTCACCTCTCCACAGTTCTATCAGGTGGATAGATACAGAACCTACTCACCTCTCCACGGTTCTAACAGGTGGGTAGATACAGAACCCACTCACCTCTATACAGTTCTGTCAGGTGGGTAGATACAGAACCCACTCACCTCTCCACAGTTCTATCAGGTGGGTAGATACAGAACCTACTCACCTCTCCACGGTTCTAACAGGTGGGTAGATACAGAACCTACTCACCTCTATACAGTTCTATCAGGTGGATAGATACAGAACCCACTCACCTCTCCACAGTTCAATCAGATGGATAGATACAGAACCTACTCACCTCTATACAGTTCTATCAGGAGGGTAGATACAGAACCTACTCACCTCTATACAGTTATGTCAGGTGGGTAGATACAGAACCTACTCACCTCTATACAGTTCTATCAGGAGGGTAGATACAGAACCTACTCACCTCTATACAGTTCTAACAGGTGGGTAGATACAGAACCTACTCACCTCTATACAGTTCTAACAGGTGGGTAGATACACATTAGAAATCAGAAAAAGGCTGTTTGATTCGCTGTTTTCCACTTCATGTCCTGACGAAGACCACATTTGCCAAAATGATTTATTTTGCCACGGTGTGTAAAATACTCCTTTTATCAGGTCAATAATACAGATTCAGAACCTTAAACTTTCCCCTTTCAGGTTAACATTAAACTCGTGTCTCTGTGGGTCTGTCTCCCTTGGCGATGAGTATGTTCAGCAGCGCCTTGGAGTCATGACAGCTGGGACCTCTCATGAACCAGTTTGGTCTGCCCTCAGAGGCTGTAGAAGCCGGTAATGAAGGAGGTGAGATCGTATCGTACCTCAGGAACACACACGTCATCAACACATGCAGACGGGGCAGCAGTAGCCTTGAGGTTAGAGAGACAGGCCAGTAACCACAGGATATCATCATTATGGGCTCCCGAGTGGCGCAGCGGTCTAAGGCCCTGCATCTCAGTGCTTGAGGCGTCACTACAGAACCCCTGTTTCGATTCCAGGCTGTATCACAACCGGCTGTGATCGGGAGTCCCGTAGAGCGGCGCACAATTGGCCCAGCGTAGTCCGGGTTTGGCCGGTGTAGGCCGTCATTGTAAATAACAATTTGTTCTTAACTGACTTGCCTAGTTAAATAAAGGTTAATTAAATAAATAAATAAAAATATACCATCTACTGCCGTTGTGCCCTTGAGCAAGGCACTGAACCCCCCTTTTTTCTATTCTGTGGAAGGGATAAAGAGAAGAAGGATGATGAGGATTTGAGATCAGATCCTGATCAAATCAGATCAGATTTGAGCCTGGATCAGATCTCATCTGTGGTCTCTGACACGTCCTCCTTTCCGTTTCTGTCTCTCGCATGACAGCGCCACACAACCGCTAGACTGGAGGGAGCGTTAAACCGCTAGTCTGGAGGGAGCGTTAAACCGCTAGTCTGGAGGGAGCGTTAAACCGCTAGTCTGGAGGGAGCGTTAAACCGCTAGTCTGGAGGGAGCGTTAAACCGCTAGTCTGGAGGGAGCGTTAAACCGCTAGTCTGGAGGGAGCGTTAAACCGCTAGTCTGGAGGGAGCGTTAAACCGCTAGTCTGGAGGGAGCGTTAAACCGCTAGTCTGGAGGGAGCGTTAAACCGCTAGTCTGGAGGGAGCGTTAACTAAAACAAATGTTCTGCACTTCTCTAATGCATCTTATTCAAAATCACCTTGAATTAAAATCTGTATTAAATACATTTGACTTCAACGTAAAGATGTAAAATAATGAAAATGACCAATGCCTTTATTTCTTATTGAAAAGCAATAAACTATTGATTTTTAAAAAAAACTAAGAAATTGTCACGGATTCTGCCGAGGCTGCCCCTCCTCCTTGCCCGGGCAGGCTTCGGCGTTCGTCGTCCTCCCGGAATACTAGCTGCTGCCGATCTATGTTTCTATGTTTCTATGTTCTACCTGTTGTCTGATTGTTACACACCTGTTTCCCCATTATGTGATTACCTCCTTCCCTATTTAACCCGGTGGCTCCCAATGAGTTTTGTGCGTGTTTGTTTTTTCATTTCGTGTGTCGTTGGTGAGCGGGTTTGTTCCTCCCTGTGTGGAGGTGTCTTGTATTGATTTCTTTACTTATTTCAGTAAAGTACGTTTCATAGAGTTCTGTGTCCTGCGCCTGACTTCGATCCACCGCATTACACTGACACTCGTGACAGAAATGGACCCCTGCCCATTTTGTATCGAAGAAAGCTTTATTTAAAACTAATACATTTACAACAACTATACTGATTAGGGGGTTCAGCTTGTTATCTGTGTGAGATAGTGTATATATATAAATATAAACAGTAGTTAAACTCTTCTCTTGTGATATAATCCATACATTTCCCATTATACCAAATATATCAAATGTGCAATTATTCTATAGAATACAGTACACACGGTGTGGATCATTGTGATGTGCCAAATGCTAACAGTGAGTGATTATTTAAGGGATGGACCACAGTATTACTGAGAGCCGGATTCACAGACAGACATCAGTTTTTCTCTGTAACATTTGGAGTCGAATGTATCTAAAGCAGAAAAATAATGATCAAATCAAATTTTTTTTCTAAAAGTAGTCAGAATTGTCTTCCTTGAAAGCAACATACAGTGCATTCAGAAAGTATTCAGACCACTTCCCTTTTTCCACATTTTGTTACGTTACAGCCTTACTCTAAAATTGATTAAATTAAGTGTTTTCCTCATCAATTTACATACAATACAACATAATGACTTAGCGAAAACAGGTTTTTAAAATAAAAAATGAATAAAAATAATAATAATCCCTTATTTACATAAGTATTCAGACCCTTTGCTATGAGACTCAAAATTGAGTTCAGGTGCATCCTGTTTCCATTGATCATCCTTGAGATGTTTCTACAACTTGATTAGGGTCCACCTGTGGTAAATTAAATTGATTGGACATGATTTGGAAAGGCACACACCTGTCTATATAAGGTCCCACAGTTGACAGTGCATGTCAGAGCAAAAACCCAGCCATGAGGTCGAATGAATTGTCCGTAGAGCTCCGAGACAGGATTGTGTCGAGGCACAGATCTGGGGAAGGGTACCAAAAAATGTCTGCAGCATTGAAGGTCCCCAAGAACACAGCGGCCTCCATCATTCTTAAATGGAAGAAGTTTGGAACCACCAAGACTCTTCCTAGAGCTGGCCTCCTGGGCAAACTGAACAATTGGGGGAGAAGGGCCTTGGTCAGGGAGGTGACCAAGAACCTGATGGTCCCTCTGACAGAGGTCCAGAGTTCCTCTGTGGAGATGGAAGAACCTTCCAGAAGGACAACATCTCTGCAGCACTCCACCAATCAGGCCTTTATGGTAGAGTGGCCAGACGGAAGCCACTCCTCATTAAAAGGCACATGACAGCCCGCTTGGAGTTTGCCAGAAGGCATCTAAAGGACTCTCAGACCCTGAGAAACAAGATTATTTGGCCTGAATGCCAAGCGTCACGTCTGGAGGAAACCTGGCACCATCCCTACGGTGAAGCATGGTGGTAGCAGCATCATGCTGTGGGGATGTTTTTCAGCAGCGGGGACGGGGAGACTAGTCAGGATCGAGGGAAAGATGAATGGAGCAAAGTACAGAGAGATCCTTGATGAAAACCTGCTCCAGCGCGCTCAGGACCTCAGATTCACCTTCCAACAGGACAACGGCCCTAAGCACACAGCCAAGACAACGTAGGAGTGGCTTCGGGACAAGTCTCAATGTCCTTGAGTGGCCCAGCCAGAGCCCGGACTTCAACCCGATCGAACATCTCTAGAGAGACCTGAAAATAGCTATGCAGTGACGCTCCCCAGCCAACCTGACAGAGCTTGAGAAGATCTGCAGAGAAGAATGGGAGAAACTCCCCAGATACAGGTGTGCCAAGCTTGTAGCGTCATACCCATAATGTTAACTTTCACTGCTATGCGGATGACACACAGCTGTACATTTCAATGAAACATGGTGAAGCCCCAAAATTGCCCTCGCTAGAAGCCTGTGTTTCAGACATAAGGAAGTGGATGGCTGAAAACTTTTTACTTTTAAACTCGGACAAAACAGAGATGCTTGTTCTAGGTCCCAAGAAACAAAGAGATCTTCTGTTAAATCTGACAATTCATCTTGATGGTTGTAAAGTCGTCTCAAATAAAACTGTGAAGGACCTCGGCGTTACTCTTGACCCTGATCTCTCTTTTGACGAACATATCAAGACTGTTTCAAGGACAGCTTTTTTCCATCTACGTAACATTGCAAAAATCAGAAATTTTCTGTCCAAAAATGATGCAGAAAAATTAATCCATGCATTTGTTACTTCTACGTTAGACTACTGCAATGCTCTATTTTCCGGCTACCCGGATAAAGCACTAAATAAACTTCAGTTAGTGCTAAATACGGCTGCTAGAATCCTGACTAGAACCAAGAAATTTGATCATATTACTCCAGTGCTAGCTTCCCTACACTGGCTTCCTGTTAAGGCAAGGGCTGATTTCAAGGTTTTACTGTTAACCTATAAAGCGTTACATGGGCTTGCTCCTACCTATCTTTCCGAGTTGGTCCTGCCGTACATACCAATACGTACGCTACGGTCACAAGACGCAGGCCTCCTAATTGTCCCTAGAATTTCTAAGCAAACAGCGGGAGGCAGGGCTTTCTCCTATAGATCTCCATTTTTATGGAACAGTCTGCCTACCCATGTGAGAGACGCAGACTCGGTCTCAACCTTTAAGTCTTTACTGAAGACTTATCTCTTCAGTAGGTCATATGATTGAGTGTAGTCTGGCCCAGGAGTGTGAAGGTGAACGGAAAGGCTGGAGCAACGAACAGCCCTTGCTGTCTCTGCCGGGCCGGTTCCCCTCTCCACTGGGGTTCTCTGCCTCTAACCCTGTTGCAGGGGCTGAGTCACTGGCTTGCTGGTGCTCTTTCATGCCGTCCCTGGGAGGGGTGCGTCACTTGAGTGGGTTGAGTTACTGACGTGATCTTCCTGTCTGGGTTGGCGCCCCCCCCCTTGGTTTGTGCTGTGGTGGAGACCTCTGTGGGCTATACTCGGCCTTGTCTCAGGATTGTAAGTTGGTGGTTGGGGATATCCCTCTAGTGGTGCGGGGGCTGTGCTTTGGCGGAGTGGGTGGGGTTATATCCTTCCTGTTTGGCCCTGTCCGGGGGTTTCTTCGGATGGGGCCACAGTGTCTCCGGACCGCTCCTGTCTCAGCCTCCAGTATTTATGCTGCAGTAGTTTATGTGTCGGGGGGCTGGGGTTAGTTGGTTATACCTGGAGTACTTCTCCTGTCTTATCCAGTGTCCTGTGTGAATTTAAGTATGCTCTCTCTAATTCTCTCGTTCTCTCTTTCTCTCTGAGAACCTGAGCCCTAGGACCATACGTCAGGACTACCGGGCATGATGACACCTTGCTGTCCCCAGTCCGCCTGGCCCTGCTGCTATTCCAGTTTCAACTGTTCTGCCTGCGGCTACGAAACCCCTACCTGTCCCAGACCTGCTGTTTTCAACTCTTTAATGATCGGCTATGAAAAGCCAACTGAGAGACCTGAGCCCTAGGACCATACGTCGGGACTACCGGCCGTGGTGACTCCTTGCTGTCCCCAGTCCGCCTGGCCTTGCTGCTATTCCAGTTTCAACTGTTCTGCCTGCGGTTATGGAACCCCTACCTGTCCCAGACCTGCTGTTTTCAACTCTTAATGATCGGCTATGAAAAGCCAACTGAGATTTATTCCTGATTATTATTTGACCATGCTTGTCACTTATGAACATTTTTGAACATCTTGGCATGGTTCTGTTATAATCTCCACCCGGCACAGCCAGAAGAGGACTGGCCACCCCTCATAGCCTGGTTCCTCTCTAGGTTTCTTCCTAGGTTTTCGCCTTTCTAGGGAGTTTTTCCTAGCCACCGTGCTTCTACACCTGCATTACTAGCTGTTTGGGGTTTTAGGCTGGGTTTCTGTACAGCACTTCGAGATATTAGCTGATGTAAGAAGGGCTATATAAAATAAAATTGATTGATTGATTGAAGACTTGAGGCTGTAATCGCTGCCAAAGGTGCTTCAACAAAGTACTGAGTAAAGGGTCTGAATACTTATGTAAATGTGATTTTTCCTATTTTATTTATTTTTCTCTAAACTTGCAAACATTTCTGAAAACCTGTTTTTGCTTTGTCATTATGGGGTATTGTGTGTAGATTGATGAGAAAAAAAAAAAACATTTTAGAATAAGGCTGTAACGTAACAAAATGTGGAAAAAGTCAAGGGGTCTGAATACGTTCCGAAGGCACTGTAATTTCAGGACTAGTTGAAGTCAAAGTTCATGCAACCATTCATTTACAGTGGTCTGTAGAAGTACAATTGGGTCCAGGTAGGTTTAATTTATGTCTGTGAAACCATCCCTGAGAGATGTAGATTACTGTTACAGTACTAACTCACTAAAGACTCAAACATCTTTAGCTACAGTATCTTTACTCTAGCCTGGGTCCCAGTCTCTTTGTGCCATCATTCCACTCCTTGTATGACACTTAGTACAAGGAAGAGGTGAATGTTAGCGCAAAACAGGTCTGGATTTCAGGCTATCTTTACTCTAGCCTGGGCCCCAGTCTCTTTGTGCCATCATTCCACTCCTTGAATGACACTTAGTACAAGGAAGAGGTGAACGTTAGCCTGAAATCCAGACCTATCTTTACTCTAGCACTTGTAACGTGTCGTTTTTTGCAAACTGGAAATCAAGACGGAAAAATATACATTTTGTAAGATAAAAAATAAATATATTTAAATTAACTACCGTATATCACCCACCACCAGTGATTGTATCGTAGACATCATGTACATGTGTGTTTATATTGATCCTTTTAGCAGTTGGAAACTTTAAGTAGGGACATCAGAGCAGGGCTACGTTCATCAGGGAACAATGTTGTGGAACGTTCAGATACAAATACAATATATAGAACAAATAAGGAGAATATTTAAACACATTTCTAGCTGCATTCAGATAAAAACACACTACATAGCCAAAAGTATGTGGACACCTGCTCGTCGAACATTTAATTCCAAAATCATGGGCATTAATATGGAGTTGGTCCCCCCCTTTTCTGCTATAAATGCCTCCACTCTTCTGGGAAGGCTTTCCACTAGATGTTGGAACATTGCTGCGGGGTATTGCTTCCATTCAGCCACAAGAGCATTAGTGAGGTCGGTCACTGATGTTGGGTGATTGGGCCTGGTCTGTGTTCCAATTCATCCCAAAGGTGGTTGATGGAGTTGAGGTCAGGGCTCTGTGCAGGCCAGTCAAGTTCTTCCACACCGATCTTGACAAACCATTTCTGTATGGACCTCGCTTTGTGCACGGGGGCATTGTCATTCTGAAACAGGAAAGGTCCTTCCCCGAACTGTTGCCACAAAGTTGGAAGCACAGAAACGTCTAGAATGTAATTGTATACTGTAGCAATAAGATTTCCCTTCACTGGAACTAAGGGGCCTAGCCCAAACCATGAAAAACAGCCCCAGACCATTATTTCTCCTCCACCAGACTTTACAGTTGGCACTATGCATTGGGGCAGGTAGCATTCTCCTGACATCCGCCAAACCCAGATTCATCCGTGGGACTGTCAGATGGTGAAGCGTGATTCATCACTCCAGAGAACGCGTTTCCACTGCTCCAGAGTCCAATGGCAGCGAGCTTTACACCACTCCAGCCGACGCTTGGCATTGCGCATGGTGATCTTAGGCTTGTGTGCGGCTGCTCGGCCATGGAAACCCATTTCATGAAACTCCCGACGAACAGTTCTTGTGCTGACGTTGCTTCCAGAGGCAGTTTGGAACTCGGTAGTGAGTGTTGTAACCGAGGACAGACGATTTTTACGCACTGCACGCTTCAGGACTCGGCGGTCCCGTTCTGTGAGCTTGTGTGGCCTACCACGTCGCGGCTGAGCCGTTGTTGCTCCTAGACGTTTCCACTTCACAATAACAGCACTTACAGTTGACCGGGGCAGCTCTAGCAGGGCAGAAATATTATACACCTGTCAGCAACGGGTGTGGCTGAAATAGCTAAATCCACTAATTTGAAGGGGTGTCCACATACTTTTGCCATATAGTGTATATGACATAGAAGAAACATGCCTCTGACGTAGAATACAGAATCACGTCATCAGCTCTATTCACGACATTTCTATTTGCAACGTTCCATAACGTTTCCTTACTGAACATGGCCCACGGGTGTATTCAGTGAGGTGAAAATGTTGCAGATACAAATTTTGCAGACAGAAATGTAACAAAACGTTCTGTAACGTTGTCGTACTGAGCTTGGCCCAGAGTTAGCCGGGTGCATAGTGCTAAACTGGGTGTAACAGTGCTAAAAAGGGGTCTACATGGCTGGACAGCCCTGTGTGCCCACAGCTCCGTGTACTGACAGGGGATTAGACAGCATGGCTGGTCGCTGGTTCAGGACCGCTCTCCGTACGCAACCATGGAAGGAGGGCAGAGCAGCGGGGAGGCCAGGCACATCAACACCCTCTAGAGGAGAGAGGAAGGGGAGTACAAGTTGAAATGCAGAAAGATCATTTTAGTTCTTCATGTTCGAGACGGGAGGTTTAGAGGTCTTATTTGGAATAAAAATATAAAAACATTTGTCATGTTTGAGGTCGTACATATGTGTTGCAGTAGTCTTTCCTTCACCACTCATACTGTAAAATACTCTTTGTCTAGCAGATTATGCAAATCAATGAAATAGTTTTGTGATTACAAAACATTTTCAGACGGCTAACAACTCTCAAAATGACTTCTGAGTCGGTGTATGGAATTTACATCCGATTAGCTCCGGTGTTTGACAGAGTAAGGTAGGAAGGTAGGGCTCAACAGGAGGAGGAGGAGGAGGAGGAAGGGGTTTTGATGGAGAAGGGAGGGGTGCCCTCACCTGGTGCTCCCCCCAGGTACACAGTCTCCTTGGCCCCTGAGGATCGGCCCTGCTTGGGCCCCACACTGTGTTCACTGGCTGCATCCACACGGAGATGGAGCACGTTGCTCTTCTTCACAACTACAGGGAGAACAGCCCAATGACAACAATATTACAAGACTGTTAGAAGACTGTTTTGAATTGAATTGAATAAAAATGTATTGATCCCAAGTTTAGTAACATTGATGATGCTATATTTTTTCCAGTGCAAATCTACACGGAACAAAAATATAAAAACGCAACATGCAACAATTTCAAAGATTTTACTGAGTTACAGTTCCTATAAGGAAATCAGTCAATTTAAATAAATAAATTAGGCTCTAATCTATGTATTTCACATGACTGGGAATACAGATATGCATCTGTTGGTCACAGATAACTTTTTAAAAAGGTAGGGGCGTGGATCAGAAAACCAGTCAGTATCTGGTGTGATCACCATTTGCCTCATGCAGCGCGACACATCTCCTTCGCATAGAGTTGATCAGGCTGTTGATTGTGGCCTGTGGAATGTTCCACTCCTCTTCAATGGCTGTGCGAAGTTGCTGGATATTGGCGGGAACTGGAACGCGCTGTCGTACACGTCGATCCAGAGCATCCCAAACATGCTCAATGGGTGACATGTCTGGTGAGTATGCAGGCCATGGAAGAACTGGGACATTTTCAGCTTCCAGGAATTGTACAGATCCTTGTGACATCGGGCAGTACATTATCATGCTGAAACATGAGGTGATGGTGGCGGATGAATGGCACGACAATGGGCCTCAGGATCTCGTCACGGTATCTCTGTGCATTAAAATTGCCATCGATAAAATGCAATTGTGTTCGTTGTCCGTAGTTTATGCCTACCCATACCATAACCCCACCGCCACCATGGGGCACTCTGTTCACAACATTGACATCAGCAAACAGCTTGCCCACACAATGCCATACACGTGGGGAGTTGTGAGTCCGGTTGGACGTACTGCCAAATTCTCTAAAACAACATTGGAGGCGGCTTATGGTAGAGAAATGAACATTCAATTCTATGGCAACATAGTCAGCATGCCAGTTGCACGCTCCATCAAAACTTGAGACATCTGTGGCGTTGTGTGTCAAAACTGCACATTTTAGAGTGGCCTTTTATTGTCCCCAGCACAAGGTGCACCTGTGTAATGATCATGCTGTTTAATCAGCTTCTTGATATGCCACACCTGTCAGCTGGATGGATTATCTTGGCAAAGGAGAAATGATCACTAACAGGGATGTAAACAAATTTGTGCACAACATTTGAGAGAAATAAGCTTTTTGTGCGTATGGAACATTTCTGGGATCCTTTATTTCAGCTCATGAAAACATGGGACCAACACTTTATATTTTTTGTCCAGTGAAGAAAAGATAGCGCAAAAGGGAAGAGAAACAATTCATTCCTTGACGATAAAGACCAAAGTGTGTGAGCACTAAGCAGGCTACATCTGTATCTGTAAGCTAGAACTCACTTGTGATACTGTGCCAGCGTCCATCACACAGGGATTCCTCTGGTGTGAAAGAGGTGAAGAATTCTCCGTTACCACTGTTCACTGTGACTGTCACCTGCAGAGGCCACAACAGTATACAGTCATTATCCACACTCTTTCATTGTACAGATTATTTTGTTTGAAACGGAAGAAAACTGTTTGAAACAGGGAGGTAAGTCCCCGTGTAGCTCAGTTGGTAGAGCGTGGCGCTTGCAACGCCAGGGTTGTGGGTTCGTTTCCCACGGGGGAGGGGGGGTGGGCAGTATGAAAAATGTATGCACCCGCTAACTGTAAGTCGCTCTGTATAAGAGTGTCTGCTAAATGACTAAAATGTAAAATGTAAATAAAAAAATCGTACCTCTCCCTGGTTGAGGTAGAGATTGAGCTGTTGCCCAGACCCAGCATGCAGCAGGAGACCAGAGTCAGACACTGGCCGGACCTCCAGCTGTACCTCTAGATCCCGACCTAACACCAGGGACTCATCTAAAACAGAGAGACATGGAGAGATTAGTCAGTGTGCTTGGTCCCGACCTAACACCAGGGACTCATCTAAAACAGAGAGACATGGAGAGATTAGTCAGTGTGCTTGGTCCCGACCTAACACCAGGGACTCATCTAAAACAGAGAGACATGGAGAGATTAGTCAGTGTGCTTGGTCCCGACCTAACACCAGGGACTCATCTAAAACAGAGAGACATGGAGAGATTAGTCAGTGTGCTTGGTCCCGACCTAACACCAGGGACTCATCTAAAACAGAGAGACATGGAGAGATTAGTCAGTGTGCTTGGTCCCGACCTAACACCAGGGACTCATCTACACCTGTATGTGTATGTGTATGGGTGGTCCTCTGTAGCTCAGCTGGTAGAGCATGGCGCTTGTAACGCCAAGGTAGTGGGTTCGATCCCCGGGACCACCCATACACAAAAATGTCGCTTTGGATAAAAGCGTCTGATAAATTGCATATTATTATTATTTATTATTATCTAACCAGAGAGACATGGAGAGACTAGTCAGTGTGCTTGGTCCCGACCTAACACCAGGGACTCATCTAAACAGAGAGACATGGAGAGATTAGTCAGTGTGCTTGGTCCCGACCTAACACCAGGGACTCATCTAAACAGAGAGACATGGAGAGATTAGTCAGTGTGCTTGGTCCTGACCTAACACCAGGGACTCATTTAAACAGAGAGACATGGAGAGATTAGTCAGTGTGCTTGGTCCCGACCTAACACCAGGGACTCATTTAAACAGAGAGACATGGAGAGATTAGTCAGTGTGCTTGGTCCCGACCTAACACCAGGGACTCATTTAAACAGAGAGACATGGAGAGATAGGTCGGGACCAAGCACACTGACTAAACACCAGGGACTCATCTAAACAGAGAGACATGGAGAGATTAGTCAGTGTGCTTGGTCCCGACCTAACACCAGGGACTCATCTAAACAGAGAGACATGGAGAGATTAGTCAGTGTGCTTGGTCCCGACCTAACACCAGGGACTCATCTACACCTGTATGTGTATGTGTATGGGTGGTCCTCTGTAGCTCAGCTGGTAGAGCACGGCGCTTGTAACGCCAAGGTAGTGGGTTCGATCCCCGGGACCACCCATACACAAAAATGTCGCTTTGGATAAAAGCGTCTGATAAATTGCATATTATTATTATGTATTATTATCTAACCAGAGAGACATGGAGAGGTTAGTCAGTGTGCTTGGTCCCGACCTAACACCAGGGACTCATCTAAACAGAGAGACATGGAGAGATTAGTCAGTGTGCTTGGTCCCGACCTAACACCAGGGACTCATCTAAACAGAGAGACATGGAGAGATTAGTCAGTGTGCTTGGTCCCGACCTAACACCAGGGACTCATCTAAACAGAGAGACATGGAGAGATTAGTCAGTGTGCTTGGTCCCGACCTAACACCAGGGACTCATCTAAACAGAGAGACATGGAGAGATTAGTCAGTGTGCTTGGTCCCGACCTAACACCAGGGACTCATCTAAACAGAGAGACATGGAGAGATTAGTCAGTGTGCTTGGTCCCGACCTAACACCAGGGACTCATCTAAACAGAGAGACATGGAGAGATTAGTCAGTGTGCTTGGTCCCGACCTAACACCAGGGACTAATTTAACCAGAGAGACATGGAGAGACTAGTCAGTGTGCTTCAGACTTTACCGTTAAAATACTAGCAACGTTACGTGGTCATATTCCTTTTGTTGAGCCGTGCCTCATAATGTGTCTCTCTCCTAGATCATTTTCCAAATCCAGGGCCTCTTTGACAAACATTTGCAACAATTGCAACAAAATTATTTTAGAGGAGAGAGAGAGAGAGAGGTGGTATACTGTACCTATAGCGATGTGACCTCCCTGGGAGGAGAAGTATGCCCCGGGCTGCAGAGTGGTCTGGAAGCAGGGTACAACCCCCAGGCTGGTGGAGGGACTGGCTGGGCTCTCCTCATTCAGCTCCAGGTCCCTCACACAGCCCACAAACCCTCCAGAACCTGGCACCTACGTAGTGAAAGAGATGGGCAGTACACCATAAAACAGCTTCAATAAGGAATGTATATCTCTGTACTGTAAGCACCTATGGTACACACACACAGAGCACACCATAGAGAGAAACACAGAGCACTGTTAAAGCCAAGAGAGACTTTACCACTGCATAATGTTGATATAAGAGCTCTTTTTTCAATTAATCTTTCCTCGATTTCCTCAAATCCTCTCCTCCTCCTCCTCCTCATAATGTATTGGGCATTCTCCTCTAATAGGGAAGGAGGAGAGGGGATAGGACAAACATTTTTTGGGGGGAATTGCAGAAACGTTTATTGAGATAGAACCACAGTCTAATTCCTTGTGTCTCTACTGTGAATGTGATGCAAGGCTGTAGTACCATGAGAAGTGAGCTGGGAACTCCTCCGATGTAGAGAGGGGAACTGAGGGGGTTCATCTCCGCCCCCGAGACCCTCTTCGACTGGGCATTGATCCCATCAACAATCAAACTGGCCTTCTCTCCCTCCATCTTCACAAACACCTGGAGGGAAAAACAGACAAAAAACATGTTGCTATTACCCTGGTCTTTTATTTTATTTTTTTATTTCCCCTTTATTTAACCAGGTAAACCAGTTGAGAACAAGTTCTCATTTACAACTGCGACCTGGCCAAGATAAAGCAAAGCAGTGCGATAAAAACAACAACACAGAGTTACATATGGGGTAAAACAAAACATAAAGTCCAAAAATACAACAGAAAATATATATACAGTGTGTGCAAATGTAGCAAGTTATGGAGGTAAGGCAATAAATAGGCTATAGTGCAAAATAATTACAATAGTATTAACACTGGAATGCTAGATGTGCAAGAGATGATGTGCAAATAGAGATACTGGGGTACAAATGAGCAAAATAAATAACAATATAGGGATGAGGTAGTTGGGCGGGCTAATTTCAGATGGGCTGTTACTGATGGTGCCAGGATTTTGAAGACGCACGTGTCAAATACACATGAACCACGATCCTGATCTCAAATCGGGACAGAAGAGCGACAATGAGACTACAGAGTCGCAACGTGAGGCCAGATTCACACGCCTTCAATGATATTTACTGAGTTCAGATGAAAAGACGTGCGATTTGGACATAAATAAACATGATCACAGTGTTCTTGGTGTGTTACAGATGATGGTGGTAAGATGCTGATAGCATGTTATTGGTCATACCACTCACACACACACACACACACACTCACCGTGTGCCACTGTCCGTGGTTGTACTTCCTGCGGGAGCGGATGCTAGTCTTCCTCTTCCCACCGTCGATGAGGAGCAGCAGGTGTCCGTCAGAGACAGACAAGGTCATCACAGTGCTGCTATGTTCTCCTGATCCAGACACATAGAACACCAGGCCGTCTGACGAGTTCACCCGTAGACCCATTGAGATGTGAGGCCTGGGAGAGAGAAGGGGACAGGGGTTACAGCCATATAGGACATGGGAACAACGGTGGAAAACATATTTTTTTAAGGATTATCTTAAATTGACACAAATGAAAAAAGGCGTCTTTGTTGAAACAGAGCCCTGTTCGAGGGTGATCAGCCAGCACTACTAACGTCCTGCTGAAGGCCTCTGGCAGCGTGTCGTAGCGCTGGTGGCTGTGGGAGGAGCCACTGAAGTGCAGAGCTCCAACCTCCTGATTGGCTATGTCCCCCTTGCAGGACTCCCTGGCACTGCGGCTCCGCCCCCCTGACCCACCACCACCCGCAGGCTTCCTGTGTTTACCCTGTAGAGGGAGGGAGGGAGGGAGAGAGGGAGTGAGGGAGAGAGGGAGGGAGAGGGAGGGGGGGGGAGAGGGAGGGAGGGAGGGAGGGAGGGAGAGAGAGAGAGAGAGGGAGGGAGGGAGCGAGACGAGAGCGAGGGAGGGAGAGAGAGAGAGAGAGAGAGGGAGGGAGCGGAGGGAGGGAGGGAGGGAGGGGGAGGGAGGGAGGGAGGGAGGGGAGGGAGGGAGGGAGCGAGGGAGGGAGGGAGGGAGGGAGGGAGGGATGGTAGAGAGGGAGGGAGGAGGGAGGTTAGAGAGGGAGGGAGGGAGGTAGAGAGGGAGGGAGGGGAGGGGAGGGGAGGGGAGGGAGGAGATATGATAACTTAATCATGGAGGGTAGAGGGTAGAGAGCGAGTGGTTCATACAGCAAGGAAAATGGAATGCAGAAATGTGGGACGAACACAGGTATTTAGGAGCTATTTAGGCTAAACACAGGTATTTAGGAGCTATCTAGGCTAAACACAGGTATTTAGGAGCTATCTAGGCTCACAGCTATTAATGTTCTGTGTGTGCAACCTTCGGATACGTCTTTTGCAGTGCTCAAGGCCTGACTGAGAGAGAGTTTTGTGTGTAGAGAATTACGATGACAGAATGAATGAAAGCGATTTTTCCACACACAGAACATCCCACAGTGTCTCAGGTATATAATGAGTCATGTGTTCCCCAATACACAGGAGTTGTGCCATACAAGACTGCTTGTTCACTTGGATTCAAATCGTCAGTTTAAAATTTTTCAATTTAAAGTGAAAAAGAACACAATGTGCAAGAAAAAGCGTATTTTTAAACAAAGCTGACGGCCAGTTTCACATGGAGCAAGCACACTGTTAAAAAACCTCTAGGAAAGATGCAAACACATCTCTGAATAACTCTCAGAGCTGACGCCACACACAGACAGCGTAGAAATAGAAAGGCCCTTATATGGCCGGTCACAGAGTGCAGGCTGGGGGGTGCCATAACCCATTCATCTCTCATCCACTGTTATTTTTACTATTGTTTTACTATTTTAATTTAAATCTCTTAATTCTTGATTTCCATAGAAACGTTTTGTGTGTTTTACCTTGTATTACTTTATTAGTTAAGTACTTTGAAATGCATTTGTTGGAAGAAATAAAGTTTGATTTGATGTGCAACATGTTTTTCGATTAGAAGCTAAGACCGGTGGAAGTCACGTGGCGGCCAGCGTTCTGGTTCGACAGTTACAACAGTGTGAGACTAACATTAAGTCCCACATATTCAGGGCAGTGCAGGGAGAAGACACAGGTACAGACTTCGAGCTGAAGTAACCCTATAAGTTACTCTATTTGAGTACAAGTGTATCAAGATGTCAGAGGGAATCTATGAAAACCCAGACAGATTTGAAGATAATGAACCTAATGCAGAGATGAACACGGAGAATGATGACAGTGTCTCAGGCACGGTAGTAGGAGGTCACACAGATGCAGGACAGTGCAGGGAGAAGACAAATAGTCTGGGTGGCCATGATTAGCTGTTCAGGAGTCTTGTGGCTTGGGGGGGGGTCGAAGCTGTTAAGAAGCCTTTTGGACCTAGACTTGGCGGTCCGGTACCGCTTGCCGGAGCGCCAAGTCTAGGAAGTGGCACCAGCCGTTACAATCTCACCTCCACAACGAACACAGGAAGTGGCACCAGCCGTTACTATCTCACCTCCACAACGAACACAGGAAGTGGCACCAGCCGTTACTATCTCACCTCCACCAGGAACACAGGAAGTGGCACCAGCCGTTACTATCTCCCAACCCCCCCTCCACCAACACAGGAAATGGCCAAACCCACCGTTTTTCTATTTTTCCCCCCCCTCCCCAACCCAGAAACCCCCCCACCCCAAGGAAAAATGGGCAAACCCGCCGTTACATCTCCCCCACCAAAGTACCACAAAAGTGGCACCAGCCGTTACCCTCCCCACCTCCACAAACCCAAACACAGGAAGGGCCCCCCAGCCCCCCTTAAAATATCTCCCCCCTCCCCCCACAAAACAGGAAGTGGGGAACCCAAAACCAAAAAGTTTAAATATCTTTAAACCCCCCACGGGCGAACCAGGATTGGGACCAGCCGTTTTTTTAAAACCCCATCCCCCAAACCCCCACACGAACACAAAGGGAAAAGGGACCAGCCGTTACTAAACTTCCCCCCACCTTCCAAAAAACCTGGGAAAAAACAAAAAATTTAACCCTCCGTTATTATCCCCCCCAAACCTCCCACCCACGAAAACCAATTTGGGGGTCCAAAACAGAGTTTTCAAAGCAATTGGGGGGCCAAAAGATGTTTTTTATAAACAGCCGAGAAGAACAGGCAGAGAATGCATACTTTTTTATATAATATTAAAATGTAAAAGAAAATTTTGATCCATTTTTCCATTAAATTTATCCACAATTGGGGAATTTTACCCCAAGGGGGGGATAGTAACCCGGGGGAAGTTGGTAAGGGGTTTTTTTTCGGGGGGTTCAGGGGAAAAAAAAATTTTAGTTTCTTGGGTTAAAAATTTTTTTTTGAGGAGGGCCCCCCCTTTCTTCCCCCCTCCCAATTTTTAGGGTTTTATTTCAATTCCCCCCAAACTCCTCTGCATTATTGTAGCCATTTTCCTACAAAACGGGGCCCGTCAACTTTTCCTCCCCTTTCCTATTTTTTCCCCGTTCTCCTCCCCCCCCTCTCTGCACAGGTACACAAATAACAAAACCCAAAAAAACCCCCCCCGCAATTTGGGTGCTGCCCTCTAAAAAAGGTTTTGGGGCCTGCAAAAGGGACCCCCCAAAAAACCTGGGGGTTCCAGGTCTCAGGCAGCCCCTCTTAACTTGGGGGTTCTCTGCCCCCCCAAAAAAAAGCTTACTTCAAAACCCAGCCATGCTAATCTCCCGTCCCCCTCCCACTTCCTGGCGCTGCGGAAAAAAATGGCTTAACCCAACCCCGAAAAAAAAAAACCACTTTTTTTCCCCCCCCTTCCCTACCCCCGCTCCTCTCCCTCGTTTTTTTTTGACCCCCCCCGGTCTTTTTTCGCCCCTACCCCCGAGAGCATCTGGGCAGAGGGTGGGGGCACGGAATCCTCATCTCTCCCCCAATGGACCCTTCCCCAATTTTTTTTTTTCCCCTAAAAAAACCCCTCTTTCCCATCTCCTCATTTGAATTTTTCCCTGCCCTTTTAAAAAGGCAAAAGCCCAAAATTTAAACTTAATAAACCTTGTCATCTAATTTGGCCCCCCCCCCCCCAGGTTTCCCCTTTAAAAATTTTCATCAATACTTGAACCCCCTTGATAAAATTTTTTTCCCTTTTCCCGAGGAATTTGGGGGTAAACCCCCCACAGTTTTTTTGGGGGGGTTTTTAACAAAACCCCCCTATGGGCCACCTTTTCTCATTTTTTTCCTTCCCCTCCCTTTTTTCCTTTCCCTTTCCCCCCAACCCCCCTCTCCTCTTTTTGACCCTCAAACCCCCTTTTTTAAACCGGGTTCCCCCCCCACTCCCCAAGGCAGGCAATAACCCCCTTGGAAACCCAAATCTTTAAATAGATGCCCGCCTTTTTTCTAACTAAAAAACCCCCCAACCCCAAAATCCCCCCCCTGTTTCCCACCAAATCTTTGTTTCCTTTTTTTCCCCTTCCCCTCCTCCCCCCCCTCTCCCAAAACCCCTTTACTCTGCCCCCAAACAGATGGTTTAATTTCCCCCCCCCCAAAAACCCTTTGCCCCCCCTCCCCTTTTTCCCCTCCCCCAACCCCCTCCCTTCCCCTTTCCCTCCGTTTTTTTCATCTCTTTCCCCCTCTGCTCAATTTTCCCCCCCTCCCCCCGGGAAACCCTGTTTTGGGCCCCCAAAAAAAACCCCCCTCTCCTCCCTTTTTTGCTCCTTTTGGGCCCCTCCCGTGTCCCCCTATTTTTTCCCCCGGCCGGCTCCTTCCCCCCCTCCCCACTCCGTGGCTTGATGGGCCCCATTGCCCACTCCCAAACAAGGGTCCCCCGGGGAAAACGGAGGGGGAAATGGAAAAAAAACTAAAACCTCCCTTGCCGACCTTTGGGAAACTTTTCAAACTCCCTCCCCCCTCTACAATTTTTTTTTTTTTTTCAAACTGTTTTTTTTTTTCTGCTGCTAAAGGGGCCCCTTTCCTTAAACCACCTTCCCCCAAAAATTCCAAACATTTTTCCTCTAACCCTAGGAAGCCCCCCCTTTGCCACATTTCCCCTCCCTGGGTGAATTTCCCCCCCCCCCCCCCACCCCCCCCCCCCCCCCCCTCTCCCCTCTGTGGATGATTTCGCAACCACCCTTTTAAAAAGAAGGTTGACACATTTGATCCTCGTTTGGTTTTGTCTAATGACAAATGCTGGGCCCCCTCCCCCAAATGCCCCCAAACCCCCATGCTTTTACCCCCCCCTTTTTTCTTTTTCTTTTTCTCCCCTCCCCCTCTTTCCCGATAAATCCCCCGACTTGTGGGGCTTCAAAAGGCCCCCCCAAAACCTTTCCCCCCCTTGCCCCATCCCCTCCCCCCTTCTCCAGGGAAACCCTCTCCGTTGACCTTTCCCCTCCCCACCCCCACCCCCCTTATCCAAAACCCCAATCCCTTTAACCCCTGGCCATGTCCCCTTTCCCCTTCAAGGAAACAGAGGGTTTTCCTTTTTCCCCTTCCCCCAAAAAAACCAACACTATGTAACAACCCCAAAAACCGTATCCCCCTTTTTTCTTTTTTTTTCCTTTTTCCAAAAAAATATTTAGCGTGCCCTCTTTAAACCAACTCTCTTGCTATTTTTCCCCTCTCAGAATTAACCCTTTTTGAATTTCCAAAAAACCCGTCAGGGGTTTCCCCGGACTTTTCATTCAAAATGAGACCCGCTCCTTTCTCTGGTCACGGATTTGCCCCCCCCCTCCCCCCACGCTAAAAACCCAACCCCCCCCCCCCCTCCCTTCCCCCCCTCTTTCTCTTGTCCCTTTTAGAAACCCGTCTGCCCGCCTTTGATAAATGTGAACCCCTCATTTTTTCCTCCCTCTCCACCCCCCCCCCCTTTCCCAAACTGGGCTCTTTTCCCGGGGCGGCTACCCCTTTTTTGCGGGCCTTAAAACCTTTACCGGGCCCCGGTTTCCCCACCAATGGCCCTGGCGAGAAACTGTCCTCCCCCACCACTTCCCCCCTCCCCCCACTGGTGTCCCCCCCGGGGCCCCAGTTTCTAAAGGCCCTTTTCCTTTTCCTTCCCTTAAAAAAACCAAGTCCCCTTGGCTCTGTCATAAACCTCACATGGCCCCCCTTTCCTTTTCATTGCTCGGCCCCGGACGATACAAAAAAATAATTTTTTTTTTTTTTTTTTTTTTCTCCTTTTCCCCCCTTTTCTGATAAAACCCGGGCGAAACGCAAACCTTTCATGTCGGCAAACATATCAATTTTGGATTCCCGGGTCAAAAACCCCCCTCAAGCTGAAAAAAATGGCAAAAACGGAAACTGCTCTTCCCCTCCCGGGAAGGGATTTTTTCCCTTTTTAGATTCCCCCGGCCCTCCCCGTTACCCCAAATCCCCCTTTTTTCCCCCCCTCCCCCCGAGTGCGAAGAGCCTAGGGGTTTACCCTGGACAAAAACCCCCCCGTCTTCTCCGCCAAAAAATCAAAAGGGGGGACCCCCCCCTGGGAGGTTCATGCTCTAAAAACATTCAGAGTACACCCTGCCCCTTTCACCCGGGAAACCCGGGAAAAAAGGTTTCCCAATTTCCAAAAGGGACTTGTCATTTCCCCCCCCCTTTTGGAAAATTTCTGCAAAATCGCTGTTGGGGTTGTCCCCCCCCCGGGGCCCGTGCCATTAAAAAAAAACCCCCACAACTCAAACCAGAATTTTCCGCCCCGTCTGGTGTTCAAAACCTTTTCCCCGTTCTCTCACTCACCCCCCTCCTCCGCACACTCCACTGGCTTCCAGTTTGAAGCTCGCATCCGCTACAAGACCATGGTGCTTGCCTTATGGAGCAGTGAGGGGAACGGCACCTTCTGTACCTTCGGGCTCTGATCAGTCCCTACAAACCCAAACGAGGGCATTGCGTTCATCCACCTCTGGCCTGCTGGCTCCCCTTCCTCTGCGGAAGCATAGTTTCCCGCTCAGGCCCAGTCAAAACTGTTCGGCTGCTCTGGCACCCCAATGGTTGGAACAAGCTCCCTCACGACGCCAGGACAGCGGAGTCACTCACCACCTTCCGGAGACATTTGAAAACCCCACCTCTTTAAGGAATACCTGGGATAGGATAAAGTAATCCTTCTACCCACCCCCCCCCCCCCCAAAAAAAAATTGTAAAGTGGTTATCCCACTGGCTATAGGTGAACGCACCAATTTGTGAGTCGCTCTGGATAAGAGCGTCTGCTAAATGACGTTAATGTGCCCTTGAGCAAGGCACTTAACCCTAATTGCTCCTGTAAGTCGCTCTGGATAAGAGCGTCTGCTAAATGACTAAAATGTAAATGTAAATGTAATGTCACTGTTGAAAGACATTTGATGAACTGACTTGTTGGAAAGGTGGCATCCTATGACGGTGCCACGTTGAAAGTCACTGAGCTCTTCAGTAAAGGCCATTCTAATGCCAATGTTTGTCTATGGAGATTGCATGCTCGATTTAATACACCTGTCAGCAACGGGTGTGGCTGAAATAGTTAAATCCACTAATTTGAAGAAGTGTCCAGATACTTTTGTATATATAGTGTATCTATATTTTACATTATGGTGTGCATATTTAAATTTTTTACATTTTAGTCATTTAGCAGACGCTCTTATCCAGAGCGACTTACAGGAGCAATTAGGGTTAAGTGCCTTGCTCAAGGGCACATCGACAGATTTTTCACCTAGTCGGCTCGGGGATTAGAACCAGCGACCTTTCGGTTACTGGCACAACACTCTTACCCACTAAGCTACCTGCCGCCCATAACAATTATAACAATGAACATTCTTTTTCATTATAGTTTGTACTGTTTTCATTTACATTTTTACAGTTAATAATCAATTTGTAATGACAGCATGTTTTGTCTTTCATTCTGTTGTATAGGAGTTTAATTCTGATTAAAGATCCATGATGTCATTTACTTGTCAGGTATACTGTCTATAATCTCTCGTCACAGCCTTAACATCAAGTAGCTGATCTGGTTCTGAGTGCAGAGACTATGCAGACTATGAGAGCTGAAACGTGAGATGAACACACTCGCTCACTCACACACACACAGCTATTCATACACACTCAGAACATCACATCAGAGGGTGTCAGGCTGCAGGCATGGAAGTAGTATTAGAATACATTAGACACTATCTTAATGGTGTCAGGTATAGAAAAAGTATTAGAACACATTATATATTGTGTATCTATGGTGTTAGCTATAGAAGTAGTATTAGAACACATTATATATTGTGTATCTGTCACGCCCTGGCTCTGGGGATTCTTGTATGTTGAGCCAGGGTGTTAGTTTCTTTGTGTAGTGTCTTTGTTTCGTTTTCTATGTTCTGTTCTAGGTTATGTGTTTCTATGTTGGCCGGGGTGGTTCTCAATCAGAGGTAACGAGAATCAGCTGTTGCTTGTTGTCTCTGATTGGGAACCATACTTAGGCAGCCTTTTGTGCACTTGTGATTCGTGGGATCTTGTTCCGTGTTGGTTTGTGTATGACCGAGGACTTCACGTTTCGTTTTGTTGTTTTGTTATTTGTATCGTGTTGCTAAGTACACTATTAAAGAGATGTACGCATATCACGCTGCGCCTTGGTCCACTCATTATGACGATCGTGACAGTATCTATGGTGTTAGCTATAGAAGTAGTATTAGAACACATTATATATTGTGTATCTATGGTGTCAGCTATAGAAGTAGTATTAGAACACATGATATATTGTGTATCTATGGTGTCAGATCAGGTACCTTAAGGTTCTTCTGTCGTGGGGGTGTGGCCAGGATCTGTTGAGGTTTATTGGCCGCAGGACAGTCCAGAGGAACGTTGACGTTCCCGTTAGCATTCATCAGATTCACCACCATCTGAGAAGGCTTGTCTCTGTAGAGTACAGTCATTGTAGTGTTGTTAGCCTGTTGCCATGGGCTACAGCAACAGCCCTAGTCCTACACACAGTGGTACATCACATCTGGTCTTAGAAAACTAGCTTCTAAACTACATTTACATTTTAGTCATTTAGCAGACGCTCTTATCCAGAGCGACTTACAGAAGCAATTAGGGTTAAGTGCCTTGCTCAAGGGCACATCGACAGATTTTTCACCTAGTTGGCTCGGGGATTAGAACCAGCGACCTTTCGGTTACTGGCACAACGCTCTTACCCACTAAGCTACCTGCCGCCTAGCAGTGGCAACATTCAAACTGAAATTCATGCAATCCTCCACACATCCCTCCTTTCTCTGCCCTGTCTTTCCCTGTTTCCCTAAGCCCCCTGTTACCTCTTGATGAACAGGTTGCTAAGACAGCCGGTGAGGTTGTCGAGGCTGTTGTCAGGTGTTCCTCCCAGGTAGACCCCTCCAGGTGACAGTGCCGCCTGGCTGCGACCCCCTCCGCGACCCGTATCCCCATTCTTCTCCAGGACGTCATCCACATACAGACGCAACCTACAGAGACACACGCCACACAAGACATCAGCAACACCACAGATGGGTTTCATGTTTCACAGCTATTCCATTCAAAGGAGAGAACATGACTGCATGTTGAACAGAATTTGCCAGTCAACCCTTCCCCCTCACCCAATGTCCTTCCACTTCCTCCCAAATAAAATAGTATAAATAATTACGTAATTGATGAGAAGCATTTATGATGATGATGATGATGATTATTATTATGATTATTATCAGATGGTAAATCCTACCTGTTGTTGTTGCTGTACAGAGCTACATAATGATCGTTGTCATCGTTGTAGGTCTTCTGAGTCTTCACCTCGTTGTTACCTGCCCTCACTATCACATGACCCATATCCAGGAACACCTGGCACACTCCGTCCTGACGAGAGAACACAAATTACATTCCATCACACTCCGTCCTGACGAGAGAACACATTCCATCACACTCCGTCCTGACGAGAGAACACATTCCATCACACTCCGTCCTGACGAGAGAACACATTCCATCACACTCCGTCCTGACGAGAGAACACATTCCATCACACTCCGTCTTGACGAGAGAACACACACATTATAACCACATATTACAATCAATCACGATCATGTAACCACAGACATGTGAAGTTACGATTAGATCAATCACAATCATGTAACCACGGACATGTGAGAGAGCGAGCGTGAGAGAGAGGGGGAGAGAGAGCGAGCGAGAGAGAGCGTGTGAGAGAGAGGGGGAGAGAGAAAGGGAGGGAAAGAGAGCGAGAGAGAGAGAGGGCGAGAGAGAGAGAGAGAGAGAGAGAGAGAGAGAGAGAGAGAGAGAGAGAGATAGAGAGATAGAGAGAGAGAGACAGAGACAGGGGGTATAGTACCTGAGCCTGGTGGTAGAACATGAGTCCGTTCTTCTGGTCTGTGCGGAAGCCAAACCCAGCGTAGAAGTTGTTCCTGAGACCAGGGATGCTGTCTGGAGACAAGTCCAGGTAACTCTGCCCTGAGAAGTGGGCCTCACGGGCCACCTGACACAAAGAGAGAGAGAGAGAGAGAGAGAGGGTGAGAGAGAGAGAGAGAGAGAGAGAGAGAGGAGAGAGAGAGAGAGACAGAGAGAGAGAGAGAGAAAGAGAAAAAGGGAGGGAGAGAGAGAGCGAGAGAGGAGATGTGTTATACAGACATCCATTATAAAGAAAGAGACAGGAAAGTATTCAGACCCCTTGACTTTTTCCACATTCTGTTACATTACAGTCTTATTCTAAAATGGATTTAAAAAAATAATCCTCAGCAATCTACACACAATACCCCATAATGACAAAGCAAAAACAGGTTTCTCTAAATTTTAGCAAATGTATTACAAATAAAAAACCTAAATACCTTATTGACATAAGTATTCAGACCCTTTGCTATGAGACTCAAAATTGAGCTCAGGTGCATCCTGTTTCCATTGATCATCCTTGAGATGTTTCTACAACTTGATTGGAGTCTACCTGTGGTAAATTCAATTGATTGGACATGATTTGGAAAGGCACACACCTGTTTATGTAAGGTCCCACAGTTGACAGTGCATGTCAGAGCAAAAACCAAGCCATGAGGTCGAAGGAATTGTCCGTAGAGCTCCAAGACAGGATTGTGTCGAGGCACAGATCTGGGGAAGGGTACCAAAACATTTCTGCAGCATTGAAGGTCCCCAAGAACACAGTGGCCTCCATCATTCTTAAATGTAAGAAGTTTCGAACCACCAAGAGTCTTCCTAGAGCTGGCCGCCCGGTCAAACTGAGCAATCGGGGGAGAAGGGCCTTGGTCAGGGAGGTGACCAAGAATCTTCCAGAAGGACAACCATCTCTGCAGCACTCCACCAATCAGGCTTTTATGGTAGAGTGGCCAGACAGAAGCCACTCCTCAGTAAAAGGCACATGACAGCCCACTTTGAGTTTGCCAAAAGACACCTAAAGACTCTCAGACCATGAGAAACAAGATTCTCTGGTCTGATGAAACCAAGATTGAACTCTTTGGTTTTAATGCCAAGCGTCACGTCTGGAGGAAACCTGGCACCATCCCTACGGTGAAGCACGGTGGTGGAAGCGTCAGGCTGTGGGGATGTTTTTCGGCTGCAGGGACTGGTCGAGGGAAAGATGAAAGGAGCAAAGTACAGAGAGATCCTTGATGAAAACCTGCTCCAGAGCTCTCTGGACCTCAGACTGGACAACGACTCTAAGCACACAGCCAAGTCAACGCTGGAGTGGCTTCGGGATAAGTCTCTGAATGTTCTCTGGAGAAACCTGAAAATAGCTGTGCAGCAACGCTCCCCATCCAACCTGACAGAGTTTGAGAGGATCTGCAGAGAAGAATGGGAGACACTCCACAAATACAGGTGTGCCAAGTTTGTAGCGTCATACCCAAGAAGACTCGAGGCTGTAATCACTGCCAAAGGTGCTTCAATAAAATACTGAGTAAAGGGTCTGAATATTTATGTAAATGTAATATACGTTTTTTATTTGTAATAAATTAGCAAACATTTCTAAAAACCTGTTTTTGCTTTGTCATTATGGGTTATTGTGTGATTAGGAAACAATTTAATCAATTTTAGAATAAGGCTGTAACGTAACAAAATGTGGAAAAAGTCAAGGGGTCGGAATACTTTCCGAATGCACTGTATACTAACCAGTAAGTTGTTGGCACAGCCGTAGCTGACCCCAGATTTGCCCATAACTAACAGTATACTAACCAGTAGGTCGTTGGCACAGCCTTAGCTGACCCCAGATCTGCCCATAACTAACAGTATACTAACCAGTAAGTTGTTGGCACAGCCGTAGCTGACCCCAGATCTGCCCATAACTAACAGTATACTAACCAGTAGGTCGTTGGCACAGCCGTAGCTGACCCCAGATTTGCCCATAACTAACAGTATACTAACCAGTAGGTCGTTGGCACAGCCTTAGCTGACCCCAGATCTGCCCATAACTAACAGTATACTAACCAGTAGGTCGCTGGCACAGCCGTAGCTGACCCCAGAGCTGCTCATCCTTTTCAGGTCGATGTGAGAATTCATGGCCTTGACGTTCCTGAAACAGCCCTTCAGAGAGCCCTGGTGAGGGAACAGGGCCTTCAGGCTGGGTGGAGGGAGAAAAATACAATATTATTACGTTTATGCATCTTAGGGATGATGTTAAAAAAAACTGTTAGTGAGTGTGTGTTTGCTTGTGCTCCTGTGTGTGTGTGTGCTTGTGCTCCTGTGTGTGTGTGTGCTTGTGCTCCTGTGTGTGTGTGTGCTTGTGCTCCTGTGTGTGTGTGCTTGCGTCCGTTTGTGTGTGTGCGCATTTCAGCATGTGCGAGCATGCGTGAAAGCTTGCGCTCCTGTGTGTGTGTGTGTGTGTGTGTGTGTGTGTGTGTGTGTGTGTGTGTGTGTGTGTCTAACTTTTCAGGCATCTTCTCCTCTGGGACTCCGGCCAGGTAGTAGCTGGCGTCGAAGCGCGGCAGGGGCGTGGTGAAGACGTTGTTAAACAGGGTTTGGCGGTTGTTCCTCACCACAACACGCGTTGTCGTATCATAGAGGAGGATGATCTCCAACTACACAGGAACACAAACACCCAAACGTAACAGTCACACAGAAACTTACAACACAAACACCCAAACTTTACAACTTTATTACTTAACCTTCCAGGAGAAAATGTCTTGAGGTAAAAAAAAAAAACTATTTTCCAAAACGGCAAACCTCCTATCACACCACCACAATATCTACTTAATACTTGCTGCCCAAAAGACAATGAATCAAGGTGTATTGTGCTGCATGTCCAAGAGCAACTCTATTTCTATGTGCAGACCAGTGGAGGCTGCTGAGGGGAGGACGGCTCATAATAAAGTCTGGAACGGAGCCAATGGAATGGCATCAAACACCTGGAAACCATTCGATACCATTCCACTGATTCCGCTCCAGTCATTACCACGAGCCCGTCCTCCCCAATTAATGTGCCACCAACCTCCTGTGGTCTAGATTAGCTTTAACGTCAGTGTTCTTACAGATTTGGGGTCAGCCTTTAACACTAACTACAGTATAATGTACAGTATAAACTTAAAGCAACAGTATAATATTTCTTACAGATTTGGGGTCAGCGTTTAATAAAGGTGCAATATGCAGAAATCGCTCCGCCATTTCCTGGTTGCCAAAATTCTAATAGTTCGCCTAATTTCAGTTTATGTGACAAAACAAGCAATGGATAGTGTAGAGAATCATTGTACCATCTAAACCGCTGTGAAATATATTTTAAATAACCGAAAATATTGTATTTTCAGTTGTTTGAAGCTGGTGTGCAAAACCGAAAGTAAAATAAACTTAACAACGTGAAGCATAGAAATAGAGCACATAGAACAGATCTACTGCTTCTTAGACTGGCTTTCAACGAGAACTAACAGATCTATAACTCCGATTTCTATGTTAATTTGGTCGGGTCGCCCAAAAAGTTACATATTGCAGCTTTAACACTGTCTACAGTATAAACAGTATAATGTTTCTTACAGATTTGGGGTCAGCGTCGCTGATCTTGAGGTAAGGTGAGTCCGGGTCTTTAGGCTCCAGCTCCTGTAGAGAACCAGTGACATCATAGAAGACCCTGAGACGTCCCTGACGCACCGCCAAGCACAGGAACTTCTCCTGATGGGGTCACATACACAGACAGGTTAAAACAGGAACCAACAGGGCGTCAATACACAGACAGGTTCAAACAGGAACCAACAGGGCGTCAATACACAGACAGGTTCAAACAGGAACCAACAGGGCGTCAATACACAGACAGGTTCAAACAGGAACCAACAGGGCGTCAATACACAGACAGGTTCAAACAGGAACCAACAGGGTATCAATACACAGACAGGTTCAAACAGGAACCAACAGGGTATCAATACACAGACAGGTTCAAACAGGAACCAACAGGGTATCAATACACAGACAGGTTCAAACAGGAACCAACAGGGCGTCAATACACAGACAGGTTCAAACAGGAACCAACAGGGCGTCAATACACAGACAGGTTCAAACAGGAACCAACAGGGTATCAATAAATGTTGATTTTCACTGTAGATCCCCCAGCCCAGCTAAACCTGCCTTAGATAGCTCCTTTGTCCCCCCCCCCCCCCCATACACGCAGAGACCGACTCAATTGGTGCCTCTAGTGATACTATCTCTTTCATTGTTACCCAACGCTTAGGTTTACCCCCACTTTACTCATATCCTTCCATATCCTTGTCTGTACATAATGCCCTGAATCTTTTCTACAACACCCGGAAATCTGCCCCCTTTATTCTATGTACCCAACGCACTAGAAGACCAGTTCTTAAAGCCTTTAGCCGTATCCTTATTCTAGTCCTCCTCTGTTCCTCTGGTGATGTAGAGGCTAACCCAGGCCCTGCAGCCCTCAGTATCACTCCTACTCCCCAGGCGCTATCATTTGCTGACTTCTGTAATCGCAAAAGTCTTGGTTTCTTGCACGTAAACATCAGAAGTCTACTTCCTAAGTTTGAGTTATTCACTGCGTTAGCACACTCCGCCAACCCTGATGTTCTAGCAGTGTCTGAATCCTGGCTCAGGAAGGCCACCAAAAATTCTGAAATTTCCATCCCCAACTATAACATTTTCCGTCTAGATAGAACTGCCAAAGGGGGTGGAGTTGCAATCTACTGTAGAGATAGCCTGCAGAGCTCTATCATTCTATCCAGGTCTGTGCCCAAACAGTTTGAGCTTCTACTTCTAAAAATCCACCTTTCCAGAAATAAGTCTCTCACTGTTGCCGCTTGCTACAGACCCCCCTCAGCCCCCAGATGTGCCCTGGACACCATATGTGAATTGATTGCCCCCCATTTATCCTCAGAGTTCGTACTGCTTGGTGACCTAAATTGGGATATGCTTAATACCCCGGCCATCCTACAATCCAAACTAGATGCCCTCAACCTCACGCAAATTATCAACGAACCTACCAGGTACAACCCTAAATCCGTAAACATGGGTACCCTCATAGATATCATCCTGACTAACATACCCTCTAAATACACCTCAGCTGTCTTCAACCAGGATCTCAGCGATCACTGCCTTATTGCCTGCGTCCGTAACGGGTCCGCGGTCAAACGACCACCCCTCATCACTGTCAAACGCTCCCTAAAACACTTTAGCGAGCAGGCCTTCCTATTTGACCTGGCCCAGGTATCCTGGATGGATATAGATCTCATTCCGTCAGTAGAGGATGCCTGGTTGTTCCTTAAAAGTAATTTCCTCTCAATCTTAAATAAACATGCCCCATTCAAAAAATACAGAACTAAGAACCGATATAGCCCCTGGTTCTCCTCAGACCTGACTGCCCTTGACCAGCACAAAAACATCCTGTGGCGTACTGCATTAGCATCAAATAGCCCCCGCGATATGCAACTTTTCAGGAAAGTTAGGAACCAATATACACAAGCAGTCAGGAAAGCAAAGGCAAACTTTTTCAAACAGAAATTTGCATCCTGTAGCACTAACTCCAAAAAGTTTTGGGACACTGTAAAGTCCATGGAGAATAAGAGCACTTCCTCCCAGTTGCCCACTGCACTGAGGCTAGGAAACACTATCACCACCGATAAATCTACAATAATCGAGAATTTCAACAAGCATTTTGCTACAGCTGGCCATGCTTTCCATCTGACTACCACTACCCCGGCCACCAACTCTGCACCCTCCGCTGAAACTTGCCCATGCCCCCGCCGCTTCTCCTTCACACAAATTCAGACAGCTGACGTTTTGAAAGAGCTGCAAAATCTGGACCCCTACAAATCAGCTGGGCTAGACAATCTGGACCCTTTCTTTCTAAAACTAGCCGCCGAAATTGTCGCAACCCCTATTACTAGTCTGTTCAACCTCTCTTTCATAATGTCTGAGATCCCCAGAGATTGGAAAGCTGCCGCGGTCATCCCCCTCTTCAAAGGGGGTGACACTCTAGATCCAAACTGCTACAGACCTATATCCATCCTGCCCTGCCTTTCGAAAGTATTTGAAAGCCAAGTTAACAAACAGATCACCGACCATTTCGAATACCACCGTACCTTCTCCGCTATGCAATCCGGTTTCCAAGCTGGTCATGGGTGCACTTCAGCCACGCTCAAGGTCCTAAACGATATTATAACCGCGATTGATAATAGACAGTACTGTGCAGCCGTCTTCATCGACCTGGCCAAGGCTTTCGACTCTGTCAACCACCGCATTCTTATTGGCAGACTAAATAGCCTTGGTTTCTCAAATGACTGCCTCGCCTGGTTCACCAACTACTTCTCAGATAGAGTTCAGTGTGTCAAATCGGAGGGCCTGTTGTCTGGACCTATGGCAGTCTCTATGGGGGTGCCACAGGGTTCAATTCTTGGGCCGACACTTTTCTCCGTGTATATCAATGATGTCGCTCTTGCTGCTGGTGACTCTCAGATCCACCTCTACGCAGACGACACCATTTTGTATACATCTGGCCCTTCATTGGACACTGTGTTAACAAACCTCCAAACGAGCTTCAATGTCATACAACACTCCTTCAGTAGCCTCCAACTGCTCTTAAACACTAGTAAAACTAAATGCATGCTTTTCAATCGAACGCTGCTGGCACCCGCCCACCCGACTAGAATCACCACTCTTGACGGGTCTGACCTAGAGTATGTGGACAACTACAAATACCTAGGTGTCTGGTTAGACTGTAAACTCTCCTTCCAGACTCACATTAAGAATCTCCAATCCAAAGTTAAATCTAGAATCGGTTTCCTATTTCGCAACAAAGCCTCCTTCACTCATGCTGCCAAACATGCCCTCGTAAAACTGACTATCCTACCGATCCTTGACTTCGGCGATGTCATTTACAAAATAGCCTCCAACACTCTACTCAGCAAATTGGATGTAGTCTATCACAGTGCCATCCGTTTTGTCTCCAAAGCCCCATACGCTACCCACCACTGTGACCTGTACGCTCTTGTTGGCTGGTCCTCACTACATGTTCGTCGTCAAACCCACTGGCTCCAGGCCATCTATAAATCACTGCTAGGCAAATCCCCGCCTTATCTTAGCTCATTGGTCACCATAGCAGCACCCACCCGTAGTCTGCGCTCCAGCAGGTATATCTCACTGGTCATTCCCAAAGCCAACACCTCCTTTGGCCGCCATTCCTTCCAGTTCTCTGCTGCCAATGACTGGAACGAATTGCAAAAATCTCTGAAGCTGGAGACTCTTATCTCCCTCACTAACTTTAAGCATCAGTTGTCAGAGCACCTTACCGATCACTGCACCTGTACACAGCCCATCTGAAATTAGCCCACCCAACTACCTCATCCCTATATTGTTATTTATTTTGCTCTTTTGCACCCCAGTATCTCTATTTGCACATAATCTCTTGCACATCTAGCATTCCAGTGTTAATACTATTGTAATTATTTTGCACTATAGCCTATTTATTGCCTTACCTCCATAACTTGCTACATTTGCACAGACTGTATATATATTTTCTGTTGTATTTTTGACTTTATGTTTTGTTTTACCCCATATGTAACTCTGTGTTGTTTTTATCGCACTGCTTTGCTTTATCTTGGCCAGGTCGCAGTTGTAAATGAGAACTTGTTCTCAACTGGCTTACCTGGTTAAATAAAGGTGAAATAAAAAATTTAAAAAATACACAGACAGGTTAAAACAGGAACCAACAGGGTATCAATACACAGACAGGTTGAAACAGGAACCAACAGGGTATCAATACACAGACAGGTTCAAACAGGAACCAACAGGGCGTCAATACACAGACAGGTTCATACAGGAACCAACAGGGCTTCAATCCACTGGCCTAAGTCCTGACTCTCCACCTTTCCTCTGAAGTGTACACTAACACACGTCCAACGCTTTTCAATCCATGACGGGCAGTGTCCAAGTGAATCAGGACCCAAAACATAGTTTTTTATAAGAGTGTTAACAGTCAGAAGTTACAGTATTGTATCTGATACTACGGGACAGAGCAGTTATTTTGTATACAGCAGTACTGTGTGTCTAAGAGAATGTTTCCCTCTGGGACATTAAAAGTTCATCCTATCCTTTCCTATCCGGTGCTAAACACTGTGACCATAATATTTTCATGCCAGTATAGTCATCTTGAGACTTAAACCCACAGCAGCAGCAGCAGTAGTAGTGTGACCTCTGACCTGGCTGAGGAGCATGAGAAGGATGCCGTTGTGACTCTTCAGTTTAACTTCCTGTTCAAAGCGTTGCATCTTCCCTGTGTCCTCCTTGAAGGTGACCTCGGCGTAACCCGTCCCGTCAAAGTAGGCCGCGTCGTTCACCCACTGCTGGGTCAACACCGGCTTCGGTCTGACGGGACAGGGGAAAAACACGTCAGTAACACGCCAAACAATATCACTATATTCATAGACAATTCATACACTACTTTCGTGTCAAATGCGTTGTACATGAGTTTTGCTACCTGACTGTGAACTAGGCCATAGACCGCAAATGAATAGATCATAATATTGCTATAAATGTTGATATTTTTGTAAGGAATATAAACTAAAGCTCCCGGATTCAGAGGTCCACACGAGGAGGTTTGTGGATCTTGTTAGTATTCAGTGCTGAGCGCTCCAGCCATAGAGATAAGATGTAGTGGTCTGCTAGTGATCTCACCTTCCACATGGTTTCTCCTCGGTGGTGTTGAGTTGGAAGATGTTCTCGAAGTTATAGAGACTGAGCACCTCCTCATTCAGGGTCTCCAGCTCAATACAGCCCTTGAAGTTGGGCAGCTGGAGCTGGAGAGGGGGCTGAGAGAAGAACGGAGAGAGAGAGAGATGTTACTAGACGGCTGAGAGAAGAACAGAGAGATATGAGTTACTGAAGGGGCTGAGAGAAGAACGGAGAGAGAGAGATGTTACTAGACGGCTGAGAGAAGAACAGAGAGATATGGGTTACTGAAGGAGCTGAGAGAAGAACGGAGAGATATGGGTTACTGAAGGAGCTGAGAGAAGAACAGAGAGATATGGGTTACTGAAGGAGCTGAGAGAAGCTAGAGAGAGATATGGGTTACTGAAGGAGCTGAGAGAAGCTAGAGAGAGATATGGGTTACTGAAGGAGCTGAGAGAAGAACGGAGAGATATGGGTTACTGAAGGAGCTGAGAGAAGAACGGAGAGATATGGGTTACTGAAGGAGCTGAGAGAAGGACAGAGAGATATGGGTTACTGAAGGAGCTGAGAGAAGCTAGAGAGAGATATGGGTTACTGAAGGAGCTGAGAGAAGAACGGAGAGATATGGGTTACTGAAGGAGCTGAGAGAAGAACGGAGAGATATGGGTTACTGAAGGAGCTGAGAGAAGAACGGAGAGATATGGGTTACTGAAGGAGCTGAGAGAAGAACAGAGAGATATGGGTTACTGGAGGAGCTGAGAGAAGAACAGAGAGATATATGGGTTACTGAAGGAGCTGAGAGATGCAAGAAAGAGATATGGGTTACTGAAGGAGCTGAGATAAGCTAGAGATAGATATAGGTTACTGAAGGAGCTGTGAGAAGCTAGAGAGATATAGGGTTACTGAAGGAGCTGAGAGAAGCTAGAGAGATATGTGTTACTGAAGGAGCTGAGAGAAGCTAGAGAGATATGGGTTACTGAAGGAGCTGAGAGAAGCTAGAGAGAGATATGGGTTACTGAAGGAGCTGAGAGAAGCTAGAGATGGATATGGGTTACTGAAGGAGCTGAGAGAAGCTAGAGAGAGATAGGGGTTACCGAAGGAGCTGAGAGAAGCTAGAGAGATATGGGTTACTGAATGAGCTGAGAGAAGCTAGAGATGGATATGGGTAACTGAAGGAGCTGAGAGAAGCTAGAGAGAGATATGGGTTACTGAAGGAGCTGAGCGAGGAAACAGATCTATAAATTACAAACAGTAGAGATACACTATATATATACACAAAAAGTATGTGGACACCCCTTCAAATTGTTGGATTCGGCTATTTCAGCCACACCCGTTGCTGACAGGTGTATAAAATCGAGCACACAGACATGCAATCTCCATAGACAAACATTGGCAGTAGAATGGCGTACTGAAGGGCTTAGTGACATTCAAAGTGGCACCATCATAGGATGCCACCTTTCCAACAAGTCAGTTCGTCAAATTTCTGCCCTGCTAGAGCTGCCCCGGTCAACTGTAAGTGCTGTTATTGTGAAGTGGAAACGTCTAGGAGCAACAACGGCTCAGCTGCGAAGTGGTAGGCCACACAAGCTCACAGAATGGGACTGCTGAGTGCTGAAGCGCGTAAAAATAGTCTGTCCTCATTGCAACACTCACTACCGAGTTCCAAAATGCCTCTGGAAGCAACGTCAGCACAATAACTGTTCGTTGGGAGCATCATGAAATGGGTTTCCATGGCCGAGCAGCCTAAGATCACCATGCGCAATGCCAAGTGTCGGCTGGAGTGATGTAAAGCTCGCCGCCATTGGATTCTGGAGCAGTGGAAACGCGTTCCCTGGAGTGATGAATCACACTTCACCATCTGGAAGTCCGACGGACGAATCTGGGTTTGGCGGATGCCAGAAGAACGCTACCTGCCCCAATGCATAGTGCCAACTGTAAAGTTTGGTGGAGGAGGAATAATGGTCCGGGGCTGTTTTTCATGGTTCGGGCTAAGCCCCTCCATTAAAGGGTAATCTTAACGCTACAGCATACAACGACATTCTAGACGATTCTGTGCTTCCAACTTTGTGGCAACAGTTTGGGTTTCCACAAATCAAGATCCATACAAAAATGGTTTTAAGAGATCGGTGTAGAATAACTTGACTGGACTGCACAGAGCCCTGACATCAACCCCATCGAACACCTTTGGGATGAATTGGAACGCCGGCTGCGAGCCAGGCCTAATCGCCCAACATCAGTGCCCGACGTCACTAATGCTAATGCTGTTATAGCAGCAAAGGGGGGGGACCAACAACGTATTAATGGCCATTAATTTGGAATGAGCTGTTCGACGAGCAGGTGCCCACATACTTTTGATCATGTTATGCATGAGGGAGAAAACTACAGGTCTACTGTATGTTTGGTATAACCACTACATATCTACGAAAGGCTGTGGATACATTGTGGTCCTTTGAACCGGACACACACACACACACACCCACCCAACCACCCCCCAACCACACACACCCCCCCCCCCCCCAACCACACAGCTACTTCTCACCGTGAATGTGTCAGGGTACCCTCCCACATAGAACACAGTGTCTTCAGTCTGGAGGTTGAGCAGTCCGCTGTCCCCTCCTGCCTCCACCACAGCCTTGGTCACCCTGGTCTCCGAAGTCATGGCCATCTGACCATACTGAAGGATCCTATAGAGCGAGAGAGAGAGAGAAAGAAAGAGAGAGAGAGAGAGAGAGAGAGAGGATAGATCGAGCGAGAGAGAGAGGAGAGCGAGAGAGAGAGGGAAGCTGCGAAGCGAGAGAGGAGAGAGAGAGCAAGAGAGGAGAGAGAGCAAGAGAGGAGAGAGAGCGAGAGAGAGCGAGGAGAGAGAGAGAGGAGAGAGAGCAAGAGAGGATAAGAGGATAGAGGAGATAAGAGAGAGTGAGAGAGAGCAAGAGAGGAGAGAGAGAGAGCACGAGAGGAGAGAGAGCGAGAGAGAGCGAGGAGAGAGAGAGAGAGGAGAGAGAGAAAGAGAGAGTGAGGCAGCGGCAAATCAACAGGAAATAGAATACATAAAATAAAAATATAGCATTACATTTACATGACAACTTAGTCATTTAGCAGAAGGTCCCATTCAGAGCGACCCACAGCTAGTGCATTAATCTCAAGATAGCCAGGCGAGACAACCACATATCACACTCGTACCACAACTATGTCACATATCACTACATAATCCAATACATAACACCTAAAAATGTCTGTGTCTCTTCACAGTCCCAATCTCTCCTCAACTTTGAGCCAGGAGAGATTGATTTGTACACTACCGGTCAAAAGTTTTTGAACAATGCTTGTCCAACAGTCTTGAAAGAGTTCCCACATATGCTGAGCACTTGTTGGCTGCTTTTCCTTCACTCTGCGGTGCAACTCATCCCAAACCATCTCAAATGGGTTGAGGTTGGGTGATTGTGGAGGCCTAGTCATCTGATGCAGCACTCAATCACTCTCCTTCTTGGTAAAATAGCCCTTACACAGCCTGGAGGTGTGTTGGGTCATTGTCCTGTTGAAAAACAAATAATAGTCCCACTAACCCAAAAACCAGATGGGATGGCGTATCGCTGCAGAATGCTGTGGTAGCCATGCTGGTGTGCCTTGAATTCTAAATAAATCACATTGTCACCAGCAAAGCACCCCCACACCATAACACCTCCTCCTCCATGCTTTACGGTGGGAAATACATATGCGGAGATCATCTGTTCACCCACACCACGTCTCACAAAGACAACGATTGGAACCAAAAATCTCAAATTTGGACTCCAGACCAAAGGACACATTTCCACCAGTCTAATGTCCATTGCTCGTGTTTCTTGGCCCAATCAGGTCTCTTCTTCTTATTGGTGTCCTTTAGTAGTGGTTTCTTTGCAGGAATTCGACCTTGAAGGCCTGATTCACACAGTCTCCTCTGAACAGTTGATGTTGAGATGTGTCTGTTACTTGAACTCTGTGAAGCATTTCTTTGGGCTGCAATTTCTGAGGCTCGTAAATCTAATGAACTTATCCTCTGCAGCAGAGATAACTCTGGGTCTTCCATTCCTGTGGCGGTCCTCATGAGAGCCAATTTCATCACAGCGCTTGATGGTTTTTGCGACTGCACTTGAAGAAACTTTCAAAGTTCTTGAAACTTTTCGTATTGACTGCCTTCATGTCTTAAAGTAATGATGGACCGTCGTTTCTCTTTGCTTATTTGAGCTGTTCTTGCCATAATATTGACTTGGTCTTTTACCAAATAGGGCTATCTTCTGTATACCCCCCTACCTTGTCACAACACAACTGATTGGCGCAAACGCATTAAGGGTAGAAATTCCACGAATTCACTTTTAAGAAGGCACACCTGTTAATTGAAATGCAATCCTGGTGACTACCTCATGAAGCTGGTTGAGAGAATGCCAAGAGTGTGCAAAGCTGTCATCAAGGCAAAGGGTGGCTACTTCAAAAATCTCAAATATAAAATATATTTTGATTTGTTTAACACTTTTTTGGTTACTACATGATTCCATATCGGTTATTTCATAGTTTTGATGTCTTCACTATTATTCTACAATTAGAAAATAGTTTTTAAAAAATAAGAAAAAACCTTGAATGAGTAGGTGTTCTAAAACGTTTGACCGGTAGAATATGTCATTGACATTCGTCCTCTGTGTACGTCTAAGTGCAATACGTGCTGCTCTGTTCTGGACCAACTGCAATTTTCCTATGTCCTTCATTGCCGCACCTGACCACACAACTGGGCAGTAGTCCAGGTGCGACAAAACTAGGGCCTGTAGGTTGACTGAGATGTTAAGAAAAAAAAGCAAAGCCTTATCATGGACAGACCTCTTCACATTTTAGCAACCATTGACTTTCAGAAAGTATTCAGACCCCTTGACTTTTTCCACATTTTGTTACGTTACAGCCTTATTCTGAAATTGATTAAATTGTTTTTTTCCCCCTCATCAATCTACACAATATGCCCCATAATGAAAAATCAAAAACAAGTTTTTAGAAATTTTAGCAAATGTATTAAAAATATTACATTTACATAAGTATTCAGACCCTTTACTCAGTACTTAGTTGAAGCACCTTTGGCAACGATTACAGCCTTGAGTCTTCTTGGGTATGACGCTACAAGCTTGGCACACCTGTATTTGGGGAGTTTCTCCCATTCTTCTCTGCAGATCCTCTCAAGCTCTGTCAGGTTGGATGGGGAGCGTCGCTGCACAGCTATTTTCAGGTTTCTCCAGAGATGTTCGATCGGGTTCAAAAGTCTGGGCTCTGGCTGGACCACTCAAGGACATTCAGAGACTTATCCCGAAGCCACTCCTGCATTGTCTAGGCTGGCTGCTTAGGGTTGATGTCCTGTTGGAAGGTGAACCTTCGCCCCAGTCTGAGACCCTGGAGCAGGTTTTCTCCGTTCATCTTTCCCTCGATCCTGACTAGTCTCCCAGTCCCTGCCACTGAAAAACATCCCCACAGTATGATGCTGCCACCACCATGCTTCACCGTAGGGATGGTGCCAGGTTTCCTCCAGACGTGACGCTTGGCATTCAGGCCAAAGCGTTCAATCTTGGTTTCATCAGACCAGAGAATCTTGTTTCTCATGGTCTGAGAGTCTTTAGGTGCCTTTTGGCAAACTCCAAGCGGGCTGTCATGTGCATTTTACTGAGGAGTGGCTTCAGTCTGGCCACTCTACCATAAAGGCCTGATTGGTGGAGTGCTGCAGAGATGGTTGTCCTTCTGGAAGTTTCTCGGCGCTCTACGGACAATAATTTTGACCTCATGGCTTGGTTTTTGCTCTGACATTAACTGTCAACTGTGGGACGTTATATAGACAGGTGTATGCCTATCCAAATAATTGAATTTACCACAGGTGTAGAAACATCTCAAGGATGATCAATGGAAACAGGATGCACCTGAGCAAAACTTTTTCAACTGGTACCGGGGGATCTTTAGACGAGTCTTGTGTGGCCTGTGGGTATCCTAGAGCAAAACAACCGACATGTACTTGTTTGTGAGAGTCTCACCTTTCCACAGTCTCACCTTTCCCAATCTGTTCAGACACTACAGACACAAGTTGGCAGATTGTCTGTACCGACTTCAGACAAGTCCCAAGACACTTGTGGGGGCCGTAGAGCAAAACAGAGAACACCATCGTGTTCGTGAGAGTCTCATCTTTCCATAGGTAATCATAATAGTTGGTACCCCAAACCGTTTGGAAGCTAAAGACGGATTTGTGAGAAGACCAATTTTTGGGATGTGTTATGGTCACCTTTCACTGCAGATGCGGAAGTGCGACATCGGTGGATGCGATTGATTGAGACACATCCAATGCAAAAAAAGCTAGCTTAAACAGACAGATTTGTATGGGGATTTGTTATTATTATGCTAATTAATTTCCGCGGGGGGCGGGGACATCGACTCTAGGGGGTTAACATGATTTTTGAATGACTACCTCGTCTCTGTACCCCACACATACAATTATCTGTAAGGACCCTCAGTCAAGCAGTTAATTTCAAACACAGATTCAACCAGGGAGGTTTTCCCTGTGGAAGGTAAAAACTTCAGTGGAAGGTAAAAACTTCAGTGGAAGGTAAAAACTGAAAACAATAATGGCCCAAACCGTCTGCCCTGTGGTACACCAACTGAATTTGTATTAGAGAGGCTTCCATTAAAGAAAACCCTCAACGTTCTATTAGAGAGCGAGAAAGAGAGAGAGAGGGCAGGTTAACGTGGTGATAATGACAGAGGCAGTGATAGTGGAGGTGATTTGGAATGACACTCTCGTGATGATTTAGCCTGCCTGAGACTTGTAAGGCCAATTGTCGACTGTGAGGAATTCCTCTTGGTCTATTGGTGAAGACATTGGGTTCCCGATTGAGAACAAATTCAACCAATGACCGTGGCAGTAGTTACCTTTCCAGGACCACGTTGTTGAAATTGCCATCTGTTTGGACATCCTCCTGCATCTCCACCTCAGCCGTGTCTCCACCCACATTGAAGAGCCAGTGCAGTCTCTGCCCTTCCAGCATCATTCCCAGGAACTCCTTACTGGACTACAGACATGAAACAGGAAACGCATCATTACTGGACTACAGACATGAAACAGGAAACACATCATTACTGGACTACAGACATGAAACAGGAAACGCATCATTACTGGACTACAGTGCCTTCAGAAAGCATTCACACCCCTTGACTTTTTCCGCATTTTGTTGTGTTACAAAGTGGGATCAAAATTGATTTAATTGTATACAATCTACACAAAATACTCTGTAATGTCAAAGTGGAAGTAACATTTGCATTTTTTGAATGAAAAATAAAACACTAATAAGATTAGGAAAAGCACACAGCTGTCTATATAAGGTCCCACAGTTGACAGTTCATGTCAGAGCAAAAACCAAGCCATGAGGACGAAGGAATTGTCCGAAGTGCTCCGAGACAGGATTGTGTCGAGGCACAGATCTAGGGAAGGGTACCAAAAAATGTCTGCAGCATTGAAGGTCCCAAGAACACAGTGGCCTCCATCATTCTTAAATGGAAGAAGTTTGGAACCACCAAGACTCTTCCTAGAGCTGGCCGCCCGGCCAAACTGAGCAATCGGGGGAGAAGGGCTTTGGTCAGGGAGGTGACCAAGAACCCGATGGTCACTCTGACAGAGCTCTAGAGCGCCTCTGTGGAGATGGGAGAACCTTCCAGAAGGACAACCGCTCAGGACCTCAGATTGGGGTGAAGGTTCACCTTCCAACAAGACAACGACCCTAAGCACACAGCCAAGACAACGCAGGAGTGGCTTCGGGACAAGTCTCTGAATGTCCTTGAGTCGCCCAGCCAGAGCCCAGACTTGAACCCGATCTAACATCTCTGGAGAGACCTGAAAATAGCTTTGCAGCGACACTCCCCATCCAACCTGACAGAGCTTGAGAGGATCTGCAGAGAAGAATGGGAGAAACTCCCCAAATACAGGTGTGCCAAGCTTGTAGCATCATACCCAAGAAGACTCGAGGCTGTAATCGTTGCCAAAGGTTCTTCAATAAAGTACTGAGTAAAGGGTCTGAATACTTATGTAAATGTGATATTTCCGTTTTTTTTTTAAAATAAATTTGCAAAAATGTTTAAAAACCAGTTTTTGCTTTATCATTATGGGGTATTGTGTGTAAATTGATGAGGTAAAAAAAATACGATTTAATCAATTTTAGAATAAGGCTGTAACGTAACAAAATGTGGAAAATGGTCTAGGGGTCTGAATACTTTCCGAATGCACTGTAGGAAAGACACTTCAGAACAAACTTCCTTTAGATTTTTTCTGTTGTTCCATGTAGTGAATCTGTTCTTCAATTACATTTACATTTTAGTCATTTAGCAGATGCTCTTATCCAGAGCGACTTACAGGAGCAATTAGGGTTAAGTGCCTTGCTAAAGGGCACATCGGCAGATTTTTCACCTAGTCGGCTCGGGGATTAGAACCAGAGACCTTTCGGTTACTGGCACAACGCTCTTAACCACTAAGCTACCTGCCGCCCCTTCAATGCGTTTGTAGCAGTAAAGCCAAATAAAAGTTTATCAAATAATTTTTGTATACGTTTTATTGATACTTCAAAGGGTCTTTAAATTCAAAATCAAATAGCAAAATTATCCTTGGTATGACCTTCTTAAAACAATTCCATATAGTTTATGGATAAAGATGTCTAAAGGTTCACACAGTCTTGGGGAGCATTTCATGAATACGTCATTATAAATGCAAAAAAAAAAAATACTTACGTCAATTATTCTCTGTCCCACAGTATGCGTGTAAGATAACAGCATTTATTATTTTATTTGGTATTTTCTTATGACATGTGGTCTATTTGTGTGAAATAACTGTTTAATAATAATAATAATAATAATAATAATAATACTTACGTCCTTGTTTCCGAGGTAGAAGACAAACTGTTTGTCTGGTTGGTCCTGTCTGCGGGCGCGTGAGGCCTCGGGCAGGGTGATGTAGAACTTGAGGGAGGTGTAGGCTGCCAGGTCTGCCAGGTTACTGGGGGTACGCACCTGCACCCCCGATGTCCCGTTGAACTTGACAGGTACGCTCACCTGAGAGGGAGAAGAAGAGAGGAAAAATAAACGGGGTCGTCATCGATATGTATGTTGATGTAACTGTTCATGTAACCATAGAAGACAGATGTTCTAAACGTCGGAGGCGGCTTATGGTAGAGAAATTAACATTCAATTATCTGGCAACAGCTCCGGTGGACATTCTTGCAGTCAGCATGCCAATTGCACACTCCCTCAAAACTTGAGACATCTGTGGCATTGTGTTGTGTGACAAATCTGCACACTTTAGAGTGGTCTTTTATTGTCCCCAGCACAAGGTGCACCTGTGTAACGATCATGCTGTTTTAATCAGCTTCTTGATATGCCACACCTGTCAGGTGGATGGATTATCTTGGCAAAGGAGAAATGCTCACTAACAGGGATGTAAGCAAATCTGTGCACAAAATCTGAGATAAATAAACTTTTGGTGAGTATGAAACATTTCTGGGATCTTTTATTTCAGCTCATGAAACAACACTTTAGATGTTGCCTTTATATTTTTGTTCAGTAGAATTACAGGTAGCATACAGTATGTATTCATATTGCGGGCCTGGGCTATGTTTGTCCCGTGTGAGCCACCATACCTTGCTGGCGGCCTTGCGGGCCTCTGCGATGAGCTGTCTGATCCTGAGGATGTTCTCTGAGATGTTGGGCATCTGGGCTGAGTGGTTCTGCAGCTTGTCCAGCTTCTTCATCAGTATTGGGATGGCCTCGCCCAACATACCCACTGGAGGGACACACACAGACAGAAATGTTCTGTCAGTCTACTCATTTAATCAGACTTGAGCAAATGTTTCTTAATTGAGCACGTCTCTTACATGATCAGAGAAGCAAAGGTTTTCTACCTTGAACAATAGCCTAGTAAACTTTATATTCAAGCCAGGACATTTAGGGAAAGGGAAAGGGGGACCTAGTCAGTTGCAAAATGTGTCTTCCGCATTTAAACCCAACCCCTCTGAATTTAGTCTACCAATTCAAGAAGACCTTAACAAATCTCTACACACCACTGTATGAAAATCAACCCTTATGAGCTATTATAGCAATATTCTAAATGGAAGTCAAGCTAGCGTCCCTGGCCTCTGTATGGTGAAACTGTCTAGCTAATAGTATCTAGTGGTCCAACCAGACCTACTGTCTAATAGTATCTAGTGGTCCAACCAGACCTACTGTCTAATAGTATCTAGTGGTCCAACCAGACCTACTGTCTAATAGTATCTAGTGGTCCAACCAGACCTACTGTCTAATAGTATCTAGTGGTCCAACCAGACCTACTGTCTAGTGGTCCAACCAGACCTACTGTCTAATAGTATCTAGTGGTCCAACCAGACCTACTGTCTAATAGTATCTAGTGGTCCAACCAGACCTACTGTCTAGTGGTCCAACCAGACCTACTGTCTAATAGTATCTAGTGGTCCAACCAGACCTACTGTCTAATAGTATCTAGTGGTCCAACCAGACCTACTGTCTAATAGTATCTAGTGGTCCAACCAGACCTACTGTCTAGTGGTCCAACCAGACCTACTGTCTAATAGTATCTAGTGGTCCAACCAGACCTACTGTCTAATAGTATCTAGTGGTCCAACCAGACCTACTATCTAGAAGTGACTAGTGGTCCAACCAGACCTACTGTCTAATGGTATCTAGTGGTCCAACCAGACCTACTGTCTAATAGTATCTAGTGGTCCAACCAGACCTACTGTCTAGTGGTCCAACCAGACCTACTGTCTAATGGTATCTAGTGGTCCAACCAGACCTACTGTCTAATGGTATCTAGTGGTCCAACCAGACCTACTGTCTAATAGTATCTAGTGGTCCAACCAGACCTACTGTCTAGTGGTCCAACCAGACCTACTGTCTAATAGTGTATAGTGGTCCAACCAGACCTACTGTCTAATAGTATCTAGTGGTCCAACCAGACCTACTGTCTAATAGTATCTAGTGGTCCAACCAGACCTACTGTCTAATGGTATCTAGTGGTCCAACCAGACCTACTGTCTAATAGTATCTAGTGGTCCAACCAGACCTACTGTCTAATAGTATCTAATGGTCCAACCAGACCTACTGTCTAATAGTATCTAGTGGTCCAACCAGACCTACTGTCTAATAGTATCTAGTGGTCCAACCAGACCTACTGTCTAATAGTATCTAATGGTCCAACCAGACCTACTGTCTAATAGTATCTAGTGGTCCAACCAGACCTACTGTCTAATAGTATCTAGTGGTCCAACCAGACCTACTGTCTAGTGGTCCAACCAGACCTACTGTCTAATAGTATCTAGTGGTCCAACCAGACCTACTGTCTAATAGTATCTAGTGGTCCAACCAGACCTACTGTCTAATAGTATCTAGTGGTCCAACCAGACCTACTGTCTAATAGTATCTAGTGGTCCAACCAGACCTACTGTCTAATGGTATCTAGTGGTCCAACCAGACCTACTGTCTAGTGGTCCAACCAGACCTACTGTCTAATAGTATCTAGTGGTCCAACCAGACCTACTGTCTAGTGGTCCAACCAGACCTACTGTCTAATAGTATCTAGTGGTCCAACCAGACCTACTGTCTAATAGTATCTAGTGGTCCAACCAGACCTACTGTCTAATAGTATCTAGTGGTCCAACCAGACCTACTGTCTAATAGTATCTAGTGGTCCAACCAGACCTACTGTCTAATAGTATCTAGTGGTCCAACCAGACCTACTGTCTAATAGTATCTAGTGGTCCAACCAGACCTACTGTCTAATAGTATCTAGTGGTCCAACCAGACCTACTGTCTAATAGTATCTAGTGGTCCAACCAGACCTACTGTCTAATAGTATCTAGTGGTCCAACCAGACCTACTGTCTAATAGTATCTAGTGGTCCAACCAGACCTACTGTCTAGTGGTCCAACCAGACCTACTGTCTAATAGTATCTAGTGGTCCAACCAGACCTACTGTCTAGTGGTCCAACCAGACCTACTGTCTAATAGTATCTAGTGGTCCAACCAGACCTACTGTCTAATAGTATCTAGTGGTCCAACCAGACCTACTGTCTAATAGTATCTAGTGGTCCAACCAGACCTACTGTCTAATAGTATCTAGTGGTCCAACCAGACCTACTGTCTAATAGTATCTAGTGGTCCAACCAGACCTACTGTCTAATGGTCCAACCAGACCTACTGTCTAATAGTATCTAGTGGTCCAACCAGACCTACTATCTAGACGTGACTAGTGGTTGAAGACCTACCAGAGTTGTTGGCCTCCAGGAAGGCCTTGTTGACGCCCCTGTTGGTGGTGTTGGCGTCTCCGTACTGCTGCTGCCATTGGTCCAGCTGCTCCTTGATAGGGGCCAGGGTGTCCTCCACACTCGCTGCTGTACTGTTGGCCTGCTCGGCTGCTGCTTTAGCCTCCTCAATGTCATTAGCGGTCTCCTCTGGGGAAGGGAGAGATAACAGAGGTGTGGGTTGGGGGGTCAAGGGTCAGGATTAGGATCATTGGGCCTTACTTACCTCTGCTGAAGTTGAGGCTACTCTGCACCATCTCTAGGTCCTTCAGTAGAGTATCCTGTTTATCCCTGGCCTCATCCAGACGGGTCTTAGCATCCAGGAGCTGGGGCTTCAGATCTGACAAGCAGAGACAGAATATTATGCTATGAAAAGGTACGCACTTTCTCTTGCTGTTAAAGGAAATGTACACAACAACAACCATTCAGCACCATACGTCTGGGCCTGTATTCAAAAACCGTCCCAGGGCAAGAGTGCTGATCTAGGAACATATCCCTGTCCATATCATCTTATTCGTTACAACCTAAAAAGGCAAAGCCGATCCGAAATCAACACTCCTGTTTGTGAATACGGCCCTCTGAGGAAACAAAATGCATCGAGCTCTCACCATTACTGAGCTCTTCCTGTCGTTTGACAGCCTGGTTCACCAGTTCAATACTGTGGTTCCTCAGACCGTTCGCTATCTGGCTCAGGTCCTGATCCTGTACGCTCTACACACATCAACAAACATCAACATCAACAAACATATGTTAGCTTCTTCCAGGCCCATCATGGCAATGTTAAGGCGCCACACTTACGCATCTACTGTAATGCCGTTTCTATGGGTCTTAGTGTCTTTTGTGTGTGCTTTGTCATGGTCCTCACAATGTAAGAAATATATATGTGTGTGTGTGTGTGTGTGTGTGTGTGTGTGTGTGTGTGTGTGTGTGTGTGTGTGTGTGTGTGTGTGTGTGTGTGTGTGTGTGTGTGTGTGTGTGTCGCTGTTACCGCCAGTGTGTCCATAGCAGCCTTGTTGGCCTTGTCGGCAGCAATCTCAGCATCTCTGACCCCGTCGATGATATTGGTGTAGGCGCGGGACGCGTTCACCGCTCGCTGGATGAAACCATCCTTGTTGGTGTTGGAGATCACACTGCAACCACAGAGGAGAAAGAAAAAAACAACAACATGAAGCCTAGTGCTACATATCTAACAATTCCGATCAATCAATTAATCAAACAACCAACAGACCAACCAACCAACCGATCAAATCAACCAACATACCAACTGACCGATCAGACAATCAACTCCTCACCTGGAGAGGTTCATGGCCAGCTCATTGAGTAGCTCAGCATGTCTCTCTGCCTCCTCCACCAGGGGTATCTTACTGACGGAGGAAAACCTCTGCACCTTCTCTGCCAAGGGCATCCTGGCGCCGTCCAGCTGGGCCGCCAGACGCTCATAGTCCTAGAAGGAGAGAGCAAGTTTTAGTAAGGGGTTAACCTCGTCACCACGCATGGAGGAAGTCTGGTGCAGAAAAAGAGAGAGGAGATATATATATTTTTTTTTACTGTACAATGGTACAGTAATCAGAGTTCTTAATCAGATGTGCAAGGTTTGTCAGGGACTTGTCTCTTTTTGTTTCAACTAAGGACACAAAAGGGATTTTTTTGTTGTATTTGAACTGTGTCCCTTATGAACCCCTAGTGTTTAGACTAGAAAAGCCGTGATGAGGTTTGAAGATGTTAGGGCCTCACCTCCTTGGAGTCGTGCAGCATAGACAGCATGTCGTTGACGGTGGCCACGTCATCTTCCGCCATCTGCAGGAGATCCTCCACCTCCTTGTTCTTCACATTCAGCTCATCCACTTTTTTCTGCGGAGAGAAAAAACTATATGAAGAGAGAATACTGCAGGTGAATAGAGTTCAATATGTAAAAAAAGGATGTCGGTGTCAGATTGTGATGAACTCTCATACTGCTTTCCTGTGTGTGTGTGTGTGTGTGTGTGTGTGTGTGTGTGTGTGTGTGTTCACTGCATGCAGTGTATATGTGTGTCTTTCAGTGGTATGTGTGTGTGTTCGATCCTCGCTTTTCCAGTGTACACACACACACACACACACACACACACGGATAGAAAAACAACTTTTTTTGTTGTTGTTTTATTTTTACTTTTTTTGTTAAAAATAAATGCACTGTTGGTTAAGGGCTGTAAGTAAGCATTTCACTGTAATGTCTGCACCTGTTGTATTCGGCGCATGTGACCAATAAAATTTGATTTGATTTGATTTGATTTGATTTGAAAAACGTGTGTGTCCATCTCTGCATGTGTGTGTTACCTGGCCCTCCCCCAGCCTCTTCTCATTAACAGCGTTGGTATTGGAGGCGAGGGCGGTGTTGTTAACCGCCTGGTTCAGAGCGTCCCTCAGGTCCATCAGTTGGTCGTGGAACTTCCCAAGACGCTCCCTGATGTCCTTCACCAAGCTCTTGTTCTCCAACACACGACTCAGCAGCTGGTCTTTCACCTTCTCCAGCACTAGAGAAAATAAAACACACCTTTAGTTTTACAAATCAGAAGGTCTCCTCCTAAGGAATCCTGAATATAAAAAGCACTACAGCAATATGTCTCATATGGACAGATGTGTGACTAAAAGGCTCTGCATGGTCAATCCCAATGTCTGAAGTGGCCGTGCAGCATTTACTGCGATGCAGCCTCCGCAGACGTCAGGGCTTTCATACTTCTTGCGCTTATCGGAACAGAGCAGAGCTATTGTGAAGGATGTTGTCAAGGAAGTGAGTTTGAGTTTATACAGGACGTACGCCCCCCCCCCCACCTACCGTCAAACAATCATGTCAATGCGGAGCTTTACGGCACCCTCCGTATTGTTCCGAAATTTGAGAGCCGCACGGCGACGCGGTACGGAGCTTGATTTGGCCTCTGCATGCCTTCGGAGGCTCCGCAATTGCGTCACACCATCCATGCGAAGCCTCCGACCACATTATCGGATCAAGCATAAATTGGCTTTTAGAAACATAGTACTTCCTGGTTATGGATCGGTCCTGGTTATGGATCGGTACACTCAAAATGACCACCTGCCCACCCATCAAAGATCATTGACTTGAATGGGGATTCCCGCTCTAGTAATTCTATTTCTAAAGTGTGACTCACGTTTCTCAGCCTCGGACAGCTCTCTGTCGGCTATCTTCTTCTGACCGACACAGCTCTTGAATCTCATCTCTCTCAGCATGGCCTCCACCTGCTGTATCTTCTCAGAGAGACCTTCCTCCTCCTGCTCCACTTCTGTCTCATTCAGACCCGTACGCTTCGCCTGCAGCATGAGGTCTGGATAGGCAGAGAGAGAGAGAGTGAGAGAGAGCGAGAGAGAGACAACATCTGTATTATATACACTGAGTGTACAAAACATTAGGAACACCTTCCTAATATTGAGTTGCACCCCCTTATGCCCTCAGAACAGCCTCAATTTGTTGGGGGCATGGAATACAAGGTGTCGAAAGCGTTCCACAGGGATGCTGGCCCATGTTGACTCCAATCCAATGCTTTCCACAGTTGTGTCAAGTTGGCTGGATGTCCTTCTTGGTGGACCATTCTTGATACATACTAGGAAACTGTTGAGCGTGAAAAACCCAGCAGCATTGCAGTTCTTGACACACTCAAACCGGTGCGCCAGGCACCTACTATCATACCCCGTTCAAAGACACTTAAATATTTTGTCTTGCCCCATTCACCCTTCTTTAACCTGTCTCCTCCTCTTCATCTACACCGATTGAAGTGGATTTAACAAGTGACATCAATAAGGGATTATAGCTTTCACCTGAATTCACCTGGTAAGTCTATGTCACTCAGTTTTTGTTGTATGGTCTGTATATATAGTCTGATGCAGACCCATATGGTTCTCCTGCAGCATTAGGTCTGTATATATAGTCTGATGCAGACCCATATGGTTCTCCTGAAGCATTAGGTCTGTATATATAGTGTGATGCAGACCCATATGGTTCTCCTGCAGCATTAGGTCTGTATATATAGTGTGATGCAGACCCATATGGTTCTCCTGCAGCATTAGGTCTGTATATATAGTCTGATGCAGACCCATATGGTTCTCCTGCAGCATTAGGTCTGTATATATAGTCTGATGCAGACCCATATGGTTCTCCTGCAGCATTAGGTCTGTATATATAGTCTGATGCAGACCCATATGGTTCTCCTGCAGCATTAGGTCTGTATATATAGTCTGATGCAGACCCCATATGGTTCCTAAACCAGTGATTGTCATGAATTTGGGATTTGACAACTAGGCAATTGTTGTTATTATTTTTCAATCAAAACAGGGTTCCAGAATTCTGCAGATTTTTTTTTGCTCAATAGACATGGATTTGTCTACATATTTTTGGGCACTAATATCACTTTTGCTAATTCATTTTGGGGCCGGGTAATTGATATATAACTGTCAATTTAATGTATTGGCCTATGCACCCACTTTGAATGGCTGACGTGAGTGCCCTTTGTTCAACAGTGATTGCTTTCAATATAGTGTTTTTATTTTTTTAAATATTGTGCAATCAGAAAGTATTTCACAAATGAGGGAGAGAGAAACTTCACTGCTTCAAAGCAGCCAGCAGGAACTCTGTGGTCCAGACGACTGTCTTATTGACCAGTGGGCCAGATGTAAATGTTTTGGAAGCCTTAAGCCTTCCGCATGATTCAGTTTGGCTTCCGCATGAACTCAGCTAGGCGAACTGAACGAGTGTGCTCACATACCCCCTTCGAAGACCTTTGCTTGAGAAACAAGAAAAAAAAACGGCAATAGTACTGTTTGTCCATCTTGAGACGCCGTAGCCAGTATACACTTCCTCAAAATAGTCAGAATTAATCTAAAATAATTTTCAAGGTTTTGTCGAGGCGATCTTAGTCGCGCAATTTTACATCTAACTAAGATGTTTGGTGCAGTATTTCTCCCAAATGTTATTTGGCATGAAAACGATTTGTTTCTCATTGAATGACAACAAACACTTCATTGTAGAATCCCTACCGTTGACCAATCACCGATGAAGGGGCGTAGGCTACTGACTTCGGGCCACCTACTTTGGCTCGACTCTTGAAAAAATATTGTTTGCACGAATAAACCCAAACAAACAAACAAAAAACATCACAAAATGTTGTCATAATTTATGCACAAACTGCTTCCGAACTGTTTTCGGATGGAAAGCATGTGGACGCCTTAATCCCAGTTACATGTAATCCATTACTACCGAACCTAATTGAGGGATGGATGAGACAACTCTGATCAACCAAAATATATAAATATGTAGAGTAACAATCGGTCCTTGTGTTTTATGGGTACACTTCGTAACAACCAAATGAGACATCAGACGAACCAGATGTACAATATGAGCTCAGGTGCTGGTTCCAGGGGCCATAGATGTTTTCACAGCGAGGGAAAAATTCTTAGTGGATTTAAAAAGAGAGGTTCTCTATACATTAATGTCTATAGAGAGCAATAGTAATGGCATCTTTTTGTAGGCACTAAATCTACCCTAGTTCGTTGCTCAAAGCCTAATGGCGAAATGAAAGGGATTTTTGTAGGGTTTTTGAATAAACGCCGAAAATAAGGTCTGTGGTAAACACAGGTTTAGGATTTCTTATACTGTTGGTTCTATGAGATAATCTTCATCAGCTAACGTCACTTTTTTTGTTAATTTTAAAGCGTTTATGTATTCAAAACAAGCACATTTTACATTGACCAGAAGCTCTTATCCAGAGCAAATGGGGGTTAAGTGCCTTGCTCAAGGGCACATCGACAGATTTTTCACCTAGTCGGCTTGGGGATTAGGACTACTAGCTGGTGAGCTCTATACACCTACCTTCCACCTCTCCCATGATGTTCTTGATGTGTGAGAGCACGTCCTGGGCTCTCTGATGGATGTTAGCGCTGCTGTCCTCCAGAGTGCTTGCTTTGTATGCTGTCGCCACCACCTGGCCGGAGGACAACATTACATCAATTCAGCATATTGTTGGATGTTACAGTCAACCTTAGTGCCTCGCTTATACTGGTTGGATACACTGCGTGAATTACTGCACACTAGTTTTGGAGTAGTTGACTTAAAATTAGGACTTAATAAGTTATAAAAAGGAAATTAATGCATTTGTTTTAAAAGAGAGAGACGGGTGGAGAGAGAGAGAGACGGGTGGAGAGAGACAGAGAGAGAGAGAGAGAGAGCGAGAGACAGAGAGAGAGAGCGAGAGAGAGAGAGGAGAGAGAAAGAGAGAGAGAGTGAGAGACAGAGAGAGAGCGAGAGCGAGAGCGAGAGCGAGAGCGAGAGAGAGAGAGAGAGAGAGAGGAGAGAGAGAGAGCGAGACAGAGACAGACAGAGAGAGAGAGAGAGAGTATAAGAGAGAGAGTGAGTGAGTGAGTGAGTGAGTGAGTGAGTGAGTGAGATGAGTGAGTGAGTGAGTGGTGAGTGAGTGATTGAGTGAGTGGTGCGTGAGTGGGTGAGTGCGTGAGTTGAGTGAGTGAGTAGCGTGAGTGCTGATCGAGCGAAAGAAGCAGCCGCCCGAAGCCCGAGCGAAAAAGCCCGAACGCCGCCCAGACGCACTCCCGCCCGCCCAGCCAGCCGCCGCCGAGAGCGCGCGCGGGGTAAAGAGAGCGCGCGCGCGCACGCCGGAGGGAAGAGAGAGAGACAGAGAGAGAGAGGGTGAAAGAAAGAGAGAGAGAGGGTGAAAGGAAGAGAGAGAGAGACATTGTTACAACACTGTATATATACATAATATGACATTTGAAATGTCTTTATTCTTTTGAAACTTCTGAGTGTAATGTTTACTGTTAATATTTATTGTTTATTTCACTTTTGTTTACTATCTACTTCCCTTGCTTTGGCAATGTTAACATACGTTTCCCATGCCAATAAAGCCTTTAAATTGAAATTGAATTGAATATGAGAAAGAGATAAATACATTTACTGAGATAAATGGTCATCACCTTCTTCTCCAGGTCATTGATGTCTGAATTGATGTTCATGAACTCTCCCTCCAACATGTCCACTCTGTTACTGTTCTCATCCAGGGCAGTGTTGTAGTTCTCTATGGCATTCTGGGAAACAGAGATACTTTCAGTGAGTACACTGCCCAAAGGAGTTTGAAGAAGTAGAAATAGTGTGTTGCTTTGTGAAGAGTGTCAGTGTGTCGGCAGGTAGCTCAGTGGTTAAGAGCGTTGTGCCAGTAACCGTAAGGTCGCTGGTTCTAATCCCCGAGCTGACTAGGCGAAAAAATCTGTCGATGTGCCCTTGAGCAAAGCACTTAACCCTAATTGCTCCTGTAAGTCGCTCTGGATAAGAGCATCTGCTAAATGACTAAAATGTATTCAGTGTGTGTGCGCTCACAGCGATATCGTCCATAGATCTGTTGAGGTTGTGTAGCTGAGCCCAGGCGATAGAGGAGGCGGTCAGGTTGGTCAGTTGATGAGCCACAGAGTCAAAGTTGTCGTTCATACTGTCTAGATCCTCCAACAGGACTATAACACAGGTGTCACATGCTGCAAGGACACATAGACACACATTATCATCACATATACACACATGATCATCACATATACACACATTATCACCTGGATCATTACATATCCACCCGGATCATCACATATTCACATATATATACACACATGATCATCACTTAGTCACCTGGATCATCACATATACACACTTAGTCACCTTCATCAAACACACACTTACTCATCTTCATCACAACACTGTCCATAGGTCACTGCTGAAACGTCAAAATTCCTCCCGTAATGTCTCCAAGAAGCTATCAGCTGATATGTTGTTATTATTATGTTGAGTGACAGGGTGTTACATCGATTGAACACATGCTAACAGCTTATGTCAGCCTCTCCCCCCCTAGGCCCCTTGGTTAGTTCAGTACTCACGTTCACAGGTCACGTCATGTCCGTGCTGTACAGGAACACTGTATCTATGGGAACAGCTGTCACACTGTTTGCCTGTCAGGCCGTCTCCACAGCGACACTCCCCTGTCCGAGGGTCACAGCGGCCGCGCTTACACTCACACTCTGAACACACAGGGAAGAGAAGAGACATCACTGGTATTACAGTATCTCTTAAGAGGACCGCAGGGAACAGCAAGAGAAGTAATACTTTTTCATCTTTCTTTTTAAAACCTAGTAAATATTGGAGAAAAAACCATACAAATTAAAGTTAGCCATCAACAATCCATCGAAGGCGCAGAAGAAAGCAAACTATTGAAAGTCTTTCATAAATGCCGTCTCTGTTGGCCTTTTCACCCTGTTTTCTCTGTGTTTTAACTCACTCTTGCATCCCTCAGGGCTGTAGCCCCAGTACCCAGGAGCACACTGGCGACAGTTGGGCCCGTTGACCCCTGGCTGGCAGGCACACGACCCGTTCCTGGGGTCACACGGTTGGACCCGGGCCGCCGCCGCGTCACAGTCACAACGACGACACCCGGAGCACGACTCGTAGCCAAACGCACCGTCCTGTGGAAAAACAACCCCACAGACAGCACTGATGAGGAGAGGACATAGACAGCAGGCCAAGACCTTGCCTAAAACTACATCAGTTACCGTGAATGACTTGATTGACCGAATGACAGTCAGCTGAGTGCAATGATATATAATTAGTCTAATCTAAGAGGGCTTTCAATATTGAGGGTTAATGGACCAAGTCAGTATTGTGAGGTTAGATAGACATGAATTTCAGTACGTACCTGGCAGCGGTCACAGTTTCTGATGATAATTGAGTTCAGTACGTACCTGGCAGCGGTCACAGTTTCTGATGATAATTGAGTTCAGTACGTACCTGGCAGCGGTCACAGTTTCTGATGATAATTTAGTTCAGTACGTACCTGGCAGCGGTCACAGTTTCTGATGATAATTGAGTTCAGTACGTACCTGGCAGCGGTCACAGTTTCTGATGATAACTGAGTTCAGTACGTACCTGGCAGCGGTCACAGTTTCTGATGATAACTGAGTTCAGTACGTACCTGGCAGCGGTCACAGTTTCTGATGATAACTGAGTTCAGTACGTACCTGGCAGCGGTCACAGTGCGGTCCGGTCACACCTTGTTTACATTGACATTGTCCTGTGTGACGGTCACATGAAGCTGTGCCACAGGGGGAGCAGTTGCATCCTGGGTAAATAAGAGAGAGAGGGGGAGATAATTGCAGACACTACAGTTATTAAGAAGGTTAAGACCTTGTGGTGAAAACAGAACTAGTCTTTGAGACTTCCTGGATTAAAGAGAAATACATTTATTGGAGGTGAGAGGCTATGTAAACTGGGATTAGGCTAGAGAGGGTATGGATGTGTGTTTGCGTGTGTTTGTATGTGTGTGTGTTAGTTTGCGTGTGTGTGTATGTGTGTGTTTGCGTGTGCGTGTGTGTGTTTGCGTGTGTGTGTGTATTTGCGTGTGTGTGTGTATGCGTGTGTTTGTGTGCGTGTGTGTGTTTGTATGCGTGTGTGTTTGCGTGTGTGTGTGTATGTGTGTGGGTTTGCGTGTGTGTGTATGTGTGTGTGTTTCCGTGTGTGTGTATGTTGTGTGTGTTTGCGTGTGTGTGTATGTGTGTGTGTTAGTTTGCGTGTGTGTGTATGTGTGTGTTTGCGTGTGCGTGTGTGTGTTTGCGTGTGTGTGTGTATTTGCGTGTGTGTGTGTATGCGTGTGTTTGTGTGCGTGTGTGTGTTTGTATGCGTGTGTGTTTGCGTGTGTGTGTGTATGTGTGTGGGTTTGCGTGTGTGTGTATGTGTGTGTGTTTGCGTGTGTGTGTATGTGTGTGTGTTTGCGTGTGTGTGTATGTGTGTGTGTTAGTTTGCGTGTGTGTGTATGTGTGTGTTTGCGTGTGCGTGTGTGTGTTTGCGTGTGTGTGTGTATTTGTGTGTGTGTGTGTATGCGTGTGTGCGTGTGTGTGTTTGTATGCGTGTGTGTTTGCGTGTGTGTGTGTATGTGTGTGTGTTTGCGTGTGTGTGGTATGTGTGTGTGTTTGCGTGTGTGTGTATGTGTGTGTGTTAGTTTGCGTGTGTGTGTGTGTATGTGTGTGTGTTTGCGTGTGTTGTGATGTATGTTGTGTGTGTTTGCGTGTGTGTGTGTATGTGTGTGGGTTTTGCGTGTGTGTGTATGTGTGTGTGTTTTGCGTGTGTGTGTATGTTGTGTGTGTTTGCGTGTGTGTGTATGTTTGGTGTGGTTAGTTTGCGTTGTGTGTGTATGTGTGTGTGTTAGTTTGCGTGTGTGTGTATGTGTGGGTGTTTGCGTGTGCGTGTGTGTGTT
>LR778276.1:45958035-46021157 GCA_902810595.1 Coregonus sp. 'balchen'
ACACACTAATAACCCAGTAATGGTTCAGTAATAACACACTAATAACCCAGTAATGATTCAGTAATAACACATTAATAACCCAGTAATGATTCAGTAATAACACAGTAATGATTCAGAAATAACACACTATTAACATATTAATAACATAGTCCTAACCCAGTCCTAACCCACTTATAACATAGTAATAGCTCAGTAATAACATAGTAATAACATAGTAATAACATAGTAATAACATAGTAATAACGCATTTAGAACACCAACCTGGCAGGAGTCTCCCTGGTAGTTAGCAGGACAGAGGCAGATCTCTACGTTGTTGGCATGTCGCCCGGTGGGCAGGGTCTGTGCCCCCTCCAGCGCCGCCCCGCGTAGCGACACAGTGTGGGCGGACTGGGAGTGGAGAGCTCTGATCTGGAGAGACTCTAACCCCACCAGAACCATCATCAGTTCCTCTCTAGACACCACGTTCCCCGTCTGGGCGTGGCGGAAACTTCCCTGGGGGGGTAGAGAGAGAGACTGGGGTGAGAGTAGGCGTGGGTATTATGATGTCATGATGGTGTCATTCATGTAGATGTCAAAAGGACAGAATATTGCAGTTAGATTGTAATCTTCTAGGTAGACTGCAAATATATACACTGCTCAAAAAAATTAAGGGAACACTAAAATAACACATCCTAGATCTGAATGAATGAAATAATCTTATTAAATACTTTTTTCTTTACATAGTTGAATGTGCTGACAACAAAATCACACAAAAATGATCAATGGAAATCAAATTTATCAACCCATGGAGGTCTGGATTTGGAGTCACCCTCAAAATTAAAGTGGAAAACCACACTACAGGCTGATCCAACTTTGATGTAATGTCCTTAAAACAAGTCAAAATGAGGCTCAGTAGTGTGTGTGGCCTCCACGTGCCTGTATGACCTCCCTACAACGCCTGGGCATGCTCCTGATGTGGTGGCGGATGGTCTCCTGAGGGATCTCCTCCCAGACCTGGACTAAAGCATTCGCCAACTCCTGGACAGTCTGTGGTGCAACGTGGCGTTGGTGGATGGAGCGAGACATGATGTCCCGGATGTGCTCAATTGGATTCAGGTCTGGGGAACGGGCGGGCCAGTCCATAGCATCAATGCCTTCCTCTTGCAGGAACTGCTGACACACTCCAGCCACATGAGGTCTAGCATTGTCTTGCATTAGGAGGAACCCAGGGCCAACCGCACCAGCATATGGTGTCACAAGGGGTCTGAGGATCTCATCTCGGTACCTAATGGCAGTCAGGCTACCTCTGGCGAGCACATGGAGGAATGCCACCCCACACCAAAGAAATGCCACCCCACACCATGACTGACCCACCGCCAAACCGGTCATGCTGGAGGATGTTGCAGGCAGCAGAACGTTCTCCACGGCGTCTCCAGACTCTGTCACGTCTGTCACGTGCTCAGTGTGAACCTGCTTTCACCTGTGAAGAGCACAGGGCGCCAGTGGCGAATTTGCCAATCTTGGTGTTCTCTGGCAAATGCCAAACGTCCTGCACGGTGTTGGGCTGTAAGCACAACCCCCACCTGTGGATGTCGGGCCCTCATACCACCCTCATGGAGTCTGTTTCTGACCGTTTGAGCAGACACATGCACATTTGTGGCCTGCTGGAGGTCATTTTGCAGGGCTCTGGCAGTGCTCCTCCTGCTCCTCCTTACACAAAGGCGGAGGTAGCAGTCCTGCTGCTGGGTTGTTGTCCTCCTACGGCATCCTCCACGTCTCCTGATGTACTGGCCTGTCTCCTGGTAGCGCCTCCATGCTCTGGACACTACGCTGACAGACACAGCAAACCTTCTTGCCACAGCTCGCATTGATGTGCCATCCTGGATGAGCTGCACTACCTGAGCCACTTGTGTGGGTTGTAGACTCCGTCTCATGCTACCACTAGAGTGAAAGCACCGCCAGCATTCAAAAGTGACCAAAACATCAGCCAGGAAGCATAGGAACAGAGAAGTGGTCTGTGGTCACCACCTGCAAAACCAGTCCTTTATTGGGGGTGTCTTGCTAATTGCCTATAATTTCCACCTGTTGTCTATTCCATTTGCACAACAGCATGTGACATTTATTGTCAATCAGTGTTGCTTCCTAAGTGGACAGTTTGATTTCACAGAAGTGTGATTGACTTGGAGTTACATTGTGTTGTTTAAGTGTTCCCTTTATTTTTTTGAGCAGTGTATTTAGATGGGAAGACATACTACAACAGTCAGTGTCCTCCCTCCACCATGTGGACTATCCCCAGGTGGTCAGGTCAGTGTCCTCCCTCCACCATGTGGACTATCCCCAGGTGGTCAGGTCAGTGTCCTCCCTCCACCATGTGGACTATCCCCAGGTGGTCAGGTCAGTGTCCTCCCTCCACCATGTGGACTATCCCCAGGTGGTCAGGTCAGTGTCCTCCCTCCACCATGTGGACTATCCCCAGGTGGTCAGGTCAGTGTCCTCCCTCCACCATGTGGACTATCCCCAGGTGGTCAGGTCAGTGTCCTCCCTCCACCATGTGGACTATCCCCAGGTGGTCAGGTCAGTGTCCTCCCTCCACCATGTGGACTATCCCCAGGTGGTCAGGTCAGTGTCCTCTCTCCACCATGTGGACTATCCCCAGGTGGTCAGGTCAGTGTCCTCCCTCCACCATGTGGACTATCCCCAGGTGGTCAGGTCAGTGTCCTCCCTCCACCATGTGGACTATCCCCAGGTGGTCAGGTCAGTGTCCTCCCTCCACCATGTGGACTATCCCCAGGTGGTCAGGTCAGTGTCCTCCCTCCACCATGTGGACTATCCCCAGGTGGTCAGGTCAGTGTCCTCTCTCCACCATGTGGACTATCCCCAGGTGGTCAGGTCAGTGTCCTCCCTCCACCATGTGGACTATCCCCAGGTGGTCAGGTCAGTGTCCTCCCTCCACCATGTGGACTATCCCCAGGTGGTCAGGTCAGTGTCCTCCCTCCACCATGTGGACTATCCCCAGGTGGTCAGGTCAGTGTCCTCCCTCCACCATGTGGCTATCCCCAGGTGGTCAGGTCAGTGTCCTACCTCCACCATGTGGACTATCCCCAGGTGTGGTTCTTCAGGTGAAGAGTATTCTCTCTCCATGAACACCAGGGTCATCTGGTTACCCTGTAGACACAGAGACACAAAACCTTTATTATCAGATACACAACCACTATCAACAGGGATTAACAATCCACCACTATCAACAGGGATTAACCAGCCTTACTGGTAGTTAATGTGAATGAGTACAGCTCCATTATCAACAGCAATTAACAAACCTTAATGGTATTTAATGTGAATGAGTACAGCTCCATTATCAACAGAAACTAACCAGCCTTACTGGTAGTTAATGTGAATGAGTACAGCTCCTCAGTTGACTGAGACACACATACATACAGCATTTAAACGACACAAGCGCCTTTATTAGCAGAATTGAACCAGATCTCCGATCTCTTAACTGGTAGGAACAAGGTTTACACTAGGTTATTACTGTGGTGTTAACGTCATTCTACTGTGTTTAGGTGTAACGCCTGGTCCCTGTGGTGGGATGTGTACCTTGAGAATGACATCAGGTCGAGAGGCTTCAGCGAGCAGAGAGAGAACATCTCCCCTCATAGTCTGAGTGTGCAGGCGATACCGCAGATAGCCTCCATAATATGATACCTAGAGAGATGATTAGAGAGGGATGAGAGGGAGGGAGGGAGGGAGGGAGAGAGAGAGAGGGAGGGAGGGAGAGAGGGAGGGAGGGAGAGAGGGAGGGAGGGAGGGAGGGAGGGAGGGAGGGAGGGAGGGAGGGAGGGAGGGAGGGAAAATATTGAGGGAGAGAGAAAGAGAAACAAGAGGGGGAGAGTGAGACAGGAGATAGAGAGGAACAACGAGAAAGAGAGAATGAGACAGAAAGAGACAGAGAAGACAGGAAGAGACAGAGAAGACAGGAAGAGACAGAGAAGACAGGAAGAGACAGAGAACACAGAAAGAGACAGAGAAGACAGGAAGAGACAGAGAAGAGACAGCGAAGACAGGAAGTGACAGAGAAGACAGGAAGAGACAGAAGACAGAAAGAGACAGAGAAGACAGGAAGAGACAGTGAAGACAGGAAGAGACAGAAGACAAGAAAGGAAAAAGGAAACATGAAGAGACAGGACAGGAAGACAGAAGACAGGAAGAGACAGAGAAGACAGAGAAGACAGGAAGAGACAGAGAAGACAGGAAGACAGAGAAGACAGGAAGAGACAGAGAAGACAGGAAGAGACAGAGAAGACAGGAAGAGACAGAGAAGACAGGAAGAGACAGAGAAGACAGGAAGAGACAGGAAGAGACAGAGAAGACAGGAAGAGACAGGAAGAGACAGAGAAGAAAGTAAGCGACAGAAGACAGGGAGAGACAGAGAGTCTTGTGATCAGACAATACATGCTAGAGGAAGGTTAACTCAGCATGTTCAATGGCAAGATAAAACCAGGTTTTATACTCTAGACAAAACAAAGATCCCTATCTCTATACACTCTGTCTGCACATCGTCTTTAGTGTGTGTGTATGTATATACAGTGCTATGAAAAAGTATTTGCCCCCTTTCTAATTTTCTCTACTTTTGCATATTTGTGATACTGAATGTTATCAGATCTTCAACCAAAACCTAATATTAGATAAAGGGAACATAAGTGAACAAATAACACAACAATTACATATTTATTTCATTTATTCCATAAACAAAGTTATGCAACACCCAATTCCCCTGTGTAAATAGTAATTGCCCCCTTACACTCAATAACTGGTTGTGCCACCTTTAGCTGCAATGACTCCAACCAAATGCTTTCTGTAGTTGTTGATCAGTCTCTCACGTCGCTGTGGAGGAATTTTGGCCCACTTTTCCATGCAGAACTGCTTTAACTCAGTGACGTGTGGTTTTTCAAGCATGAACTGCTCGTTTCAAGTCCTGCCACTACATCTCAATTGGGATTAGGTCTGGACTTTGACTAGGCCATTCCAAAACTTCAAATTTGTTGCTTTTTAGCAACTTTCATGTAGACTTGATTGTGTGTTTTGGATCATTGTCTTGCTACATGACCCAGCTGCGCTTCAGCTTCAGGTCACAGATGGATGGTCTGACATTCTCCTGTAGAATTCTCTGATACAGAGCAGAATTCATGGTTCCTTCTATTAAGGCAAGTCGTCCAGGTCCTGAGGCAGCAAAGCATCCCCAAACCATCACACCACCACCACCATGCTTGACCTTTGGTATGATGTTCTTACTGTGGAATGCAGTGTTTGGTTTTCGCCAGGCATAATGGGACCCATCTCGTCCAAAAAGTTGACTCAAGTTTGCCAAAAAGCACCTGGATGATCATCAAGACTCTTGGAAGAACGTTCTATGGACAGATGATTCAAAAGTATAACTTTTTGGACGACATGGTTCCAGTAATGCCTGGCGAAAACCAAACTCTGCATTCCACAGTAAGAACACCCACCCCAGCAGCCCCCACCCACCCCAGCAGCTCCCACCCTCTCCCACCCACCCCAGCAGCTCCCGCCCTCTCCAGCAGCTCCCGCCCTCTCCAGCAGCTCCTGCCCTCTCCAGCAGCACCCGCCCAACCCACCCTCTCCCACCCTTTAACAGACAATGGGCCAGAGGTGTCAGCCTTACTAGCTGTAAGTCGCTCTGGATCAGTGTCTGCTAAATTACTAAAATGTACAAATGTTGAACTCTCTGAACCTATAATCATGCAATGTACTGTATGTATGCTATGTTGATGAGGTGACATGCCATTTATATATATATAACAACATTGTGATGAAGACTATTTTCAATAATAACATGTATTTTATCATGCGTTATCTTGGCAGTACCTTGTCTCCCAGGTAGGTTCTAGGAGCGTGCCAGTGGAGGTCTTGGTAGACATCGGGTACGTCACTAAGGTCAGCCTCCACCAGATCCTGACCAGGATATACCGTCACAGGAACTTCCTGTCTGTCTGCTCCCAGCAGAACCCAGCCCATCATGTCCATCACCTACAGAGACGTTATAATAAACATGACATTATAATATCACATTAATATGACACTTCCTGTCTGTCTGCTCCCAGCAGCATTCAGACCATCACGTCCATCACCCGTGGATTACACAGATTATATATTACAACACATAACAATGTTTAATACGTATTAACAAACGTTACTTAAACCACTCAGCATTGATTAAAAACATGCTTAAATTGTGTTGCAGCATAAAAAGTACATCTCCTGTTGCACTATAGCCTGGGAACCTGTTGAGCACAAACACACAAACACACAACTATAAGCACAACCCCCGTCTGCTGTGATGTAATATAGCCTGGGAACCTGTTGAGCACAAACACACAAACACACAACTATAAGCACAACCCCCGTCTGCTGTGATGTAATATAGCCTGGGAACCTGTTGAGCAAACACACAAACACACAACTATAAGCACAACCCCCGTCTGCTGCGATGTAATATAGCCTGGGAACCTGTTGAGCACAAACACACAAACAAACAACTATAAGCACAACCCCCGTCTGCTGTGATGTCCCCTACCTCCGTCCGTCGTTTCCCTGAGCTGTGACAGCGGTCGGTGGCTCCGAAACAGAAACAGGAAGTGCAGCCTTTAGGGTTGGCGGGATCCAGGTGGAAGGTTCCCACTCTGCACTGGTCACAACGACCACCCTGGACATTCTCCTGAAACGGGAAGAGTGAGTGTAAGTCTGCTACTTGATGTCCTTGTGTGAGGATCTGCCGAATGTATCAAAATCGAAGGACCATGAAAAAAATAAAATAACTAAATCTGCCTCGAAATACCAAATGTACGGGTGCAATAATGGACAGCCTTTTTAAAAGGATTCATTATTGTTATGTAGCAGAGAGAGGGAATACATTTTTACATTGACATTGAAGTAAAAAGTCCAGAGAGGTGAGCTCATGGACACTATCTATGGCGGTAACTAGGATGGAGTAAAACATGGACGGTAGGGAGTGTGGACACAGACAGTTGATCTGACCTTGCAGAGGCATCGTCCCGTGTAAGGGTCACACACGTCCTCCTCTGTCCCCGCGTCGTTGCAGTCACATGGCATACAGTCGGGGTAACCATAGAAACCAAGGGTGCAGCGATCACACTGACGACCAATTATGTTGTTCCTGCACCTGAGAGAAGATAACAAAAGGAACAGTCATTCGGTAGATAATATCGCAGTACACAGAGAGAATATTCATTATGAACTGTCATTCACCTGATGTGAGCATTTCGGCAGTAGTCAAATATTTGTATTGACTCAAATAAAAAAATAAAAAATGTATGATGATTCTCATTTTTATTAATTGCAGAATGTCTCCAAAGACAATAATCACTCTACACGTGTCTCTGTTTTCAGTGGTGCGTGTGTGTGTGTGTCCATGCGTATATGTCTGCATGCCTGTGTGTTTGCATGCATCTGTTTCGCTGTGTGTGTGTGTGTGTGTGTGTGTGTGTGTGTGTGTGTCAGTATACAGTGGCTTGCGAAGGTATTCACCCCCCTTTGGCATTTTTCCTATTTTGTTGCCTTACAACCTGGAATTAAAATGGATTTTTGGGGCATTTGTATCATTTGATTTACACAACATGCCTACCACTTTGAAGATGCAAAATATTTTTTGGGGGGTGAAACAAACAAGAAATAAGATTTAAAAAAAAAGAAAACTTGAGCGTGCATAACTATTCACACCCCCAAAGTCAATACTTTGTAGAGACACTTTTTGCAGCAATTACAGCTGCAAGTCTCTTGGGGTTATGTCTCTATAAGCTTGGCACATCTAGCCACTGGGATTTTTGCCCATTCTTCAAGGCAAAACTGCTCCAGCTCCTTCACGTTGGATGGGTTCCGCTGGTGTACAGCAATCTTTAAGTCATACCACAGATTCTCAATTGGATTGAGGTCCGGGCTTTGACTAGGCCATTCCAAGGCATTTAAATGTTTCCCCTTAAACCACTCAAGTGTTGCTTTAGCAGTATGCTTAGGGTCATTGTCCTGCTGGAAGGTGAACCTCCGTCTCAGTCTCAAATCTCTGGAAGACGGAAACAGGTTTCCCTCAAGAATTTCCCTGTATTTAGCGCCATTCATCATTCCTTCAATTCTGACCAGTTTCCCAGTCCCTGCCGATGAAAAACATCCCCACAACATGATGCTGCCACCACAATGCTTCACTGTGGGGATGGTGTTCTCGGGGTGATGAGAGGTGTTGGGTTTGCGCCAGACATAGTGTTTTCCTTGATGGCGAAAAAGCTCAATTTTGTTTGCTTATTTTTTTCTTTAAGCAATGGCTTTTTTCTGGCCACTCTTCCGTAAAGCCCAGCTCTGTGGAGCATACGGCTTAAAGTGGTCCTATGGACAGATACTTCAATCTACGCTGTGGAGCTTTGCAGCTCCTTCAGGGTTATCTTTGGTCTCTTTGTTGCCTCTCTGATTAATGCCCTCCTTGCCTGGTCCGTGAGTTTTGGTGGGCAGCCCTCTCTTGGCAGGTTTGTTGTGGTGACATATGTTCATTATGACCAAACAGTTCTATTTTTGTTTCATCAGACCAGAGGACATTTCTCCAAAAAGTACGATCTTTGTCCCCATGTGCAGTTGCAAACCGTTGTCTGGCTTTTTTATGGCGGTTTTGGAGCAGTGGCTTCTTCCTTGCTGAGCGGCCTTTCAGGTTATGTCGATATAGGACTCGCTTTACTGTGGATATAGATACTTTTGTACCTGTTTCCTCCAGGATCTTCACAAGGTCCTTTGCTGTTGTTCTGGGATTGATTTGCACCTTTCGCACCAAAGTATGTTAATCTCTAGGAGACAGAACGCGTCTCCTTCCTGAGCGGTATGACGGCTGCGTGGTCCCATGGTGTTTATACTTGCGTACTATTGTTTGTACAGATGAACGTGGTACTTTCAGGCGTTTGGAAATTGTTCCCAAGGATGAACCAGACTTGTGGAGGTCTACACATTTTTTTCTGAGGTCTTGGCTGATTTTGCTTGACATCATGGGAAAATCAAAAGAAGAGGCACTGAGTTTGAACATAGGCCTTGAAATACATCCACAGGTACACCTCCAATTGACTCAAATGATGTCAATTAGCCTATCAGAAGCTTGTAAAGCCATGACATCATTTTCTGGAATTTTCCAAGCTGTTTAAAGGCACAGTCAACTTAGTGTATGTAGGAGAGGAGAGGGGAGGGGAGGAGAGGAGAGGGGAGGGGAGAGGAGACAGTACAACAGAGGATAAGAGAGGAGAGGGGAGCAGAGGCTACATGAGAGAAGAGGAGAGGAGTGTGGAGGAGAGGAAAGGAGAGGAGAGGGAGGGAGGGAGGGTATAAGAGAGGAGAGGGGAGAAGAGGAGAGGGGAGAGGAGCAGAGGAGAGGAGAGGGGAGTAAAGGGGAGGGGAGGGGAGGGGATGGGAGCAGAGGAGAGGGTACAAGAGAGAAGAGGGGAGCAGAGGGGAGTGAAGGAGAGGGGAGGAGAGGGTACACAAGAGAAGAGGGGAGGAGAGGAGAGGGTACAAGAGAGGAGAGGAGAGGAGAGGAGAGGAGAGGAGAGGAGAGGAGAGGAGAGGAGAGGAGAGGAGAGGAGAGGAGAGGAGAGGAGAGGAGAGGAGAGGAGAGGAGAGGAGAGGAGAGGAGAGGAGAGGAGAGGAGAGGAGAGAGAGAGAGAGAGAGAGAGAGGGAGGGTATAAGAGAGGGGAGAGGATAAGAGGAGAGGAGAGGGGAGTAAATGGGAGGGGAGGGGATGGGAGCAGAGGAGAGGGTACAAGAGAGAAGAGGAGAGGGGAGCAGAGGGGAGTGAAGGAGAGGGGAGGAGAGGGTACAAAAGAGAAGAGGGGAGGAGAGGAGAGGAGAGGAGAGGGTACAAGAGAGGAGAGGAGAGGAGAGGAGAGGTCTTCTCTGTCTTCAACCTTGATTGAGACTGGAGGACTTACATTAGCTAACAAAGCAAATGGCTGGACTCTAGCTTAGATGGCTAACACAGTATTGTGGCACCTCTAGAACCCCGCCTCTAGAACCCCGCCTCTAGAACCCCGCCTCTAGAACCCTGCCTTTAGAACCCCGCCTCTAGAACCCAGTTGGTCACAGGTACTTTAATTTGTTTTATCTGCACTGTCCACTGTTGGTGTCACAGCTTTGGCTAGGCTTTAGCTTAGTGGGCTAACACAGTCTTGTGGACACACAAGACAACCATGGTTCAAACTCCCAGTCGGTTTTACCTGCACTGTCCGCTGTTGGTGTCACAGCTTTAGCTAGGCTTTAGCTTAGTGGGCTAACACAGTCTCGTACCTGCACTGTCCACTGTTGGTGTCACAGCTGACGTCGAGAGCGGTGACTCCAGGTCGGGAGCAGTTGCAGACCTCACAGCCGACCAGAGGATGACAGCCGAACGCCTGGGGCTCACACTGGACACACTCTGGGAGCAGGGTCCTCGGAGGGCAGATACAGTCTCCTGTCACCGGCTCACACAGCCGTGTACCACACTGACACGCTGCAGGGGAGAGGAGGGAGGGGAGAGGAGGGAGGGGAGAGGAGGGGAGGGGAGGGGAGAGGAGGGGAGAGGAGAGGAGGGGAGAGGAGGGGTGTTAGTGTGGTGTTGAAGTGAATGAATACAAGGACACAGACACAAAGTACAATAAACAAAACAACACATTCAGTTTCCTCCCCCGTCCCTCCTCCCTCCTAGGCATTCAGCTAAATTAAATTAATCCAGGCCCTGTGTAGTAACTCACGTCTACAGTTGGGGAATCCCCAGTAGCCCGTGGCACACTGGGAGCAGTCTCTGCCGATTACGTTAGGTCTGCACTGGCACTGCCCTCCGAAGGGTTGGCAGGTATCGCTGTCCGCGCCCACCTCATGGCACCCACAGGGCATGGCACCGTTGTTGAAGAACGCAGAGAGAGAGATGGCTGAACTACGACAGAATGGAGAGGCTGTGGCAGGACTGGAGCGAGGGGGGGGGGGGGGGGGGGGGGGAGAGAAGAAACACGGGAGGAGAGTCTCTTGTTAGTCTCTTGTGACAGACGATTAGCAGTCCAGCTATTGTGGCCAATAAAATGTGATTTGATTTGATTGGCCAGCGCCCTGGGGAGATTTGGTTCTGGGTACTGAAATTATATTTGAGCAAGTATATCTACTACTGTAGCTTTTATTAGCTTTTACATTTTAGTCATTAGGGCAAGGCAATTAGGGTTAAGCGCCTTGCTCAAGGGCACATCGACAGATTTTTCACCTAGTCGGCTCGGGGATTAGAACCAGCGACCTTTCGGTGACTGGCACAACGCTCTTAACCACTAAGCTACCTGCCGCCCCATGACATCAATATAGACACAGAGATGATGTACAGTAAACTCACTCGATGTAGAAGCTGTTCTGTCCACAGTTGCTGATGAAGTCATCTGATTTGTCCAGAGGTTCTTCAGACAGGTAACCGGAGCTGTAGCTGCCCTCTGGGACCACCAGAAATTAGTCCTTAATAGAACTTTTTGTGACAAGGGGTTTGGGGGCGTTTGGGGGGTGGAGCAAAAGTTATTTTGGGGGGCCGTGGGGAGAAAACCCCCCATAAAATTGGGGGAATTGGGGGGTTTTTAGAAAAGGGGTTTTTTGGGAAAAATCTCCTGTCACCGGTACACAGGGGAGTTTCCCCAATGACAGTTGAGGGGAGAGGAGGGGAGGGGAGAGGGGGGGGAGAGGGGGGGAGGGAGGGGGAGGAAAAAGGGGGGGGTGTGGAAGTAAAAGGAAAAAGGACCAAACAAAGTTAAAAAAAAAAATGTTTCCCCCGTTTGGCATGAAATTAAATTTGGGGGTTTGTAGTAATAGTTATTTGGGGAATAGTATTTTGGCCCCCCGGGATTTGCATTAGTAGGTCACGGAAGGAAAGGTTGGGGATGCTGGGGATAGGCATGGGGGGGGGTTTTTTTTTTTTTTTGAGGGTTAATAAAAAGGGGGAGACGGGAGGGGAAGGGGGGGGGTTTGGGGGGGGGGGGGGGGGGGGGGCAGGGGGGAAAAGTCTTTTTTTTCCTTGTGAAAAATAAGTAGTTTGTGGCCAAAAAATTTGATGTTTATTGGAGGGGGGGAAGGCGGGACGAAATTTTTTGAGAATTTTAAATTAGTTTTATTGGGTTTTTTTTTAGTAAGGAAGAAATGTGGGGTTGTGCCTGGTAGGAATGGGGGTTTCCTGTGGCTCGGGATTAGAAAGGATTTGGTTGTGGAAACGTCAACATAAGTTTGGCGTGAATCAATTAGGATTGGCGTAAACCCAATGTGGAGTTTCTGAAGTTGTGAGAGTCTTGATTTGTAACAGGGTTTTGGAGAGGTAAGGAGTTTTAGGTTGGGACAACAAGAACATAGTTTAGAGAAACATGTCAGGTTTTCTTGTTGAGATAAATTTTATTTGGCCCAGTAGAGTAATGTTTTATGTGGACAATGTGAGGTTTGGTGTGAGAACAATGTGAGGTTTGGTGTGAGAGTCAATGTGAGGTTTGGTGTGAGAGTCAATGTGAGGTTTGGTGTGAGAGTCAATGTGAGGTTTGGTGTGAGAGTCAATGTGAGGTTTGGTGTGAGAGTCAATGTGAGGTTTGGTGTGAGAGACAATGTGGGTTTGGGGGTGAGAGTAATGTGAGGTTTGGTGTGAGAAAAACAATGTGGGGTTTTGGGTTGTGAGAGCAATGTGAGGTTTGGTGTGAAAAGACAGGAAAGGGGTGGAGAAAATTTGTGAGGTTTGGTGTGAGGGGTCAAGTGAGGTTTGGTGTGAGAGACAATGTGAGGTTTGGTGTGAGAGTCAATGTGAGGTTTGGTGTGAGAAAGAATGTGAGGTTTGGTGTGAGAGTCAATGTGAGGTTTGGTGTGAGAGTCAATGTGAGGTTTGGTGTGAGAGACAATGTGAGGTTTGGTGTGAGAGACAATGTGAGGTTTGGTGTGAGAGTCAATGTGAGGTTTGGTGTGAGAGACAATGTGAGGTTTGGTGTGGAGATCAATGTGAGGTTTGGTGTGATAGTCAATGTGAGGTTTGGTGTGAGAGAAACAATGTGAGGTTTGGTGTGAGAAACAATGTGAGGTTTGGTGTGAGAGTCAATGTGAGGTTTGGTGTGAGATATGAGCTAGAATCAGCGGATCTATGTATCTTTCAGTACAGTGTAGACATTGGCCCAGTCTTCCTGGATGGACTCACCAGCCAGAGGGTTTTTCCATCAGGGACCTGGACAGTCAGGAAGATCTCGTTGTCCGTCACGTCCAGAATGATCTGGTTCTCGGAGATCAGAACACTACGGCAACCGTAACCATGGGGACAGAAGGAGGCGTTGGCATGGCCTGGAAGAGGAATGATGATAATTCACATCACAAAGAGATTACAACTGTCAAAAGATTCAACTGTCAAAAGATTCAACTGTCAAAAGATTCAACTGTCAAAAGATTCAACTGTCAAAAGAATCAACTGTCAAAAGATTAAACTGTCAAAAGAATCAACTGTCAAAAGATTTAGCTGATTTTTCAGTCGCCTTACCTGGTTCCTGTGTTTTGCTCATTTGAATCATTCATGAAAATCCTAAAATTATTCTGCTATTGAGCTTTTTTTAGGACCTAAAATGACAGTTCATGGCTTTATCGTTGACTTTCATACATAAATGTTTGACTAGGAATGCCTTGAAGATTGACCAGTAGATCACGATCGACAGATTGGTGACCACTGATGTAGGTGGTGTGGGTTTAGGGGGGCTCACCCTGCCAGATGCGTCCCCCGTTGATGAAGACCTGGACAGGGTAGGTGGGGTGGAGGGGCTGGTGGTAGTGAAGGATGAACACGTAGCGACCCAGAGTGTGGACACGGGCAGAGTACACTGCTGCATTCTGGAGGACAGGAAGAGACAGAAGATATTTACATTCATCCCTGCATGGCTAAGTCATTATTTGGGCAGAAAACTACAGTGAAAAGTTAAAAACTAGTAGTATGTGACTTTCAGAATATGTTATCAATATGTGGGGGACTGACTGTGAGGGGAGATCTAGAAAGAGAGGAGATTTATGAAACGGGTTGTTGCTTTTTGATAATGAATGAACACCTAAACAACACCTAAAGTCAGCTCTCTCTTGAGAAATAGGTTCTCAAATAAAACGTCCTGGACCAGGTACCAGAGTAAAATGACGACAAAATAACATCTATTTGAAGAGGTACCTGGGTGGTATCAAGGCGGACTTGGTTATCCGCAGCGGTGGGAGGACGGTCTCCGCTGGGCCAGTGAGGGGCGTCTGCCGCTTCAGCAGGGGAGGCCAGGACAGGCTCCTGGACCGATGACCCTTGACCTTCCTTCAACACCAGCGAATCAGATGGGGTCTGGAACCTCGATGCGATACAGGACAAACTGGGGAGGGAAGAAAAAGAGGAGGGAGTGGAAGAGGAGAGGAGAGGAGAGGGTAGAGCAAGGTGATGGTAAAGGGTAGGTGATGGTAAAGGTGCTTGGTCTGGTTACCTGTCAGGTGAGATACAGTGGACCTTAGGAGCCAGGTATTCCATAGTGAACTTCTCCCAGGGAACCAGGTACACTTTGTGCTGGAAAACACAAGATACATGTCAGCAAATGTATAGACCTTATATTATATCTCCCTATAGATCCTAAACATCCGGGAACCAGGTCCACTTTGTGCTGGAGGAAAGATAAACAACAGTGATTTAAAGGCCCAGTGCAGTCAAAAATGTTATTTCCCTGTGCTTTATACATATTTCCACACTATGAGGTTGGAATAATACTGTGAAATATAATGCCCTTTTAGTATTAGAGCTGTTTGAAAAGACCACCTGAAATTTCAGCCTGTTTTGGTGGGATGGAGTTTTGTCCTTCCATGGTGACATCACCATGTGCTAAATTAGTCAAGAGACCAATAAGAAAGAAAGTTCCTAAACCTCTCTGTCAATAACAGCAAATTTTCAGTAAGATTTCCTAGTAAAATTCTTGCTTGAGAAATTGCTCTTTGCTAAGAAGCTATTTTTTTAATTTATTTTTTTACAATTTTAACCGAAAAACAATCACAATAAGGTACTTCATTGTTCCCAAGAAATGATTCGATATTGAGATAAAAACGGCTGCAGAGGACCTTCAACCGACGCAAATACGAAAGGGTGAGAGATAACAGCCTTGTCTTGTGCCTCTACCAATAAAGATCACATTTGAAACATGAGGTCAAACAATGGGTGTCCCAATAATCTCTCCTTCCTCCTGAAGTGGGCACTTGTTCACTACTCCCCACTAGTATAAAAGCATTGGATTGGTGTAGGCGTGGGCTAAAAGGGAGTTTCCACATCAAATCATTTCCTTTTTCAAATCCATGAAGGTAAGTGAATGAATGCACACTTCAGGAGAAAGGAGAGATGATTTAGAAGCCAAGCATTGCTGACTATCTTCTGCTCTGTGTTTGACTGTATCATGTTGATAAAGCAGCAGGAAGCCTGGCGGTTAAGAGCGTTGGGGCCAGTAACCGAAAGGTCGCTGGTTCGAATCCAGGAGCCGATTAGGTGAAAAATCTGTCGATGTGCCCTTGAGCAAAGCACTTAACCCTAATTGCTCCTGTAAATCGGTCTGGATTAGAGCGTCTGCTAAATGACTAACATGTAGATGAAATTTATATGCATGTTAAGCTACAGTATTACCAGGAAGAAGCTGGCTCTGTCAGCGATCAGTTGGACCTCAGCATCAGTAGAGAGGGTGAAGACAGCCACGCGATTCATCTCATCAATGGTTACCACCCGACACAGGAAACTACACACACGAGAGAGAGAGAGGGAGAGAGAGAGAGAGAGAGAGAGAGAGAGAGAGAGAGAGAGAGAGAGAGAGAGAGGAAATGATTGGTCAAGCTACACATTGAGAAGAGATACCATCCATTCATTAAAACACCAATCGCAGCCAGCTTTCTTTGTTGACGGCAACAGCTGTACGCAAAACACACACACATACCTGTATTTGCAGTGCAGCAGCGTGACATGGTGCTGGTGTGTCCTTCCGCCAGGTGTGTTGACGGACACAGAGATGGTCTGTGGCGCTTCGTCCTCACTGGCGTATTCTACCACCAGAACATAGTCCCCTGGACGCGGCACCCGACTACGCATCTGGACATTCAGCTGGGAGAGGATACTTTTTTATTTATTTTTATTTCACCTTTATTTAACCAGGTAAACCAGTTGAGAACAAGTTCTCATTTACAACTGCGACCTGGCCAAGACAAAGCAAAGCAGTGCGATAAAAACAACAACACAGAGTTACATATGGGGTAAAACAAAACAAAGTCAAAAATACAACAGAAATACAGAGACAACCTATTACAGTCAGTGGTTCAGTCCTTACACTTAAAGTGATACCATACTCATCCATACCATCAAACTCACATTGCACTCACCATCACCATCACGCTCACTCACACACACACACAAACACACGTTCACACCCACGCTCCTTCTCTGCTCACATTGCTGCCGCTGCAGATAGCCATGTCGGGGTGGCGAGGGGTTATCCTCTCCTGGTGGCAGGGTCGGGGCAGGTGGTTGTCGAACCTGCAGCTGGCATCGTTACCAGAGATGGAGGGGAACCCATCCAGAGACAGATAATTGTAGAGCAAACAGCTATCAGGGAGAGACACAGAGAGACAGGTTAGACAAGTTCAATTTAATTGAAATTAAATATAACATAAATATTGACCGTTTAGAAAATCTGAACAGTGTGTACTAAAATAATATGACTTTCAAGTTTGTGATTAACATCCAATGCAACAGACAAAAATAATGCAGGAGGGATGAAGAGGAGGGGTGAAGAGGAAGAGGAGGAGGAGGTGAAAGAAGAGGGGGAAGAGGTGGAGATGGAGGAGGGAGAGGAGGACGAGGAGGTGGAAATGGAGGAGGAAGAGGTGGAAGAGGAGGAGAAGGTGGAGATGGAGGAGGAAGAGGAGGACGAGGAGGTGGAGATGGAGGAGGAAGAGGTGGAAGAGGAGGAGGAGGAGGTGGAGATGGAGGAGGAAGAGGAGGATGAGGTGGAGATGGAGGAGGAAGAGGAAGAGGTGGAAGAGGAGGAAGAGGTGGAAGAGGAGGAAGAGGTGGAAGAGTAGGATGAGGAGGAGGAGCAAGAGGGGTGGAAATGAAGAAGATTCAACTGGACTTACTTGTGGCTGGTGTCGGGTGCAGGCCTGTAGGTGCATGGCTCAGTCACTTTGATCTGGAGGATGGGAGCTTCATAGTAGGCACTGGGCAGGAGCACCAGGTAGTCCTGGGTTCAAAAACAGACTCCACATCAATCACAAGTCATCCATTTAAATCATATACAGTGAGGGAAAAAAGTATTTGATCCCCTGCTGATTTTGTACGCTTGCCCACTGACAAAGACATGATCAGTCTATAATTTTAATGGTAGGTTTATTTGAACAGTGAGAGACAGAATAACAACAAAATAATCCAGAAAAACGCATGTCAAAAATGTTATCAATTGATTTGCATTTTAATGAGGGAAATAAGTATTTGACCCCTCTGCAAAACATGACTTAGTACTTGGTGGCAAAACCCTTGTTGGCAATCACAGAGGTCAGACGTTTCTTGTAGTTGGCCACCAGGTTTGCACACATCTCAGGAGGGATTTTGTCCCACTCCTCTTTGCAGATCTTCTCCAAGTCATTAAGGTTTCGAGGCTGACGTTTGGCAACTCGAACCTTCAGCTCCCTCCACAGATTTTCTATGGGATTAAGGTCTGGAGACTGGCTAGGCCACTCCAGGACCTTAATGTGCTTCTTCTTGAGCCACTCCTTTGTTGCCTTGGCCGTGTGTTTTGGGTCATTGTCATGCTGGAATACCCATCCACGACCCATTTTCAATGCCCTGGCTGAGGGAAGGAGGTTCTCACCCAAGATTTGACGGTACATGGCCCCGTCCATCGTCCCTTTTATGCGGTGAAGTTGTCCTGTCCCCTTAGCAGAAAAACACCCCCAAAGCATAATGTTTCCAACTCCATGTTTGACGGTGGGGATGGTGTTCTTGGGGTCATAGGCAGCATTCCTCCTCCTCCAAACACGGCGAGTTGAGTTGATGCCAAAGAGCTCCATTTTGGTCTCATCTGACCACAACACTTTCACCCAGTTCTCCTCTGAATCATTCAGATGTTCATTGGCAAACTTCAGAAGGCCCTGTATATGTGCTTTCTTGAGCAGGGGGACCTTGCGGGCGCTGCAGGATTTCAGTCCTTCACGGCGTAGTGTGTTACCAATTGTTTTCTTGGTGACTATGGTCCCAGCTGCCTTGAAATCATTGACAAGATCCTCCTGTGTAGTTCTGGGCTGATTCCTCACCGTTCTCATGATCATTGCAACTCCACGAGGTGAGATCTTGCATGGAGCCCCAGGCCGAGGGAGATTGACAGTTATTTTGTGTTTCTTCCATTTGCGAATAATCGCACCAACTGTTGTCACCTTCTCACCAAGCTGCTTGGCGATGGTCTTGTAGCCCATTCCAGCCTTGTGTAGGTCTACAATCTTTTCCCTGACATCCTTGGAGAGCTCTTTGGTCTTGGCCATGGTGGAGAGTTTGGAATCTGATTGATTGATTGCTTCTGTGGACAGGTGTCTTTTATACAGGTAACAAACTGAGATTAGGAGCACTCCCTTTAAGAGTGTGTTCCTAATCTCAGCTCGTTACCTGTATAAAAGACACCTGGGAGCCAGAAATCTTTCTGATTGAGAGGGGGTCAAATACTTATTTCCCTCATTAAAATGCAAATCAATTTATAACATTTTTGACATGCGTTTTTCTGGATTTATTTTGTTGTTATTCTGTCTCTCACTGTTCAAATAAACCTACCATTAAAATTATAGACTGATCATTTCTTTGTCAGTGGGCAAACGTACAAAATCAGCAGGGGATCAAATACTTTTTTCCCCCTCACTGTACATTATGGCAAATGTCATATGTCACAATGTATTATGCACTGGCCAACAACACCAAGTTGTCCTATAGGGGAGGACAATGGATGTTCCACACTCAGACTCCACATCTGGCATATACTTCATCCATTTAAAATGGCCATCATGGTCAACTTCCGACTTCCTAAATCTGGGTTGAACAGTAGTAACAGTATCCAATGTATAGGCTTCTCACCAGCAGTATGCCCTCGGCTTCGATGATCACGGTCCAGGTGCCAGGGTTAAGAACGAATGGTTCTACAAAGTTATTCTGGGGCACATTGACGAAGGTAGGTTCTGAGCTGGGGGCAAACACAATCTGTTTGGACTGTTCTGAGCCTGGGGGGGGGGAGTGAGGGAGGAGGGAGGGAGGGAGGAGGGGGGGGAGGGAGATAGAGAGATAGAGAGAGAGAGAGAGAGAGAGAGAGAGAGAGATGCATAAATTAATTACATTAAATTCCAATCAAATAACTGTATCATGTGGAGTGGTTCAATAGTGAATACAAGGAGAAGAGTGGAGGGGGGGGGAGAGAGGTTAGGGAGGGAGGGAGGAGAGGGGAGGGGAGGGGAGGGAGGGGAGGGTAGGGTAGGATGATATACATTTGACTGAAAACTACAACTTAAGGTCCACACTCAATAAGTAGTTTCAAAAAGCATACAGAAAGAGTGCAATAATTTTCCTTTAATTCATCTCTACAAACAATTAGATACTGTAGTCAGGTCTGGTCATTTCTGGTCAGCTGTTCTGTGAAACGTACCTCTCCGGTTGTTCTGATAGGCTGTGATTTTACCATTGGAGACAGCAGCCCCAGAGTTTACATATCTGAGGATGAACCTCGTGAGGTAGACATCCGCCTCACTCACGTGCACCGACAGTTTGACTGAGCTCTGAGGGACGAAGAGGAAGAGGAGGAAGAGGAGGAGGATGAAGAGGAGGAAGAGGAGGGAGGTGAAAGAAGAGGGGGAAGAGGAGGAGGTGGAGATGGAGGAGGAAGAGATGGAAGAGGAAGAAGAGGAGGGTAGAGGAGGAAGAGGAAGAGATTGAAGAGGAGGAGGGGGTAGAAGAAGTGGATGAAGATGAGGAGAAGAGGGTTGAGGAGAAGGAGGAAGAGGAGGAGGAGGAAGAGGAGGAGGAGGAAGAGGAGGAGAAGAGGGTAGAGGAGGAGGAAGAGGAGGAGAAGAGGGTAGAGGAGGAGGAGGAAGAGGAGGAGAAGAAGGTAGAGGAGGAAGAGGAGGAGGAGGGAAGAGGAAGAGGAGGAGAAAGAAAGGGAAGGGTCGAGGAAGAAGGGGTGGTAGAGGAGGAGAGGAGGAGAGGAGGAGAGAAGGAGGAGGAGAAGAGGAGAGGGTATTTAGAGGAGAAGGAGGAAGAGGAGGAGGAGGAGAAAGAAGAGGAGAGAGGGTAGAGGAGGGGGAGGGAGGGAGGAAGAGAGGAAGAGAGAAGAGGAGAGGGTTTAGAGGAGGAGGAGGAGGAGAAAGAGGAAGAGGCGGAGAAGGTTAGTGGGAGGGTAGAGGACTAGGGGGGTTGGGAGGTTAGAGGACTAGGGGGGTTGGGAGGTTAGAGGACTAGGGTGGGTTGGGATGGTTAGAGGACTAGGGGGGTTGGGAGGTTAGAGGACTAGGGGGGTTGGGGAGGTAGAGGATAGGGGGGTTGGGAAGTTAGAGGGACTAGGGGGGGTTGGGAGGTTAGAGGACTAGGGGGTTGGGGGGTGGGAGGGTTAGAGGACTAGGGGGGTTGGGAAGGTTAGAGGACTAGGGGGGTTGGGAGGGTTAGAGGACTAGGGGGGTTGGGAGTTAGAGGACTAGGGGGGTATGGGAGGTTGAGGGACTAGGGGGGTTGGGAGGTTAGAGGACTAGGGGGGTTGGGAGTTAGAGGACTAGGGGGGTTGGGGAGGTTAGAGGACTGGGGGTTGGGGGTTGGGAGGTAGAGGATAGGGGGGTTGGGAGGTTCCGAGGATAGGGGGGGTTGGAAGGTTAGAGGACTAGGGGGGTGGGAAGGTTAGAGGGACTAGGGGGTTGGGAGGTTAGAGGACTAGGGGGGTGGTGGGAGGTTAGAGGACTAGGGGGGTTGGGGGGTTGGGAGGGTTAGGGGGACTAGGGGGGTTGGGAGTTAGAGGACTAGGGGGGTTGGGAAGTTAGAGGGACTAGGGGGGGTTGGGAGGTTAGAGGACTAGGGGGGGGATGGGAGGTTAGAGGATAGGGGGGGTTGGGAGGTAGAGGACTAGGGTGGGGGGTTGGGAGGTTAGAGGACTAGGGGTTGTGGGAGGTTAGAGGACTAGGGGGGTTGGGGGGTTGGGAGGTTAGAGGACTAGGGGGGGTTGGGAAGTTAGAGGACTAGGGGGGTGGGAAGTTAGAGGGACTAGGGGGTTGGGAGGGTTAGAGGACTAGGGGGGTTGGGAGGTTAGAGGGACTAGGGGGGGGTGGGAGGTTAGAGGACTAGGGGGGTTGGGAGGTTAGAGGACTAGGGGGGGTTGGGGAGGTTAGAGGACTAGGGGGGATGGGGAGGTTGGAGGACTAGGGGGGTTGGGGGGTTGGGAGGTTAGAGGAATAGGGGGGTTGGGAGGTAGAGGACTAGGGGGGTTGGGAGGTTAGAGGACTAGGGGGTGGGAGGTTAGAGGACTAGGGGGTTTTGGGGGGGAGATTAGAGACTAGGGGGGTTGGGAGGTTAGAGGACTAGGGGAGTTGGGAGGTTAGAGGACTAGGGGGGTTGGGAGGTTAGAGGACTAGGGGGGGTTGGGAGGTTAGAGGACTAGGGGGGTTGGGAGGTTAGAGGACTAGGGGGGATGGGAGGTTAGAGGACTAGGGGGGATGGGAGGTTGAGGGATAGGGGGGAGGTGGGAGGTTGAGGGACTAGGGGGTTGGGGGGTTGGGAGGTTAGAGGACTAGGGGGGTTGGGAGGTTAGAGGACTAGGGGGGTTGGGAGGTTAGAGGACTAGGGGGGTTGGGAGGTTTAGAGGACTAGGGGGTTGGGAGGTTAGGGGGACTAGGGGGGTGGGGGAGATTAGAGGACTAGGGGGGTTGGGAGGTAGAGGACTAGGGGGAGTTGGGAGGTTAGAGGACTAGGGGGGGGGAGGTTAGAGGACTAGGGGGGTTGGGAGGTTAGGAGGACTAGGGGGGGTGGGAGGTTTAGAGGACTAGGGGGGTTGGGAGGTTAGAGGACTAGGGGGGTTTGGGAGGGGTTAGAGGATAGGGGGGTTGGGAGGTTAGAGGACTAGGGGGGATGGGAGGTTAGAGGACTAGGGGGGATGGGAGGTTAGAGGACTAGGGGGGTTGGGAGGTTAGAGGACTAGGGGGGATGGGAGGTTAGAGGACTAGGGGGGTTGGGAGGTTAGAGGACTAGGGGGGATGGGAGGTTAGAGGACTAGGGGGGTTGGGAGGTTAGAGGACTAGGGGGGTTGGGAGGTTAGAGGACTAGGGGGGTTGGGAGGTTAGAGGACTAGGGGGGTGGGAGGTTAGAGGACTAGGGGGGTTGGGAGGTTAGAGGACTAGGGGGGTGGGGGAGGTTAGAGGATAGGGGGGATGGGAGGTTAGAGGACTAGTGGGGTTGGGAGGTTAGAGGACTAGGGGGGATGGGAGGTTAGAGGACTAGGGGGGATGGGAGGTTAGAGGACTAGGGGGGTTGGGATGGGGTTAGAGGACTAGGGGGGATGGGAGGTTAGAGGACTAGGGGGGATGGGAGGTTAGAGGACTAGGGGGGATGGGAGGTTAGAGGATAGGGGGGTTGGGAGGTTAGAGGACTAGGGGGGTTGGGAGGTTAGAGGACTAGGGGGGTTGGGAGGTTAGAGGACTAGGGGGATGGGAGGTTAGAGGACTAGGGGGGATGGGAGGTTGGGGGGAGGTTAGAGGACTAGGGGGGGGTTGGGAGGTTATAGGACTAGGGGGGTGTGGGGGGTTGGGAGGTTAGAGGATAGGGGGGTTGGGAGGTTAGGGGGACTAGGGGGGTTGGGGAGGTTAGAGGAATAGGGGGGTTGGGAGGTTAGAGGACTAGGGGGGTTGGGAGGTTAGAGGACTAGGGGGGTTGGGAGATTGAGGGGTCAGGGTTTCCAGTGCCTAAGAAACCATTGACCAACGACAGGAAGTGCAGCCACAGCCAGTTCTAGACCCCGCCTTCGCATGCCACTACTAATTAATCACCAGCCACCTCTGGGAGAGGCCACACTCACACCCAGCCTCTCTATCCATGGGGAGAAGAGAGCGACGAAAGGAGTGAAAGGAGAGCAGCCGAACAAGAGGAGCAGGAGAGGAGAACTGGGACTGGGAGAAGAAGGGTTAGGATGGCATTACGTCCCTTTATAGTGCACTAAATAGGGAATAGGGTGCCATTTGGGACGTAACCGAGGATACCACCAAGTCCCACACTTACAGTTGCCACACGTGAAGTTCTTGCCGCTTTCCAAGATGGACACTCTGCCCATCATGTCCAGGCCACCGCGATTCACATAGTGCAAGACTATTTGAAACAGGTCCGGAGAGCTGACCGAGACTTGAACCACCACCTTGGACTGGCGGGAGTGCATGGAAGGGGGATGGGGAGGGTAGGAGGGAGGGAGGGGAGGGGGAGGGGGATGGGAAGGAGGGGAGGGGAGGGCATGGAGGGGGATGGGGGAGGTGGGAGGGGAGGGCATGGAGGGGGATGGGAAGGTGGGAGGGGAGGGGGCATGGAGGGGGGATGGGAAGGTGGGAGGGGAGGGCATGGAGGGGGATGGGGAGGTGGGAGGGGAGGGCAGGAGGGGGATGGGAAGGTGGGAGGGGAGGGCATGGAGGGGGATGGGAAGGTGGGAGGGGAGGGCATGGAGGGGGATGGGAGGTGGGAGGGGAGGGCATGGAGGGGGGATGGGAAGGTGGGAGGGGAGAGCGATGGAAGGGGGATGGGGAGGTGGGAGGGGAGGGCATGGAGGGGGATGGGAAGGTGGGAGGGGAGGGCATGGAGGGGGATGGGAAGGTGGGAGGGGAGGGCATGGAGGGGGATGGGAAGGTGGGAGGGGAGGGCATGGAGGGGGATGGGAAGGTGGGTGGGGAGGGTGAGGGGCATGGAAGGGGGAGGGGAGGAGGAGGTGGGAGGAGAGCAGGGAGGGGAGAGGAGGAAGGAGGAAGGATGGAGGTGGAGAGAGGGAAGGGAGATGAGGGTGGGAGAGGAGAGAGGGAAGGAAGGGTGGACAGGGGAGAGGGATAGAGAAAGGAGAAAGCAGGGAGGGAAGGAAGGCCACTCCTTAATACCAACAACACCACCACCACTGCAGCCAAAGCCAACCAGACTAGCACCATAGAGATGGAAGAGGGCAAACATGCTATCTGTGCCATTGACCGCTATGCCACAGCATGGGTGGTGCCATTGAGGGTTCTCCATTTTAAAGTAGTAATAATATAATAATATAATATGCCATTTAGCAGACGCTTTTATCCAAAGCGACTTACAGTCATGCGTGCATACATTTTTGTGTATGGGTGGTCCCGGGGATCGAACCCACTACCTTGGCGTTACAAGCGCCGTGCTCTACCAGCTGAGCTACAGAGGACCACAAGTCCATTTCTTCTTGCTTCTTTTTTTACTGACACCTGCAGTGCTGGAATGTTTCTCAGAAGTGTAATTTATTGGCTAACGCTGTGTACACAAATGGACGGAATTCTGTTGGCCTACGACCTTTTCACGCAGTCTTGCCCCCACTACTGGTTGGATAAGTGTAGTGTTTGTAACACAAGATGGAGGAGAGCCTGTCTCTCGTCAGAGATAGCATTTATTTTGGGATATTGCGAAATATGACCTTCATTCAAGACAGAAGAAACATATTGTTTCAGGTGATAATAAAACATGTTTTGTTTAGTTACATTTTCCTCAACTTTTTTCTCTAGCCTTATAGCAAGTCAAGCTAGTTTATGCAGAGCAGCTAACGTTAGCTAGCTAGCTAAAAGCTAGGCTAGGAGGAAGATACTGGAGCAACAGCTAATAATTATCATCATAAACAAACGTCATTACCATCTAACTTTTCAGAATTCAAACGGGAGGCAACAGTCATTTCATATTGACCTCCAATGTCATAACATTTAACATTACTATTAAAATAGTACTAATTTATAGTACCTCATTCTGTGGTTTGGTAACTTCCTGTTCTATTGACGGACTCTGGCCAGACTGTGGTTTGGTAACTTCCTGTTCTATTGACAGATTCTGGCCAGACTGTGGTTTGGTAACTTCCTGTTCTATTGACAGATTCTGGCCAGACTGTGGTTTGGTAACTTCCTGTTCTATTGACAGATTTGGCCAGGACTGTGGTTTGGTAACTTCCTGTTCTATTGACGGACTCTGGCCAGACTGTGGTTTGGTAACTTCCTGTTCTATTGACGGACTCTGGCCAGACTTGTGGTTTGGTAATTCCTGTTCTATTGACAGACTCTGGCCAGACTGTGGTTTGGTAACTTCCTGTTTCTATTGACAGACTCTGGCCAGACTGTGGTTTGGTAACTTCCTGTTCTATTGACAGACTCTGGCCAGACTGTGGTTTGGTAACTTCCTGTTCTATTGACAGACTCTGGCCAGACTGTGGTTTGGTAACTTCCTGTTCTATTGACAGACTCTGGCCAGACTGTGGTTTGGTAACTTCCTGTTCTATTGACAGATTCTGGCCAGACTGTGGTTTGGTAACTTCCTGTTCTAATGACAGATTCTGGCCAGACTGTGGTTTGGTAACTTCCTGTTCTAATGACGGACTCTGGCAGACTGTGGTGTTGGTAACTTCCTGTTCTAATGACAGATTCTGGCCAGACTGTGGTTTGGTAACTTCCTGTTCTAATGACGGACTCTGGCCAGACTGTGGTTTGGTAACTTCCTGTTCTATTGACGGACTCTGGCCAGACTGTGGTTTGGTAACTTCCTGTTCTATTGACAGACTCTGGCCAGACTGTGGTTTGGTAATTCCTGTTCTATTGACAGACTCTGGCCAGGACTGTGGTTTGGTAACTTCCTGTTCTATTGACAGACTCTGGCCAGACTGTGGTTTGGTAACTTCCTGTTCTATTGACAGACTCTGGCCAGGACTGTGGTTTGGTAACTTCCTGTTCTATTGACAGACTCTGGCCAGACTGTGGTTGGTAAACTTCCTGTTCTATTGACAGATTCTGGCCAGACTGTGGTTTGGTAACTTCCTGTTCTAATGACAGATTCTGGCCAGACTGTGGTTTGGTAACTTCCGTGGCTATTGACGGACTCTGGCCAGACTGTGGTTTGGTAACTTCCTGTTCTATGACAGATTCTGGCCAGACTGTGGTTTGGTAACTTCCTGTTCTATGACATCTGGCGCAACACAACAGACTGCAAAGTTGGGATGTGTAGGGGGCGTAATTCCTCCTGCTGACCTGGATGTAATTCTTGATACTTCCTTAATCCACAGGAAGTCCCACCCAGTTGGCTACTTTAGAAATTGTGAAATCCCTCAATGGCGCTGCCCATATTAAAACAGGACCAAGTGTGCCCTCTATCCATCTCTATACCCCCCCCCCACCCCCCCCCCACCCCCCCCCCCCCCCACCCACCCACTCAACAAAGCACACTAGCAGCCCCCAATACAAACACGCTAGCTTCAGCCATCAATCACTTAAGCATAAAGCAAGCTGGGATACTATAGATACACCATAGACCTATTGGAACTTCTTCACTGAGGAGAATAAAAGTTATGGTTGCACATGCAGGGGTAGAATGACTTCTTGGGCCACAATAATAACACATCTTGTATAAATAAATATTTTTTTTTATAGACATTTCATATTCTTAAGAGTTCAATATAACAAGGATCCAACAAAGATAATACCAAGGATTTGTACAGTAGGGCCTAAGATAATACCAAGGATTTGTACAGTAGGGCCTAAGATAATAACAAGGATTTGTATTGTAGGGCCTAAGAAAACATACAATAGCTGCAAGCCCAGTGTGAGACCTAAGGCAATAGGAGGACAGAGTCATAGAGATATACATTATGTATAGGCTATATGTACTATACCCATATATCTAGTACTGGCCCAGTGTGTGGGTAGAGTGTAGAGCCATAGAGTTATTCTGTACACTCAGTGGCCAGTTTATTAGGTACATTTAGTAACGGGTCGGACCCCCCTTTGCCTACAGAACAGCCTGAATTCTTCGGGGGCATGGATTATACAAGTTGTCGGAAACGTTCAAAGGTTGCTCAATTGGTATCAAGGGACCTAACGTGTGTCAGGAAAACATTCCCCACACCATTACACCACCGCCACCAGCCTGTACCGTCGACACCAGGCAGGATGGGGCCATTCCCCACACCATTACATCACCGCCACCAGCCTGTACCGTCGACACCAGGCAGGATGTGGCCATGGACTCATGCTGCTTATGCCAAATCCTGACTCTGCCATCAGCATGACGCAACAGGAACCGGGATTTGTCGGACCAGTCAATGTTTTTCCACCTTTAAATTGTCCAGTGTTGGTGATCGAGTGCCCACTGGATTCGCTTTTTCTTGTTTTTAGCTGATAGGAGTGGAACCCGGTGTGGTCGTCTGCTGCAATAGCCCATCCGTGACAAGGACCGACGGGGTTGTGCGTTCCGAGATACCGTTCTGCACACCACTGTTGTAATGTGCTGTTATTTTCCTGTTTGTGGCCCGCTTGTTAGCTTGCTCAATTCTTGCCATCCTCCTTTGACCTCTCTCATCAACTAGCTGTTTTCATCCACAGGACTACCGCCACTGACTGGATGTTTTTTGTTTGTCGTACCCGTTCTCGGTAAACCCAAAACGCTGTCGTGCGTGAAAAGCCCAGGATGGGCGGAAGTTTCTGAAATACTGGATCCGGTGCGCCTGGCACCGACGATCACACCACGCTCAAAGTCGCTTGGGTCACTAGTTTTGACCATTCTAACGTTCAATCAAACAGTAACTGAATGGCTCGATGCCTGTCTGCCTGCCTTCTATAGCAAGACATGGCCACATGACTCACTGTCTGTAGGAGCGAACCATTAAAAAATAAAAATAAATTGGCCACTGAGTGTATGTGGGCTATATATACTATATATTACTATAGAGTACATGTCTCTAGTAGAGAAGACTAACCTGTATTGGGGACATCTGAGCGTACCCTCTCCAGCTGAACCTTTCAAACTCCAGGGGGTTATACCCGAAACGCACCGGCCGCCCGTCCAGCATGGTGCCCTCCTCTATCTCAAACTTCAGGTGGTGCAGGTCTGGAAAGTAGTGGTCCGTGCGAGGCCTGAGAGGAAGGAAGACGGGTTTTAATAACCTTTCTTTAAAATAAGACCTCTGCTAGACATGTGGTCCTCTGTAGCTCAGCTGGTAGAGCGCGGCGCTTGTAACGCCAACGGGTAGTGGGTTCGATTCCCTCAGGGACCACCCCATACGCAAAAAAATGTATGCACGCATGACTGTAAGTCGCTTTGGATAAAAGCGTCTGCTAAATGGCGTATTAAATTAAATTTAAATATTAGATATTGTGTGTGTTTCTCGCGGGTTGTGTTAAAAAAGCTATCTGAAAAAAGTGATATGAAAATATTTTAATTTTGGTTTGTGTGATGCACATTTTTCACTCACCTGTTACACTTGGGTCCCTCCACATTGGGTCTGCAGCGACATCTTCCATTTCTCTCCCCACAGGACTGTCCTGCTGATCCCCCGATGTCACACCCACAACCTGCAACATCCACACCAACACATCTAGATGTCTTCATATACTGCTGTACAAAAACTAACACATCCCAGAACTTCGTTCATAATACAACAGACTTACCGTGTTATTGGTTAGCAGAGGAGATTTAATTCATAGTACAACATGTAAACCCAACTGTTTATGTAAACCCAACTCGGACCCATGAGGATGTCCTCTTGATCTAACGGTTAAGATGTTGGGTTGGTGAGCGGAATCCTGGGTTAGATTCCCTATTGGTTCCTCAAGGCTTACCCTGACAGCCGAAGAAGCTGTCACCCTGCAGGTTGAAGAATCCATCTTTACACACAGAGCAGGTGCCACTGCACACGTTGGGTTTACAGTGACACTGGCCGTTAGTCTGAAACACAGAAATAGAGAGGACATGTTAAATTACTGACATCGTTACTTCACTAGTAGTGCTAGCGGCTAGTGTTATTGGCTATGTCCATACCAAAGAGGGTTGAATAACTGAGAAAACCCCATCTTTACTGCTAACCATATTATTGTTGAGGATAACCCCACTACTCACCTGAGCACACTCTGCCACACCACCCATTGTCCCTTCAACGTTGCATTCACATTCTGGGAGAAGGAGGAACACACGGAACATACAATTCAATTTTGACATTAATTTCACTATTGGGCCTGTCACCTCACAATAAAAAAACCCAACGCCTCCTTTTGATATCCATTTAAAAGGGTAAATGTGTGTCTTACTGGAGCATCCGTAGACGGTGTCAGGTGACAGGTTCCAGAACAGAGGTTTACACCTGTCACAGGCCACGCCCTCCACATAGAGAAGACACTCACAGGAGCCAGCTGTTGGCAGGGCCCCGTTCTGCACAGAACCGGCTGGGTTGCAGGCACCAGCTGCGCAGGACGGGAAGAAACAGTACAGTAGAGACATCTTTTTTTTTTTTTTCCCTTTCCTTAAAGATGGACAATGGATTGGGAGATTCAAATCGAAATCACATTTTATTTTGTCGCATTGGCGCTGAATACAACAGTGTAGACCTTACCGTGAAACGCTCACTTACGAGCCCTTACAATGCAGTTTTAAGAAAATAGAGTTAAGAAAATACTTCCTAAATAAACTAAAGTAAAAAATAAAAATGACAAATAACAATAACGAGGCCGTATACAGGGGGTACCGGTACCGAGTCAATGTGCGGGGGCACAGGTTGAGATCAAAATCGAGATCGATATTGAATGTGTATTATATGCACAAAGGGACTGAATCAATTTGTCATTGAGGGATAATACATCTCTGTTGATTGATTCATTTACTGATTGATTGATTGATTGATTGATTGATTGATGATTGACTGTTTTGATAGATTGACCAAGTCCAAAGGAGGTTACCTACCTTGGCAGAGGGGGAATCCATTGGCTTCCAGAGGGCTTGCAGGTGTTCAACAACCTCTGTCCCACGCGTTAGGGGTAGACAGGTACACTGACCACTCACCTGGTCGCAGCTACTGACCCTGGAGCCCTCAGCCAAGCACTGACAAGCTGAGGGAGGAGAGAGATATAACAACAGGAGAGAGGAGACAGGAGAGAGGAGACAGGAGCAGGAGGAAGCAGAGAGGAGGAGAGACAGGAGACAGGAGAGGAGAAGGCAGGAGAGAGGAGACAGGAGAGAGGAGACAGGAGAGAGAGGAGACAGGAGAGAGAGGAGACAGGAGAGAGAGGAGGAGAGAGGAGACAGAGAGGAGAGAGAGGAGAGAGAGAGAGGAGAAGGAGAGAGAGGAGACAGGAGAGAGAGGAGACAGGAAGAGAGGAGACAGGGAAGAGAGGAGGACAGAGAGAGAAGGAGAAGAGAGACAGGAGAGAGAGAGAGAGACAGGAGAGAGAAGAGAGAGGAGACGGAGAGAGGAGACAGGAGAGAGGAGACAGGAGACAGGAGAGAGGAGACAGGAGAGAGAGAGACAGGAGAGAGGAGACAGGAGAGAGGAGACAGGAGAGAGGAGACAGGAGAGAGGAGACATGAGAGAGGAGACAGGAGAGAGGAGACAGGAGAGAGATATAAAGGACCTTTAAAGAGCGCAACTGCCTTGCACATATTTAGAAATAAGTGTAATGAGTTTTAGATATTGAATCATATCTGATCTTAACAACAACCAATCAGGCTTTGAGATGTCGTCTGAACTCTGAAACTTACGTGTGCAGCTGGGGAAGCCATAGAAACCGGGAGCACACTGGTCACAGGCGGCGCCGCTGTAGTTGGGTCTGCAGTGGCAGTGACCTGACACACTACAGCTAGAGCCCAGGGAGGTCCGAGGATCACAGGTGCACACTGGGTAAACAGGAAGTTACAACATTAGATGGTGGCCGTGTTCGAAAGCATCAATTCTGCTCAGTCGCCAACTGACCGATCTACAGATAATAATGAGTTATTTAAGATGTAAGGTGATTTGTCTTCTGTCTATGACTGCAATGTAGTCTCAAACATGACCAAACTGTTTTGGTAGAGAGTTCAGACATCTCTACAAAATGACTGGTGTCTGGTGTGTGTTGTTGTGGTGTTGATGTGTGTTGTGGTGTGGTGTTGTAGTGTGGTGTAGGTGTGTGTTGTTGTGGTGGTGTGGTGTGGGGTGTTGTGTTGGTTTGTAGGTGGTGTTGTTGTGGTGTAGGGTGTGTGTTGTTGTGTGGGTTGGTGTTGTGTGTACGGTTGTGTGTTGTTGTGTGGTGGTGTGTGTTGTGTGTGTGTGTAGGTGTGGTGTTAGTTGTGGTGTTGGTGTGTGTGTTGTGTGGTCGGTGTGTGTTGGTGTGTAGGTTGTGTTGTTGTGGTGTTGTGTGTTGTTGGTGTGTAGGTGTGTGTGTGTGTGTAGGTGTGTTGTTGTAGTTGTTGGTTGTTGGGTGTGTTGGTGTTGTGTGGTTGTAGTTGTGTGTAGTTGTGGTGTGGGGTGTTGTGGTTGTGGTGGGTCGGTGGTGTTGTTGTGGTGTCCGGTGTGTGTTGTTGTGGTGTATGGGTGTGGTTTTATGGTGTAGGGTGTGTGTTGTTGTGGTGTAGGTGTGTTGTGTGGTGTCGGTCGTGTGTGAGTTGTGGTGTAAGGTTGTGTTGTATGTGTGTAGGGTCGGTTGTGTGTGGTTGTGGTGTGGTGTGGTGTGTTGGTGTTGTTGGTGTGTTGTTGTGGTGTCCGGTGTGTGTAGTTGTGGTGTCTGGTGTGTGTAGTTGTGGTGTCCGGTGTGTGTGTTGTGGTGTCCGGTGTGTGTAGTTGTGGTGTCTGGTGTGTGTAGTTGTGGTGTGTGTAGTTTATGAGCGTGGTGTGTGTGGTCCGGTCAGTGGTCAGTACCTTGGCAGTTGGGGTAGGAGTGGAAGCCTGATCTACACTGCTCACAGCGCGGCCCCTGGAACTCTGGCCGACACACACACCGTCCAGACACATCACAGCCCTCTGGGAGAGAACCCACACTGCTACAGCCACACACTGAAGGAGGGGAGGGGGTGGAACGTTTATTGTAATTCCGAAACAGAATTCATTCCAGAAACAATTCACTCAACAGACAAGCGGTCCTGTGTCAGTATTGAGCTGTATACCCATGGTCCTGTGTGTCAGTATTGAGCTGTATACCCATGGTCCTGTGTCAGTATTGAGCTGTATACCCATGGTCCTGTGTATCAGTATTGAGCTGTATACCCATGGTCCTGTATCAGTATTGAGCTGTATACCCATGGTCCTTGTTGTATCGTATAGCCGTGTAAACCCATTGTTCCTGTGTCAGTATTGAGCTGTTATAAACATGGTTCCTGGGTATCAGTATTGAGCTGTGTATCCCCATGGTCTGTTTGGTCAGTATTGAGCTGTATACCCATGGGTCCTTGTGTTCAGATTGAGCTGTATACCCATGGTCCTGTGTGTCAGTATTGAGCTGTATACCCATGGTCCTGTGTCAGTATGAGATGTATCCATGGTCATGTGTATCGTATTGAGCTGTATACACCATGGTCCTGTGTCAGATGGAGCTGTAAACCCATGGTCCTGTGTCAGTATGAAGCTGTTACCCAGGTCCTGTGTTGTGTTGTCAGTTATGAGCTGTATACCCATGGTCTGTGTTGTGTCAGATTAGGCTGTATACCATGGTCCTGTGTCAGTTTGAGCTGTATACCCATGGTCCTGTGTTGTTGTGTCAGTTATTAGGCTGTATACCCCATGGTCCATGGGTCATATTGAGCTGTATTACCCATGGGTCCTGTTGTCAGTATGAGCTGTATAACCATGGTCCTGTGTTATCAGTAGTGAGCTGTAACCCATGGTCTGTGTGTCAGTATTGAGCTGTATACCATGTCCGTGTATCAGTATTGAGCTGTATACCATGGTCCTGTGTACAGTATTTGAGCTGTATACCCATGGTCCTGTGTCAGGAGTGAGCTTGTATACCCATGGTCCTGTGTATCAGTATTGAGATCTGTATACCCCATGGTCTGCTGTATCAGTATTGAGCTGTATACCCATGGTCCTGTGTCAGTATTGAGATGTATACCATGGTCCTGTGTATCAGTTATTGAGCGTATACCCATGGTCCTGTATCAGTATTGAGCTGTATACCATGGTACTGTGTGTGTCAGTTATTTGAGCGGATACCCTGTCATGTGTATCAGTAATGAGCTGTATACCCCATGGTCTGTGTCAGGATTGAGCTGTAACCCATGGTCCTGTATCAGTATGAGCTGTATCCATGGACTGTGTATCAGTATTGAGATGTATACCCATGGTCCTGTGTCCGTCAGTATTGAGCTGTATACCTGGTCCTGTATCAGTATGAGCTGTATTACCCATGGTCCGGTTCAGTTTGAGCTGTATAACCCATGGTCATGTGTCAGTATGAAGCTGTATAACCCATGGTCCGGTGTCAGTATGAAGCTGTATACCCATGGTTTGTGTATCCGTATTGAGATGTATTACCCCATGGCCTGTAGCAGTATTGAGCTGTATAACCATGGTCAGGTATCAGTATTGAGCTGATACCCTGGTCCTGTGTGTCAATATTGAGCGGTATACCATGGGTCCTGTATCAGTATTGAGCTGTATACCCATGGTCATGTATCAGTATTGAGCTGTATACCCATGGGCCTGTGTGTAGTATGAGCTGTATTACCCATGGTACTGTGTACAGTATTGAGCTGTATACCCATGAGTCCTGTGTTTGTTAGTATTGAGCTGCTATACCCATGTCCTCCTGTGTCAGTATTGAGCTGTTTATACCCATGGTCCTGTGTCAGTAGGAGCTGTATTACCATGGGTCCTGTGTATCAGTATTGAGCTGTTATTACCATGGTCCTGTGTGTCAGTTGTGTCAGTATTGAGAGGATACCCATGGTCTGTGGGTTCAGTATTGAGCTGATACCCATGGTCCTGTTATAGTATTGAGCTGTATACCATGTCCTGTGTATCAGTATTGGCTGTTATACCCAGGTCCATTGTGTCCCAGTATTGAGCTGTATACCCCATGGTCTTGGGCAGTATTGAGCTTATAACCATGCCCTGTGTGTCAGTATGAGATGTATTTCCCATGGTCCTGTGTCATATGAGATGTATACCAATGTCCGGTGTATTCATTATTTAGCTGTATTAACCATGGTTCGATGTGTGTCAGTATTGAGTGTTACCGATGGTCCTGTGTGTCAGTATTGAGCTGTTACCCATGGTCCTGTATCAGTAATGAGCTGATACCATGGTCCGGCCGTTGTTTTGTCAGTATGAGCTGTATACCCATGGTGCCTGTGTTGTGTCAGTATTGAGCTGTATACCCATGGTCTGGTATCAGTATGACTGTATTACCCATGGTCCTGTTGTGTCAGTATTGAGAGGTTTATACCCATGGGTCCTGTGATCAGTATTGAGGCTGTATTACCCATGGTCATGTATCAGTATTGGCTGTATACCATGGCCTGTATCAAGTATTGAGCTGTATACCATGGTCACGTATCAGTATTGAGCTGTATAACATGGTCCCGTGTGTCAAGGGGTTTATTGGCTGTATACCATGGTCCTGTGTACTCAGTATTGAGCTGTATTACCCATGGTCCTGTATCAGTATGAGCTGTATACCATCGGTCCTGGGTATCATATGAGCTGTATACCCATGGCATGTGTCAGTATTGAGCTGTATACCCTGGTTCCTGTATCAGTATTGGCTGTATTACCCATGGTCCTGGGTGGTCAGTATTGAGCTGTGATTACCCATGGTCATGTGTTAATGCAGTATTAAGCCTGATTGACCCATGCCTGTGTCCAGTATTGGCTGGTATACCCATGGTCCTGTATCAGTTATTGAAGCTGTATACCCTGGTCCTGTGTATCAGTATTGAAGCTGTTGAACCATGGTCTGTGGTGTCAGTATGAGATGTTAATACCCATGGTCCTTTGTGTCAGTATGAAGCTGTATACCCTGGTACTGTGTATCAGTGATTGAGCTGTATACCACATTGGTCATTGTATCAGTATTGAGCTGTATAACCCATGGTCCTGTGTGTCAGTATGAGTGTATACCATGGTGCCTGTATCAGTATTGAGCTGTATACCCCCATGTAATGTATCAGTCTTGAGCTGTATAACCCATGGTCATGTGTGTCAGTATTAGCTGTATTACCCATGGTCTGTATCAGTATGGCTGGTACCCATGGTCCTGTATCAGTATGAGCTGTTATTACCCATCGGTCATGTGTCAGTATTGACGTGTATACCCATGGTCCTTGTGTCAGTATTGAGCTAGCTGTTTATACCCATGGTCGGGGTATTTCAGTATGAGCTGTAGACCCATGGTCCCGTATCAGTATGAGCTGTATACCCATGGTCATGTATCAGTATTGAGCTGTATACCCATGGTCCTGTGTGTCAGTATTGAGCTGTATACCCATGGTCCTGTATCAGTATTGAGCTGTTATACCCATGGTCATGTTATCAGTAATTGAGCTTGTATACCCATGGTCCGTGGATCAGTATTGAGCCCTGTATACCCCATGGGTCATGTGTATCAGTATGAGCTATTACCCCATGTGGTCCTGTGTGTATCAGTATTGAAGCGTATCCCCTGGCATGCGTGTCAGTATTGAGCTGTATACCATGCTTCATAGTGTCAGTATTGAGCTTGTATACCAATGGTCTGTGTATCAGTATTGAGCTGTAACCCATGGTACGGGTCAGTATTGAGATGGTACCAATGGTCTCTGTTGTTATAGTATTGGCTTGTTATAAAAATGGTCCTGTGTATCAGTATTGAGCTGTATACCCATTGTCCGGGTATCAGTATGAGCTGTATACCAGGTCCTGTGGTATCAGTATGGAGCTGTGTACCCATGGTCCTGTATCATATTGTTAACTGTTTGTACCATTGGTCCTGTATCAGTATTGAAACGGATACCCATGGTCCTGTATCAGTTGAAGCTGTATACACATGGTCCTGTATCAGAGAGCTGTATAACCAGGGTTCTGTATCAGTATGAGTGTATACCCATGGTCATGTGAATCAGTATTGAAGGTGTATTACCAATGGTCCTGTGTATCAGTATTGCGCTGTTATACCCATGGTCCTGTGTATAATATTGAGCTGTTTACCCATGGTCCTGTGTATCAGTTTTGAGATGTATACCCATGGTCCTGTGATCAGTGATATGAGCTGTATACCATTGGTCATTGTGTATCCAGTATTGAGCGTATTCCATGGTCCTGTTTATCAGTATTGAAGCTGTACCCATGTCCTGTATCATAGTGAACTGTGTACACATGAGTCCTGTATCAGTATTGGAAAACTGACTATACCCATGGTCCGGTATCAGATTGAGCTGTATACCCATGGTTCCTGTAATCAGTTATGGCTGTATACCCATGCGTCCTGTATCAGTATTGAAGCTGTTATACCCATGGTCTGTGTATCAGTATTGAGCTGTAACCCATGGTTCCGTGTACAGTATTGAGCTGTAACCCATGGTCCTGTGTATCAGTATTGAGCTGTATAACCCATGGTTCCTGTATCAGTATTGAGCTGTATTACCCATGGTCCTGGGTATCAGTATTGAGCTGTATACCCATGGTCCGGTTGTATCAGTATTGAGCTGTATACCCATGGTCCTGTGTATCAGTATTGAGCTGTATACCCATGGTCCTGTGTTGTGTCAGCTTTCTGGAGAGAGACATTTAGCAGAGAGTGTTTTTTTGAGACAGTGTTTGGCAGACAGACAATCACTTTGGCACAGTGGGTAACAATGTGTTGGTAGATACTCACGTTGGCAGAGGGGGTAGTTGAAGTAAACCTGGCGTACACTGGTCACATGAGTACCCCTGGAAGCCTTGGCGACACAGACACTGCCCAGTCAGTGTATCACACCTCCCATCCTGGCACCCCGGGCCTGAGCAATGACAGGCTGGCAGAGGAGAGGGGTTTTTTACACAAGGGGTTTTTTACACAATTAACAAGTGTGTTTGTGTTTGTTTGTAGGGGTGGGGAGTATGTGCATGCCTGCCTGCCAGTGTGTAAAGTTATCTAGTAGTATATATCTGTGTAGTTATATAGTGTATATATCTGTGTAGTTATCTAGTGTATATATCTGTGTAAAGTTATCTAGTGTATATATCTGTGTAAAGGTATCTAGTGTATATATCTCTGTGTAGTTATCTAGTGTATATCTCTGTGTTAGTTATCTAGTGATATATATGTGTGTAGTTATCTAGTGTGTATATCTGTGTGTAGTTATCTAGTGTATATCTGTGTGTGTAGTTATCTAGTGTATATATCTGTGTGTAGTTATCTAGTGTATATCTCTTTGTAAAGTTATCTAGTGTATATATCTGTGTAGTTATCTAGTGTATATCTCTGTGTAAAGTTATCTAGTGTATATCTCTTTGTAAAGTTATCTAGTGTATATATCTGTGTAAAGGTATCTAGTGTATATCTCTGTGTAAAGTGATCTAGTGTATATATTTGTGTGTAAAGTTATCTAGTGTATATATCTGTGTGTAGTTATCTAGTGTATATATCTGTGTGTAGTTATCTAGTGTATATATCTGTGTGTAGTTATCTAGTGTATATATCTGGTGTTGTAGTTATATGTGTATATATCTGTGGTAGTTATTAGTGTTGTATATAATCTGGTGAGTTATCTAGTGTATATATATGTGTGTAGTTATCTAGTGTATATATCTGTGTGTAGTTATATAGTGTATATATCTGTGTGTAGTTATCTAGTGTATATATCTGTGTAGTTATCTAGTGTATATATCTGTGTAGTCATCTAGTGTATATCTATGTGTAGTTATCTAGTGTATATATCTGTGTAGTTATTTAGTGTATATATATGTGTGTAGTTATCTAGTGTATATCTCTGTGTGTAGTTATCTAGTGTATATCTCTGTGTAAAGGTATCTAGTGTATATCTCTGTGTAAAGGTATCTAGTGTATATCTCTGTGCAAAGGTATCTAGTGTAAATCTCTGTGTAAAGGTATCTAGTGTATATATTTGTGTGTAGTTATCTAGTGTATATATCTGTGTGTAGTTATCTAGTGTATATATCTGTGTGTAGTTATCTAGTGTATATATCTGTGTGTAGTTATCTAGTGTATATATCTGTGTGTAGTTATCTAGTGTATATATCTGTGTGTAGTTATCTAGTGTATATATCTGTTGTAGTTATCTAGTGTATATATCTGTGTAAAGGTATCTAGTGTATATATTCTGTGTAAAGGTATCTAGTGTATATCTCTGTATAAAGGTATCTAGTGTATATCTCTGTGTAAAGGTATCTAGTGTATATCTCTGTGTGTAGTTATCTAGTGTATATCTCTGTGTGTAGTGTGTGTTAGTATATAGAAGACAGGAATGGTCTGTATATCAACAGCCTGGTCTATTTACACAGCGGTTGTTTACTTCTTGGGGTGATAAACTGGATATATAAACGTCTGGAATGTGTGACTGCCGTAGCAGAGTCCTATGCGGTTCAGTTGGTAAGAGCATAGCAATAGCAATGCCAAGGTTGTGGGTTCAATTCCCATAGAGATCACATGCACATGGTCACTGTCCTGTCAGTCTCTCTGTGCGGAAAAACATTGTCCTGTTGGGTAACTTACCCTGGCAGTTGAGTCCGTGGTGCCCTGGTGCACAGCTGTCACAGCGGTCCCCAGTGAAGCCAGGTTTGCAGATACAGGTGCGCCTACGTGGATCTGGACGGCAGGAGTTCCCCGTCGTACCCGCAGCACTGCACTCACAGTCTACACAGAGACAGACGGAGACATTACCGTCGTATCACATACTGTACCGTAGCCAAGGTTAAACTTGACATTGTTTGGTTCTGCTAATCACATCCCATGCCTATCTCATTGCAATCCAATAGGGTTATCGGTCCAAAACAAGCAGAGACAGACGGAGATAAGAGTCTTGTCTTACTCCGTCTGTATAATTATCAAACTATCGTTCTAATAGATTTGACCAATAAAACATATGTAAAAGCCTTACTGATGATTTCTCCGGCAGGTTTAGCTTCTCTGCTGTTGTTGTTGTTGAGGTAGGTTGCTATGGCTGCCAGAAACACACATTAAACAAGTTACAGTAGTCGTCACCTTGAGAGAGGGTTCTTATCAATTCTGGTCTGCTGCAAAGTTGTAGGATCTGTTTTTCTGGTCTAGTCCTGGACTTAAAGAGCTATTTCAATAGACATTCTCCATTGAGAATGATTTTTAGGAAATCTGTGTCCAGGAAAACTGTCCCTAAGAAGACTTCTTCCAGTTTACCTCCCTACAACTTTGCACCCAAATACCCTTTTTATGAGAACTATAAAACATTTAAATTCTGAAATACTTACAGTAGCATTGTGGGAAGTTGATGTATCCCTCGGCACAGGAGTCACAGTTCTCTCCGGTGTAGTTGGGCTTACAGTAACAACGACCCGTCAGATCCTCACAGGTACCATCTGTGAACTCCGACTGGCACACACAGGCTGCAGAGAGGAGGAGGAGGAGGAGGAGGAGGAGGAGGAAGAGGGTGAGGAGGAAGAGGAGGAGGAAGTGAACGAAGACAATCAACTGTATTAATCTGCTGTCAAGTGACAAACATAACTTTTAAGAAAAAATATCTTCAAGACCTACAGTTCAGCTATAACACCATTTTCTTTCCACACAAGGGACAAATAAAATATTATCTTTCAAACAGACCAATCAACATGTATTTTAGCTTGAATATAAGCTGTCACTCACGGGAGCAGGCCAATGGGGAGTCCAGGGGATGGTCAGGTGATCTGTAGTAGGTGGGGACACAGCGCTCACAGTTGACACCAGCGGTGTGATGCTGGGAGTGGAAAACAAGGTACAATGAGTCAATGACATATCACACAGGATTACAATGAGTCAATGACATACAACACAGGATTACAACGAGTCAATGACATACAACACAGGATTACAATGAGTCAATGACATACAACACAGGATTACAACGAGTCAATGACATACAACACAGGATTACAACGAGTCAATGACATACAACGAGTCAATGACATGTTTTATGGTCGATTGATTGATATATTTACCCTGTTGAACAAATGTTAATTTCACTTGTCTACTCCCTGTCTTTCGCTAGCTTCTGTAATCATCTTCTACTATCAGGATGTGTTGGTGTTGATAAAGGGCAGCAGCAGCAGTACCTGACACTCCATGCAGACTCCACCCCCCACGTACTGTCCCTGGATGTTGACGCTAGCTCTCCTCTGGTCTACCTCGGGGTCGTAGTAACAGTCAAACGAGTGGCGGTTACAGTTACATGCTGAAAGATATGAACAGAAAATAAGGAATCATCTCAACTGTATCACACAAAGATATTTCCATTCGTCAGAAAGTTTGAAACCACACAAAACTGACATATGAACGTATTTAATTTGAAAAAAACGCCTAGTGGCGGGCCGGGCGTCTGCAAGCTGACTTCTGTCGTCAGTTGGACGGTGTTTCCCTCCGACACATTGGTTCGGCTGACTTCTGGGTTAGTGTGATAAGAAGCAGCGTGGCTTGGCGGGTCGTGCTTCGTAAGGTCGTAACTACCAATTGGATATAAATGCAAAATAAAAGATGAGCTACAGTGAATGAAACAGACTGACACACAAACAAGGAAAACATTACTACAAGGTCACCATGTAAGTATGTCATGTGTATCAACACACACACACACACTGGTCTTACAGACCTGTCCATCGCAACCAAAACTATAATTTACAGACCTGTCTCGACGCAACCAAAACTATCATTTACAGACCTGTCTCAACGCAACCAAAACTATATCATTTACAGACCTGTCTCATCGCAACCAAAACTATCATTTACAGACCTGTCTCATCGCAACCAAAACGATCATTTACAGACCTGTCTCATCGCAACCAAAACTATCATTTACAGACCTGTCTCATCGCAACCAAAACTATCATTTACAGACCTGTCTCATCGCAACCAAAACGATCATTTACAGACCTGTCTCATCGCAACCAAAACGATATTACCGCCATCGAACCAAAACGATCATTACAGACTGTCTCGTCGCAACCAAAACTATCATTTACAGACCTGTCTCGTCGCAACCAAAACTATCATTTACAGACCTGTCTCATCGCAACCAAAACTATCATTTACAGACCTGTCTCATCGCAACCAAAACGATCATTTACAGACCTGTCTCATCGCAACCAAAACTATCATTTACAGACCTGTCTCATCGCAACCAAAACTATCATTTACAGACCTGTCTCATCGCAACCAAAACAATCATTTACAGACCTGTCTCATCCCAACCAAAACAATCATTTACAGACCCGTCTTATCCAAACCAAAACGATCATTTACAGACCCGTCTCATCCCAACCAAAACGATCATTTACAGACCCGTCTTATCCAAACCAAAACGATCATTTACAGACCCGTCTCATCCCAACCAAAACGATCATTTACAGACCCATTTCAATTCAGTCAATTCAGGATGTAAACAGACTTTTGAGGAAGTGAACTGACCTCCTGACCCTAACCCTGGTTCTCAGGGACCTCTGATGGCCCAAGGGTTTGAGATAGAAGAAGATGGACGGAGAAAATCTTTCAAGAAGCATTGAGATTAGATTAAGGCGAGAAAGAGGCATCCGAGGAAACCGACATCCCAACCTTGCGCGAACTGAACACAGAAAAACACACATTCCCAGTTGACCCAAAAGAGACCTTAGGTAATGCTATTTTTACTGAGTCTGAGAAAACAAAAAAAAGCTGTGATTTTATCTGTTGTTATCAGCCTTCAGCGACAGAGAGGTTACCTTAGCCATACGCCCTTATCCACAACACACACACACACACACACCCTTATCCACAACACACACACACACACACACCCTTATCCACAACACACACACACACCCTTATCCACAACACACACACACAGCCTTATCCACAACACACACACACACCCTTATCCACAACACACACACACACCCTTATCCACAACACACACACACACAGCCTTATCCACAACACACACACACACCCTTATCCACAACACACACACACACAGCCTTATACACACGGTCTGCTCAGATCAGAACTAGTGTGACTGGCACCCCTTCACTCAGCACGCCGCTTTTTATCAGACTGAAACAACATGATAACTTTAGTTTTTCTGTTCTGGCGAAGCCGTTGTGAGAAGGTCACTCTCTCTCTCTTGTTTTCATTCATTTTTGTGAATGTCATTGTGATGTCTGTGGACGCATGATTAAAAATAACTGGAGCATTCATGATGATGATGTGTGTGTGTGTTTGCACAAGTGTATCTGTGTGTATCCAGTATGAATGGAGGGTTGAAGCGGTGTCAGTGAGAGGAGCCATGGACTGTTCCTGTTTCCCTAGGGGATAGTTACTGAGCCTTATCTTAGGGGATAGTTACTGAGCCTTATCTTAGGGGATAGTTACTGAGCCTTATCGTAGGGGATAGTTACTGAGCCTTATCTTAGGGGATAGTTACTGAGCCTTATCTTAGGGGATAGTTACTGAGCCTTATCCTAGGGGATAGTTACTGAGCCTTATCTTAGGGGATAGTTACTGAGCCTTATCCTAGGGGATAGTTACTGAGCCTTATCCTAGGGGATAGTTACTGAGCCTTATCTTAGGGGATAGTTACTGAGACTTATCTTAGGGGATAGTTACTGAGCCTTATCTTAGGGGATAGTTACTGAGCCTTATCTTAGGGGATAGAGGTTTACTGAGACTTATCCTAAGGGATAGTTACTGAGCCTTATCTTAGGGGATAGTTACTGAGCCTTATCTTAAGGGATAGTTACTGAGCCTTATCTTAGGGGATAGTTACTGAGCCTTATCTTAGGGGACAGAGGTTTACTGAGACAGCCAGAGAGATATGAGCAGGTAGGTGTGTGTGTGTGTGTGTGTGTGTGTGTGTGTGTGTGGTTGGTGTGTGTGTGTGTGTGTGTGTGTGTGTGTGTGTGTGTGTGTGTGTGTGTGTGTGTGGTGTGTGTGGGCGGTGGGGTGGGGTGTGGTGGTAGGGGTGGTGGGATGAGGGGGGTAACACGCACGTTCACACTCGTTAGCCTTGGAAATGGTCGCTGGTTTCCATGGTAGCTGGTTGAACCCGGGGCAACACTGGTCACATGACTTCCCACAAGTGTTGTGTTGGCAATCACACTGCAGTCTAGAGAAGACAACACACACATATCAACAGCTAAACAAACAGAAGATAAACAAACATGGATGAATAGACATGTCAAAATGTGGTGGTCCTCTGTAGCTCAGTTGGTAGAGCACGGCGCTTGTAACGCCAGGGAGGTGGGTTCGATCCCCGGGACCACCAATACGTAAAAATGTATGCACACATGACTGTAAGTCGCTTTGGATAAAAGCGTCTGCTAAATGGGATATTATTTATATTAAAACAGAGACTTCCTGTATCCGTCTCTATCTGTATGTAGTTCTCTAACTTCATGACAGCTCGTGTGTGTGTGTGTGTGTGTTGTGTGTGTGTGTAGCTCTGTGATGGCTCTTCTTCAGATCAATAGCGCCTTGCGTTCTAACATCCCATTGTTACCAAAACACAATAGGCAAAAATAGGCCTAATACTTGAGGTTGAACTTTTAGCCAAACGTTCAAATTCCTCTAACTCTTTTAAACTTCTTTAGTGCCGTCAGACATTGAAAACGGTGCCCACCCGCTCCGTTACATTCCCTTGGAGAGAAACCGGATCTATCAATGAAAGAGTTAATCCCTCTCCAGTCGCAGAACTTCACCCTGCTTAATCCCATTTAATATGAACAACCTGCAGTTTACAGTGTGGCCAAAATAGACCGGGAAAACAACCTACTGCATTCATCTGGTCATTCAAGGACAAAAGCATGTATAACAATATACAGCGTATTCTCAAAGTTCACAAGCCCATTGCTGGTGTAATAACATAGATTCATAGTGGTTATTTTACATTTTAGTCATTTAGCAGACGCTCTTATCCAGAGCGACTTACAGGAGCAATTAGGGTTAAGTGCCTTGCTCAAGGGCACATCGACAGATTTTTCACCTAGTCAGCTAAGGGGATTAGAACCAGCGACCTTTCGGTTACTTGCCAGTATGCTATTAACCACTGAGCTACCTGCCGCCCATATATATAACCTGGTGTAATAACATAGATTTGTAGGGGTTATATATAATCTGGTGAAATAAAAGATTTATAGGGTTATATATAATCTGGTGTAATAACAGATTTGTAGGGGTTATATATAATCTGGTGTAATAACAGATTTGTAGGGGTTATATATAATCTGGTGTAATAACAGATTTATAGGGGTTATATATAATCTGGTGAAATAAAAGATTTATAGGGTTATATATAATCTGGTGTAATAACAGATTTATAGGGGTTATATATAATCTGGTGTAATAACAGATTTATAGGGGTTATATATAATCTGGTGTAATAACAGATTTATAGGGGTTATATATAATCTGGTGTAATAACAGATTTATAGGGTTATATATAATCTGGTGTAATAACAGATTTATAGGGGTTATATACAATCTGGTGTAATAACAGATTTATAGGGGTTATATATATATATATATATATATATATATATATATATACACAGTTGAAGTCGGAAGTTTACATACACTTTAGCCAATTACATTCGTTCAAAACATACGTTTTTCACAATTCCTGACATTTAATCCTAGTAAAAATTCCCTGTTTTAGGTCAGTTAGGATCACCACTTTATTTTAAGAATGTGAAATGTCAGAATAATAGTAGAGAGAATTATTTATTTAAGCTTTTATTTCTTTCATCACATTCCCAGTGGGTCAATAAGTATTTGGTAGCATTGCCTTTAAATTGTTGAACTTGGGTCAAATGTTTCGGGTAGCCTTCCACAAACTTCCCACAATAAGTTGGGTGAATTTTGACCCATTCCTCCTGACAGAGCTGGTGTAACTGAGTCAGGTTTGTAGGCCTCCTTGCTCGCACACACTTTTTCAGTTCTGCCCACAAATGTTCTATAGGATTGAGGTCAGGGCTTTGTGATGGACACTCCAATACCTTGACTTTGTTGTCCTTAAGCCATTTTGCCACAATTTTGGAAGTATGCTTGGGGTCATTGTCCATTTTGAAGACCCATTTGCGACCAAGCATTAACTTGACTGATGTCTTGAGATGTTGCTTCAATATATTCACATAATTTTCCTTCCTCGTGATGCCATCTATTTTGTGAAGTGCACAAGGCCCTCCTGCAGCAAAGCAACCCCACAGCATGATGCTGCCACCCCCGTGCTTCACGGTTGGGATGGTGTTCTTCGGCTTGCAAGTCCCTCCTTTTTCCTCCAAACATAACGATGGTCATTATGGCCAAACATTTCTATTTTTGTTTCATCAGACCAGAGGACATTTCTCCAAAAAGGACGATCTTTGTCCCCATGTGCAGTTGCAAACCGTAGTCTGGCTTTTTTATGGCGGTTTTGGAGCAGTGGCTTCTTCCTTGCTGAGCGGCCTTTCAGGTTATGTCGATATAGGACTCGTTTTACTGTGGATATAGATACTTTTGTACCTGTATTCCTCCAGCATCACAAGGTCCTTTGCTGTTCATCTGGGATTGATTTTCACTTTTTGCACCAAAGTACGTTCATCTCTAGGAGACAGAACGCGTCTCCTTCCTGAGCGGTATGATGGCTGCGTGGTCCGATGGTGTTTATACTTGTGTACTATTATTTGTACAGATGAACGTGGTACCTTCAGGCATTTGGAAATTGCTCCCAAGGATGAACCAGACTTACATTTTACATTTTAGTCATTTAGCAGACGCTCTTATCCAGAGCGACTTACAGTTAGTGAGTGCATACATTATTTATTTTTTGGTATTTTGGCCCATTCCTCCATGCAGATCTCCTCTAGAGCAGTGATGTTTTGGGGCTGTCGCTGGGCAACATGGACTTTCAACTCCCTCCAAAGATTTTCTATGGGGTTGAGATCTGGAGACTGGCTAGGCCACTCCAGGACCTTGAAATGCTTCTTACGAAGCCACTCCTTCGTTGCCCGGGCGGTGTGTTTGGGATCATTGTCATGCTGAAAGACCCAGCCACGTTTCATCTTCAATGCCCTTGCTGATGGAAGGAGGTTTTCACTCAAAATCTCACGACACATGGCCCCATTCATTCTTTCCTTTACACGGATCAGTCGTCCTGGTCCCTTTGCAGAAAAACAGCCCCAAAGCATGATATGTTTCCACCCCCATGCTTCACAGTAGGTATGGTGTTCTTTGGATGCAACTCAGCATTCTTTGTCCTCCAAACACGACGAGTTGAGTTTTTACCAAAAAGTTATATTTTGGTTTCATCTGATCATATGACATTCTCCCAATCCTCTTCTGGATCATCCAAATGCACTCTAGCAAACTTCAGACGGGCCTGGACATGTACTGGCTTAAGCAGGGGGACACGTCTGGCACTGCAGGATTTGAGTTCATGGCGGCGTAGTGTGTTACCGATGGTAGGCTTTGTTACTTTGGTCCCAGCTCTCTGCAGGTCATTCACTAGGTCCCCCCATGTGGTTCTGGGATTTTTGCTCACCGTTCTTGTGATCATTTTGACCCCACGGGGGTGAGATCTTGCGTGGAGCCCCAGATCGAGGGAGATTATCAGTGGTCTTGTATGTCTTCCATTTCCTAATAATTGCTCCCACAGTTGATTTCTTCAATCCAAGCTGCTTACCTATTGCAGATTCAGTCTTCCCAGCCTGGTGCAGGTCTACAATTTTGTTTCTGGTGTCCTTTGACAGCTCTTTGGTCTTGGCCATAGTGGAGTTTGGAGTGTGATTGTTTGAGGTTGTGGACAGGTGTCTTTTATACTGATAACAAGTTCAAACAGGTGCCATTAATACAGGTAACGAGTGGAGGACAGAGGAGCCTCTTAAAGAAGAAGTTACAGGTCTGTGAGAGCCAGAAATCTTGCTTGTTTGTAGGTGACCAAATACTTATTTTCCACCATAATTTGCAAATAAATTCATAAAAAATCCTACAATGTGATTTTCTGGAAAAAAAAATCTCAAGTTGTCTGTCATAGTTGACGTGTACCTATGATGAAAATTACAGGCCTCTCTCATCTTTTTAAGTGGGAGAACCTGCACAATTGGTGGCTGACTAAATACTTTTTTTCCCCACTGTATATATAATTAGTGGTCAGGGAAAATCTGACAAATTTCCTGGTGCACTGCTCTCATTAATTGCTGTCTCTATCCTCTGTGAACGTAACATAGAGTTGCTTGTCACAGCTGATTTGTCATGATCTCAGCTTTCGTGTAATATAAAGTTTGTCTCTGTGATGAACACAAAGTGGTTTCGTATCACTTTTTTTTTTTTTTTTTTTATCCCTGAGTTTTTTAAATGAAATTCGATTTAAATCAATCTGTGTTGTGTTTGTCATAGAACTTCCTTTTGCTGCAGTAAAACTCCCAGCGTTGCAGCGTTGTAACGCCTCAATCACACCGACTGTGTCATTGCATTTCGGTACACCAGAAGTACATTCATTTCCAATGGAACGCCGCGTTTGCCTTGCAGCATTACGTTGCAGAGGCAGTTGCAGTGCTTTCCGTGTGGTGCATACGTTGGATTTATCGACGACGGCTTGACAGAAACGGTAACAGAATGTGAACGTTGAAGTTTTGTTGCACACATGTCCAGACGATGCTGCATACCATGTTGCGCAATAACGCTGTCGGTGTGATCGAGTTGTATAGATTGTGTACCTGTAACGTACCGTTTCGCCACAAATTGACGGGACAGTCCGATCAGCGAATGAGCGTTAAGGTGGGACTCCCGAGCATCCAATGGCTGTGGATATGTAACCTGATACCCCAGAGTCATTGGAGGCCAACTGGTTTGAAGCAGGGAAGCGGGGCTTTTAGCCAGAACAGTATGAAAATAAAAATAAAATAAAATTATCTGGATAAGAGCGTCTGCTAAAATAACTAAAAATGTAAAAAATGAATGTGTGCTGCTTTAACCGTTTAGCTATTTGGTCCTCTGTAGCTCAGCTGGTAGAGCACGGCGCTTGTAACGCCAAGGTAGTGGGTTCGATCCCCTGGACCACCCATACGTAAAAATGTATGCGCACATGACTGTAAATCACTTTGGATAAAAGCGTCTGCTAAATGGCATATTATTATTAGGTGTGAATGTTCTGGAAGCTTAATTCTAATCAATCGTCTGAAAACAATAAGAAGCCTATCGAAACCTGATTGGCAATCACCAGCAGGACAATCATTCTGATGGTGCGCTCAACGGCTGCTGACAAACCTTTATCAGAAAAACAAACATGGGGGCCCAGTATGAAAAATGTATGCACTCACTAACTGTAAGTCGCTCTGGATAAGAGCGTCTGCTAAATGACTAAAATGTAAAATGTTGGATGTGCATTCGGTGAGCTATAGTTTACCACAGTACGTAGGGCTATAGTTTATCATCATCAGTTGACCCAGTAAATAATTTCTGAACGACAGAGTGATTAAAAAGTGGTATTTCCTGCTTTATTTACAGCAGGTTCTAGTAAGAAAGCATCGAGGTAACGCGTTAGTGTTTTCATACGTTCCTGTGCTTCGGATTGAACACCTAGTCATCTGTGCGCAAATGTGTGTAGGCTATTGCGCAACACCCAACGGCATCGTGTGAATATCCTTATTATTTATTATTTATATTAATATCCTAATTATAATGATGGCGAGAGCCCAGTAACAGATTGACTGTAGTCCCCCTTAATCATAGGCTATTGTTAGGCTTACATTGTGTCTCTAAAACCACAATGTTTCCATTTCTATAGTCATGTGACAGTCTTTTTTTTAAATTGAAAACGTCAGCCTTTTACCAGATCCATATTTTTCCACCTGAACTGTTTTATTCTAATTATTGATAACAATTCAGTAAGATATAGCCTATAGAATATGTATCCCATGTGATTATATTTCTATTTTAGGCCATATAAAGAACAGCTATGCTTTAATTAAAATCAGCAAGAAGACACTCAATTGTTTCACATTCTTTAATAAAAAACTCAAAAACAGAAACAGGCCACAGCTCACTTCACAGTTTCCCTGCCAAATAGGCCTGCAGGGAAACTCAACGTATCTTGATGACGTTGAGAGTCTGTATGCAGCATAGCTAGTACCTTCCACAAAAAGTTTTGACAAAAAATACACATACGTGGGAGGTAAAGAGGGGAGTTAGGTTCAGTCATATGGGAGAGGGGAGTCAGGTTCATTCACATGGGAGAGGGGAGTCAGGTTCATTAATATGGGAGAGGGGAGTCAGGTTCATTCATATGGGAGAGGGGAGTCAGGTTCATTCATATGGGAGAGGGGAGTCAGGTTCATTCATATGGGAGAGGGGAGTCAGGTTCATTCATATGGGAGAGGGGAGTCAGGTTCATTCATATGGGAGAGGGGAGTCAGGTTCAGTCATATGGGAGAGGGGAGTCAGGTTCATTCATATGGGAGAGGGGAGTCAGGTTCATTCACATGGGAGAGGGGAGTCAGGTTCATTCACATGGGAGAGGGGAGTCAGGTTCAGTCATATGGGAGAGGGGAGTCAGGTTCAGTCATATGGGAGAGGGGAGTCAGGTTCATTCACATGGGAGAGGGGAGTCAGGTTCATTCACATGGGAGAGGGGAGTCAGGTTCATTCACATGGGAGAGGGGAGTCAGGTTCAGTCATATGGGAGAGGGGAGTCAGGTTCAGTCATATGGGAGAGGGGAGTCAGGTTCATTCACATGGGAGAGGGGAGTCAGGTTCAGTCATATGGGAGAGGGGAGTCAGGATATGATGTGGTGTAGAAGACTACATTATCAAATCACCAGTGAAAGTAAGTAAGGGAGAAATCTGGGATTGAATCATGGCAGTATACTCCTATGACAGCCATGTCTCAGGGCAAGGGGAAATCCAATGTAGACATAATGTCTTAAATGAATTAACAGAATCTATTGAGGTGTAGTAATCTCTACAGAATCTATTGAGGTGTAGTAATCTCTATTCTAGAATCTATTGAGGTGTAGTAATCTCTATTCTAGAATCTATTGAGGTGTAGTAATCTCTATTCTAGAATCTATTGAGGTGTAGTAATCTCTATTCTAGAATCTATTGAGGTGTAGTAATCTCTATTCTATAATCTATTGAGGTGTAGTAATCTCTATTCTAGAATCTATTGAGGTGTAGTAATCTCTATTCTATAATCTATTGAGGTGTAGTAATCTCTATTCTAGAATCTATTGAGGTGTAGTAATCTCTATTCTAGAATCTATTGAGGTGTAGTAATCTCTATTCTAGAATATATTGAGGTGTAGTAATCTCTATTCTAGAATCTACTGAGGTGTAGTAATCTCTATTCTATAATCTATTGAGGTGTAGTAATCTCTATTCTAGAATATATTGAGGTGTAGTAATCTCTATTCTAGAAGCTACCATCTATTAGATTATAGTCAGACTGTCCTTCTTACTTGTAGGGGTCGTTGGGGTTGTGTGGGTCGCAGGCCTCAGCATGTCCGTTACACACACACCGTCCCCCGATACTGATGTCCTTGATGCTGTAGTAATACTGCAGAGAGACGGACACAGCATGAAGACGTTAGATCAAATTGACAAGTGATTGCACAATATATCTGCCTATTCTAATGAATAATAATAATAATAATTTATTACAGAATAATCTCAAAGTGCATACAATAAAAAACAAATGGACACAACTAGACCCAACTAGACATGGCAACTGACACAAAGAACCCATCTGACACTACAAGGGACAAGGACGCCTCGCACCCCTTCTCTACCTCCTGGCCCCTACCCTCTCACCCCTTCTCTACCTCCTGGCCCCTACCCTCTCACCCCTTCTCTACCTCCTGGCCCCTACCCTCTCACCCCTTCTCTACCTCCTGGCCCCCTAGCCTCTCACCCCTTCTCTACCTCCTGGCCCCCTACCCTCTCACCCCCTTCTTCTACCTACCTCCTGGCCCCTACCCTCTCACCCCTCTCTACCACCTCCTGCCCCCTACCCTCTCAACCCCTTCTCTACCTCCTGGCCCCTACCCTCTCACCCCTTCTCTACCTCCTGGCCCCCTACCCTCTCACCCCTTCTCTACCTCCTGGGCCCCCTACCCTCTAAACCCCTTCTCTACCCCCTCCTGGCCCCCTACCCTCTCACCCTTCTCTACCTCCTGGCCCCTACCCTCTCACCCCTCTCTACCTCCTGGCCCCCTACCCTCTCACCCCTTCTCTACCTCCTGGCCCCCTACCCTCTCACCCCTTCTCTACCTCCTGGCCCCTACCCTCTCACCCCTTCTCTACCTCCTGGCCCCTACCCTCTCACCCCTTCTCTACCTCCTGGCCCCCTACCCTCTCACCCTTCTCTACCTCCTGGCCCCTACCCTCTCACCCCTTCTCTACTCCTCTACCCCCCTACCCTCTCACCCCTTCTCTACCTCCTGGCCCCTACCCTCTCACCCCTTCTCTACCTCCTGGCCCCCTCACCTCTCACCCCTTACTCTGCCCCTCCTTGCCCCCTACCCCTCACCCTCCTCTCTACCCCTTCTACCTCCTGGCCCCCTACCCTCTCACCCCTTTTCTCTACCTCCTACCCCCTACCCTCTCACCCCTTCTCTACCTCCTGGCCCCTACCCTCTCACCCCTTCTCTACCTCCTGGCCCCTACCCTCTCACCCCTTCTCTACCTCCTGGCCCCTACCCTCTCACCCCTTCTCTACCTCCTGGCCCCTACCCTCTCACCCCTTCTCTACCTCCTGGCCCCCTACCCCTCTCACCACCCCTTCTCTACCCTCCTGGCCCTACCCTCTCACCCCTTCTCTACCCCTGGCCCCCTACCCTCTCACCACCCTTCTCTACCTCCTACCCCTACCCCCTCCTCACCCCTTCTCTACCTCCTGGCCCCCTACCCTCTCACCCTTCTCTACCTCCTCTACCCCTTCTCTACCTCCTGCCCTCCCCTACCCTCTCACCCCTTCTCTACCTCCTGGCCCCTACCCTCTCACCCCTTCTCTACCCTCCTGGCCCCCCTACCCTCTCACCCCTTCTCTACCTCCTGGCCCCCTAGCCTCTCACCCCCTTCTCTACCTCCTGGCCCCCTACCCTCTACACCCCTTCTCTACCTCCTGGCCCCTACCCTCTCACCCCTTCTCTACCTCCTGGCCCCCTACCCTCTCACCCTTCTCTACCTCCTGGCCCCCTACCCTCTCACCCCCTTCTCTACACCTCCTGCCCCTACCCTCTCACCCCTTCTCTACCCTCCTGCCCCTCACCCTCTCACCCCCCCTTACTCTACCCCTCTTACTCCTGGCCCCCTACCCTCTCACCCCTTCTCTACCTCCTGGCCCCTACCCTCTCACCCCTTCTCTACCTCCTGGCCCCTACCCTCTCACCCCTTCTCTACCTCCTGGCCCCTACCCTCTCACCCCCCCTTCTCTACCCTCCTGGCCCCTACCCTCTCACCCCTTCTCTACCTCCTACCCCCCTACCCTCCTCCCACCCCCTTCTCTACCTCCTGGCCCCCTACCCTCTCACCCCTTCTCTACTCCTCCCTCCCACCCCCTACCCCTCACCCCTTCTCTACCCTCCTGGCCCCCTACCCTCTCACCCCTTCTCTACCTCCTGGCCCCCTACCCTCTCACCCCTTCTCTACCTCCTGGCCCCCTACCCTCCCCACCCCCCCCTTCTCTACCTCCTGGCCCCTACCCTCTCACCCCTTCTCTACCTCCTGCCCCTACCCTCTCACCCCTTCTCTACCTCCTGGCCCCTACCCTCTCACCCCTTCTCTACCTCCTGGCCCCCTACCCTCTCACCCCTTCTCTACCTCCTGGCCCCCTACCCTCTCACCCCTTCTCTACCTCCTACCCCCCCTACCCTCTCACCCCTTCTCTACCTCCTGGCCCCCCTACCCTCTCTCACCCCTTCTCTACCTCCTGGCCCCCTACCCTCTCACCCCTTCTCTACCTCCTGGCCCCTACCCTCTCACCCCTTCTCTACCTCCGGGCCCCCTACCCTCTCACCCCTTCTCTACCTCCTGCCCCTACCCTCTCACCCCTTCTCCTACCTCCTGGCCCCTACCCTCTCACCCCTTCTCTACCTCCTGGCCCCCTACCCTCTCACCCCTTCTCTACCTCCTGGCCCCCTAGCCTCTCACCCCCTTCTCTACCTCCTGGCCCCCTACCCTCTCACCCCTTCTCTACCCCTCCTGGCCCCTACCCTCTCACCCCTTCTCTACCTCCTGCCCCCTACCCTCTCACCCCTTCTCTACCTCCTGGCCCCCTAGCCTAACCCAGTACCCTAAACCCAAGTACCCTAAACCCTAACCCAGTACCCTAACCCAGTACCCTAACCCACAACCCAGTACCGTAACCCACTAACCTAACCCAGTACCCTAAACCGTAACCCAGTACCCTAACCCACTACCCAGTACCCTAACCCAGTACCTTAAACCCAGTGCCCTAAACCCTAACCCAGTACCTTAAACCCTAACCCAGTGCCCTAAACCCTAACCCAGTACCCTAAACCCTAACCCAGTGCCCTAAACCCTAACCCAGTACCCTAAACCAGTGCCCTAAACCCTAACCCAGTACCCTAAACCCTAACCCAGTGCCCTAAACCCTAACCCAGTACCCTAAACCCTAACCCAGTACCCACCCTGCGTGTGACGGTGGGGTCGCGGAGGGCCTTGCCCATCAGGTGTCCCAGGAGGGTGTTGGTTCTGAGGAAGCGGAGGCGGATGTTGGTGGCCTTGGTGAAATCCCTCAGGACTGGGGAGTAGGAGAAGTTCATAGCCCCGGGACGCCCGTTCACTAGAGACACCACCACCTGGGAGAGACAGAGGAAGACAGGGAAGGAGGTCACACTCACACATAAAGTAGGTATACACACACACACACACACACACACACTGTACCTCTCCATTCTCCAGGGGTACGATGCGGGAATATTCAGTGGTACAGATGACGTCGTTGTCAGAGTTGATCCGTTCGATGCTTCGCTGTCCGAAGCGCTCAATGCAGTCTCTCTTAGAAGCTGTTAAAACACACATACACACACATATAAATACACAAACACATATAAATATACAAACACTTACAGTACCAGTCAAAAGTTTGGACACACCTACTCATTCATTCATTACAACACAACTGATTGTCTCAAACGCATTAAGAAGGGGGAAGAAATTCCACAAATTAACTTTTAGCAAGGCACACCTGTTAATTAAAATGCATTCCAGGTGACTACCTCATGAAGCTGGTTGAGAGAATGCCAAGAGTGTGCAAAGCTGTCATCAAGGCAAAGGGTGGCTACTTTGAAGAATCTAAAACATAAAATATATTTTGATTTGTTTAACACTTTTTTGGTTACTACATGATTCCATATGTGTTATTTCAAAGTTTTGATGTCTTCACTATTATTCTACAATGTAGAAACTAGTAAAAATAAAGAAAACCCTGGAATGAGTAGGTGTGTCCAAACTTTTGACTGGTACTGCATAAATACACAAATACATAAATACACACCAGTTCTTTACACATATAAAGAAACACAATAATAATCAGTTAGAGAAGAATGGTAAGAATCTGTGTTGGATATGAGCTGAGATGTGTGTTGATTAGTAACAGTGTCCGGGAAGCTACTCTGAAAATACAGTTTACCAAGCTACCAAATACTTCACATTGGAAGAAGTTAAGCTACACTAAAGCTACCCTTAAGAAAAATATACACTGAACAAAAATATAAAACGCAACATGTAAAGTGTTGGTCCGATGTTTCATGAGCTGAAGTAAAAGATCCCTCACATTATTAATACGTACAAAAATTATTATTATTATTATTTTTATTTCTCTCAAATTTGGTGCACAAATTTGTTTACATCCCTGTTAGTGAGCATTTCTCCTTTGCCAAGATAATCCATCCACTTGACAGGTGTGACATATCAAGAAGCTAATTCAACAGCATAATCATTACACAGGTGCACCTTGTGCTGGGGACAATAAAAGGCTACTCTAAAAGGTGCAGTTTTGTCATGCAACACAATGTCACTGATGTCTCAAGTTTTGAGGGAGTGTGCAATTGGCATGCTGTCTGCAGAAATGTCCACCAGAGCTGTTGCCAGAGAACTGAATGTTCATTTCTCTACCATAAGCCGCCTCCAACGTCGTTTTAGAGAATTTGGTAGTACGTCCAACCGGCCTCACAACCGCAGACCACGTGTTTGGCATCGTGTGGGCAAGCGGTTTGCTGATAATAATAAATAATAATATGCCATTTAGCAGACGCTTTTATCCAAAGCGACTTACAGTCATGCGTGCATACATATTTTTTTTTTTTGTGTATGGGTGGTCCCGGGGATCGAACCCACTACCTTGGCGTTACAAGCGCCGTGCTCTACCAGCTGAGCTACAGACTGATGTCAACTTTGTGAACAGACTGTCCCATGGTGGCGGTGGGGTTATGGTATGAGCAGGCATAAGCTACGGCAATGAACACAATTGCATTTTATCGATGGCAATTTGAATGCACAAAGATACCGTGACGAGATCCTGAGACCCATTGTCGTGCCATTCATCCGCCGCCATCACCTCATGTTGCAGCATGACCCCATGTCGCAAGGATCTGTACACAATTCCTGGAAGCTGAAAATGTCCCAGTTCTTCCATGGCCTGCATACTCACCAGACATGTCAGCCACTGAATATGTTTGGGAGGCTCTGGATCGACGTGTACGACAGCATTTTTCCAGTTCCCGCCAATATCCAGCAACTTCGTACAGCCATTGAAGAGGAGTGGGACAACATTCCACAGGCCACAATCAACAGCCTGATGAACTCTATGCGAAGAAGATGTGTCGCGCTGCACGAGGCAAATGGTGATCACACCAGATATTGACTGGTTTTCTGATCCACGGCACAATGTTTTTTTTTTAAAGGTATCTGTGACCAACAACTAACTCAGTAAAATCTATGAAATTGTCGCATGTTGCACTTATATTTTTGTTTGTATAGTTTTAGTTAAGTTCACTTAACTAAAGTTACTTTGAAAATGTAGTTCACTACATCTAAACTACTTGGTGAAAAATTATCACGTCTAAAATCTGAGATGTTATAGACTACAAATTGCAAGAACAGTTCACTCTGGACAGAATGTGTAATTTAACCTCTATTACACACAAAAACAGTTTGAAGTGAGAATCAGGCAGACGGTCCAAACAGAAAGGACATTCTTGCCTACTTTACCAATATTTGTTTCTCTTTTTGCAAAGAAAGTAGTGTATAGTTGCTGTAGTTAGCTATATGGGCAAAAAACGAATACAAACAAGATATGGATTTAGTTGAACTCCCACCAAGCTACAGCAAAATATAATGACATTATTTGCTGAACTACAGTCCATGTAATTCACTACACTGATTATAAACGTCATTATAGTGTGCGTCTACAGGCGAGAGAGCAGGTGTGGGAATTCAGGCTGTTAAAAACCCCTGGGTTAAAGTCTCTCTCTCTCTCCCTCTCTCCCCCCCCTCCCTCCCCACCTCTGGAATCCAACCCACAACCCTGGTGGTGCAAGAGCCATGCTCTACCAACTGAGCCACACAGGACCGCTAGCTTGATAGTTAGCCTGATCGTCATCACTAGCCCTGTTTAGGAGACCATTGATAATACAGAGGGCGAAGGGTCGGTTGCACCTCAGAGTCTGAGCCCAAGGTATGGTGATAGCATGTTAGCTTGTAGCGTTAACGTTAGCATTAGAGTCAACACTAGCCCTCTTTAGGAGACCATTGATAATACAGAGGGTGAAGGGTCGGTTGCACCTCAGAGTCTGAGCCCAAGGTATGGTGATAGCATGTTAGCTTGTAGCGTTATAGTTAGCCTGATCGTCATCACTAGCCCTGTTTAGGAGACCATTGATAATACAGAGGGTGAAGGGTCGGTTGCACCTCAGAGTCTGAGCCCAAGGTATGGTGATAGCATGTTAGCTTGTAGCGTTATAGTTAGCATTAGAGTCAACACTAGCCCTCTTTAGGAGACCATTGATAATACAGAGGGTGAAGGGTCGGTTGCACCTCAGAGTCTGAGCCCAAGGTATGGTGATAGCGTGATAGCTTGTAGCGTTATTGTTAGCATTATAGTCAACACTAGCCCTCTTTAGGAGACCATTGATAATACAGCTAAATGATGTAAATGTAAAAGTTAGCATTATAGTCAACACTAGCCTAGACTATGATCTACTGATAATGAGGATTTCCTCTCTCTCCTCTGTTGCTCCTCTTACACTATGTTTCTTAAAGCTAAGGATACTCCTGAGTGGCGCAGTGGTCTAAGGCACTGCATCGCAGTGCTAACTGTGCCACTAGAGATCCTGGTTCGAATCCAGGCTCTGTCGCAGCCGGCCGCGACCGGGAGACTCATGGGCGGCGCACAATTGGCCCAGCGTCGTCCTGGGTAGGGGAGGGAATGGCCGGCAGGGATGTAGCTCAGTTGATAGAGCATGGCGTTTGCAACGCCAGGGTTGTGGGTTCGATTCCCACGGGGGGCCAGTATAAAAAAATATATATATATATATGTGTTCACTAACTGTAAGTTGCTCTGGATAAGAGCGTCTGCTAAATATCTAAAATGTAAATGTAATCTGGATCACGTTCTGCGCATGTGTTATTTTACGCACACATTCGTTTTTTTTCTACGGTTGCTGCTGCTCTCACTCCTACCTTCACGTTTCTCTCTTTACCCAGCCTCTTCTGAACCATGATGATGTGGTCTATGTCTCTCCCTCAAAATAATAAAATAACGAGGCTGTGTCAGATCTAGCCAGGGCGTGTACTGACGCTGAGGTGGGCTGGCAGCAATGCTCGGAATGTTCCCATCTCCCACCTATTGATTGACAGCTGGTGCCTCCAGTCAAGTGGAAGCAGCTCTGTGAGAGCCCACCCCACCCCCTGCCCCCATCCACTGCCCTCAGGGTTATTCCAAAACCAAACCCCGGAACCTTGGAATAACCCTTCGAATTTACAAAGATCTAAAACACACACAACTTTAATACAAAAGGGGAAAAAACGAACTCAGGGATTCAACTACCAAACCGCAAGACACATGCACAAACACACAAACCTAATCCTATTCCTGAGCCTTCTCTTCTCAATGTTCAGGAACTGCAAGTAAAATGTGTATAATAGTTATACTCACAGGAACAGGTAGTGATGGGGGGGAAAAAATCAATACTGTTACATATCGCAATATTATTTTTGGACGATATTATATCGATACTTTGACTCCGATTTGTAAAAAAAACAATAAAACACTAACTTTTTTTCTAGGTAGCGTTAGCTAACGCTAGTTGGCTGTACTGGCACCAAAACACAGGTATTTTTAATCCTATAGCTTGTTCTACATCTTTTTAAATAGTGAGCCAACATGTTCTCAGCACTTTTATTTCCATTATTGATCATAACTCATTATCAAATGGCTCTCTATAGCCTCTCTGCAGCAGACATACAGTGAGCAATATGTTTGCAACATCAAAACACAATAAAATCAGAGTATTGAATCACAATGCATACGGAATCATGAGAATTGCAGTACACATCGGCACCTAAGTATCGTGATAATATTGTTTCGTGATGTCCTTGGCAATTCCTAGCACTACTCACAGGCGAAAAACTGCCACGGCTGGTAGGTCTCTCCGAAGTCGAGGGAGCGTTCTAGAACCCACAGGTCTGGTCGAGGAGAGTTGGCAAACTTGATCAGGACATAGGCCACATGGAAGAGCTGGAGAAAGAAGAGGTTAAAATACATTTAAAAAAACATTTACTTTTCAGAGAAACATGAAAAGGGGACATTTTTAGGGGAATTCTCAAAGACGGGAGAAGACAAAATGGAAAGAAATGGAGAGACAAATGGAGAGACAAATGGAGAGACAAATGGAGAGACCAATGGAGAGACAAATGGAGACAAATTGAGAGACAAATGGAGACAAATGGAGAGACATGGAGAGAGAAATGGAGACAAATGGAGAGAAATGGAGAGACAAATGGAGAGACAAATTGAGAGAAATTGAGAGACAAATGGAGAGACAAATGGAGAGACAAATGGAGAGACAAATGGAGAGAAAAATGGAGACAAATGGAGAGACATGGAGAGAGAAATGGAGACAAATGGAGAGACAAGTGGAGAGACAAATTGAGAGAAATTGAGAGACAAATTGAGAGACAAATGGAGAGACAAATGGAGAGACAAAATGGAGAGACAAATGGAGAGACATGGAGAGAGAAATGGAGACAAATGGAAAGAAATGGAGAGACAAATGGAGAGACAAATTGAGACAAATTGAGAGACAAATGGAGAGACAAATTGAGAGACAAATGGAGAGACAAATGGAGAGACAAATTGAGAGACAAATGGAGAGAAATGGAGAGACAAATTGAGACACAAATGGAGAGAAATGGAGAGACAAATGGAGAGACAAATGAGAGACAAATGGAGAGACAAATGGAGACAAATGGAGAGACAAATGGAGAGACAAATGGAGAGACATGGAGAGAGAAATGGAGACAAATGGAGAGAAATTGAGAGACAAATGGAGAGAGAAATGGAGAGAGAAATGGAGAGAGAAATGGAGAGACAAATGGAGAGAGAAATTGAGAGACAAATGGAGACAAATTGAGAGAAATGGAGAGACAAATTGAGAGACAAATGGAGACAAATTGAGAGAAATGGAGAGACAAATTGAGAGACAAATGGAGAGACATGGAGAGACAATGGAGAGACAAATGGAGAGAAATGGTGAGACAAATGGAGACAAATTGAGAGACAAATTGAGAGACAAATGGAGACAAATGGAGAGACATGGAGAGAGAAATGGAGACAAATGGAGAGAAATGGAGAGACAAATTGAGAGAAATTTAGAGACAAATGGAGAGACAAATGGAGAGACAAATTGAGAGACAAATGGAGAGAGAAATTGAGAGACAAATTGAGACACAAATGGAGAGAAATGGAGAGACAAATGGAGAGATAAATGGAGAGACAAATGGAGAGACATGGAGAGAGAAATGGAGACAAATGGAGAGAAATTGAGAGACAAATGGAGAGACAAATGGAGAGACAAATGGAGAGACAAATGGAGAGACAAATGGAGACAAATTGAGAGAAATGGAGAGACAAATTGAGAGACAAATTGAGAGAAATGGAGAGACAAATTGAGAGACAAATGGAGAGAAATTGAGAGACAAATTGAGAGACAAATGGAGAGACATGGAGAGACAATGGAGAGAAATGGTGAGAAATTGAGAGACAAATGGAGAGAAATTGAGAGACAAATGGAGAGGCAAATGGAGAGACAAATGGAGAGACAAATGGAGAGAAATTGAGAGACAAATGGAGACAAATTGAGAGACAAATGGAGACAAATGGAGAGACAAATGGAGAGACAAATTGAGAAACATGGAGAGAGAAATGGAGAGAAATGGAGAGACAAATTGAGAGACAAATGGAGAGACAAATGGAGAGACAAATGGAGACAAATGGAGAGACAAATCTGCTGGTAAAAAATACATTCAACACATTTATCTGAAACATGAACGCATATGGAATGTTTACATGTTTATATGCTGCAGTGGAGCACAGTGACTAAGGAGGTGGCTGGCTAAATTACGTAAAATTTAAATGTATATTAGGGGAATTCTCAGAATACTCCCCTCCTTTCCTTTCCTTCTAGTATGTCACACACACAATAACATTTAGACCTGAAAATGTACACTTAACCTGGGTTGTGTCCCAAATTACCCCCTATTCCCCATAGGCTCTGGTCAAAAGTAGTGCACTACATATGGAATAGGGTGCCATTTGGGATGTAGACCATGACACTTCAGAAGCCAAGGCTGATACAATGTGGTGTCATCGATGTTATGAATTGTGAGCTTAACTTCTCTATTCATCTAGTGGTGAGTTAAAAAACAGTTGTTTTCCCTTTGATGCACTAAACAAAGAGAGTAATTCAAATGGAGAGACAAATGGAGACAAATTGAGAGAAATGGAGAGACAAATGGAGAGACAAATTGAGAGACAAATGGAGAGACAAATGGAGAGACATGGAGAGAAAAATGGAGAGAAATGGAGAAACAAATGGAGACAATGGAGACAAATGGAGAGACAAATGGAGAGACAAATGGAGAGACAAATGGAGAGACAAATTGAGAGACATGGAGACAAATGGAGAGAAATGGAGAGACAAATTGAGAGAAATTGAGACACAAATGGAGAGACAAATTGAGAGACAAATTGAGAGATAAATGGAGAGACAAATTGAGAAACAAATGGAGAGAAATGGAGAGACAAATGGAGAGACAAATGGAGAGACAATGGAGAGAAATGGAGAGACAAATTGAGAGACAAATGGAGAGAAATTGAGAGACAAATGGAGAGACAAATGGAGGCAAATGGAGAGACAAATGGAGACAAATGGAGAGACAAATGGAGAGACAAATGGAGAGACAAATGGAGAACAAATGGAGACAAATGGAGAGACAAATGGAGACAAATGGAGACAAATGGAGAGACAAATGGAGACAAATGGAGAGACAAATCTGCTGGTAAAAAATACATTCAACACATTTATCTGAAACATGAACGCATATGGAATGTTTACATGTTCATATGCTGCAGTGGAGCACAGTGACTAAAGAGGTGGCTGGCTAAATTACGTAAAATGTCAAAGTAAATGTATATTAGGGGAATTCTCAGAATACTCCCCTCCTTTCCTTTCCTTCTAGTATGTCACACACAATAACATTTAGACCTGAAAATGTACACTTAACCTGGGTTGTGTCCCAAATTACCCCCTATTCCCCATAGGCTCTGGTCAAAAGTAGTGCACTACATATGGAATAGGGTGCCATTTGGGATGCAGACCATGACACTTCAGAAGCCAAGGCTGATACAATGTGGTGTCATCGATGTTATGAATTGTGAGCTTAACTTCTCTATTCATCTAGTGGTGAGTTAAAAAACAGATGTTTTCCCTTTGATGCACTAAACAAAGAGAGTAATTCAAATGGAGAGACAAATGGAGACAAATGGAGAGAAATGGAGAGACAAATGGAGAGACAAATTGAGAGACAAATGGAGAGACAAATGGAGAGACATGGAGAGAAAAATGGAGAGAAATGGAGAAACAAATGGAGACAAATGGAGACAAATGGAGAGACAAATGGAGAGACAAATGGAGAGACAATGGAGAGACAAATGGAGAGACAAATTGAGAGACATGGAGACAAATGGAGAGAAATGGAGAGACAAATTGAGAGAAATTGAGACACAAATGGAGAGACAAATTGAGAGACAAATTGAGAGACAAATTGAGAGATAAATGGAGAGACAAATTGAGAAACAAATGGAGAGAAATGGAGAGACAAATGGAGAGACAAATGGAGAGACAAATGGAGAGAAATTGAGAGACAAATGGAGAGACAAATGGAGGCAAATGGAGAGACAAATGGAGACAAATGGAGAGACAAATGGAGAGACAAATGGAGAGACAAATGGAGAGACAAATGGAGACAAATGGAGAGACAAATCTGCTGGTAAAAAATACATTCAACACATTTATCTGAAACATGAACGCATATGGAATGTTTACATGTTCATATGCTGCAGTGGAGCACAGTGACTAAAGAGGTGGCTGGCTAAATTACGTAAAATGTAAATTTAAATGTATATTAGGGGAATTCTCAGAATACTCCCCTCCTTTCCTTTCCTTCTAGTATGTCACACACACAATAACATTTAGACCTGAAAATGTACACTTAACCTGGGTTGTGTCCCAAATTACCCCCTATTCCCCATAGGCTCTGGTCAAAAGTAGTGCACTACATTGGGAAAAAAGGGTGCCTTTGGGGTCAGACCCCGACCTTCAAAACCAAGGTGAACAAGTGGGTATCGATTTATGAATTTTGAGTTTTAACCCTTTTCTTT
>LR778276.1:46021257-46041257 GCA_902810595.1 Coregonus sp. 'balchen'
ACACCCAACAACACACACTCTTTTACCCAACAGACACACACATCTACACTTTACCAACAAGAACCACACACATCTCTACCCAACACACACACATCTCTAAAACCCAACAGACAACAACAGATCCTTGACCCAACAGACACACAAACATCTCCTACCCAACAGACACACACATCCCTACCCAACAGTAACCACACATCTCTACCCAAACAGACCACACAATCTCGACCCCAACAGACACACAACATCGTCTACCCAACAGACACACACATCTTACCCAACAGACACACACAATCTTTACCCAACAGACACACACATCTTTACCCAACAGACACACACATCTTTACCCAACAGACACACACATCTTTACCCAACAGACACACACATCTTTACCCAACAGACACACACATCTTTACCCAACAGACACACACATCTTTACCCAACAGACACACACATCTTTACCCAACAGACACACACATCTTTACCCAACAGACACACACATCTCTACCCAACAGACACACACATCGTGGAACGTTTCTTTGGGCCCATAAGGTGATGTCCTGACAACTGATACACAGAAATGTTCTTCCAACGTTCCCATGAAACGTGTCTAGAACATTAATACAGGATATTCTGAGAACAAGTTCTGTTTGACTTTAAGGGAATGGTCCCTTGAGAGCCTTAAGGGAATGTTCTCTAAAGTTATGGGAACGTTTGTTCTTAGCTGGGTTTACACAATACACGTACACATCTTTACACAACACACACACACATCTTTACACAACACACACATCTTTACACAACACACACATCTTTACACAACACACACACACATCTTTACACAACACACACATCTTTACACAACACACACACACATCTTTACACAACACACACATCTTTACACAACACACACACACATCTTTACACAACACACAAATCTTTACACAACACACACATCTTTACACAACACACACACACATATTTACACAACAAACACATCTTTACACAACAAACACATATTTACACAACAAACACATATTTACACAACAAACACACATCTTTAAACAACACACACACACATCTTTACACAACAAACACACATCTTTAAACAACACACACACACATCTTTTCACAACACACACATCTTTAAACAACACACACACACATATTTACACAACAAACACATCTTTACACAACAAACACATATTTACACAACAAACACATCTTTACACAACACACAAATCTTTACACAACACACACAAAACATACGTTTTTTAAGCTCCAATAACCCTAACCCTGACCTCTAACCTCTAAATATAACCTCCCTTTCTTCCCCATGCTGCTCCGTATCTGAAGATCTCTGGAAAGGTGAGTTCTCTTTCTATCTCTCTCTTCGTTCTAAATTGTTTTAACATGGTGTTCATACGTAGCTATTTCTCTGTCTCCATAGTGATGGTGATGAGAAGCGGTCAGTCAGTCAGCCGTCACTGTGTGTGGAGAGTAAACTGGGGAGTGACGACTCCCTCGCCGAATACGGAGACAGCGTCGACATCCAGTTCAATGAGGACGGCTCTTTCATTGGTCAATACAGCGGCCGAGGGCCCGCCCCTACAGGAAATGAGAGCTCTGGCCCCGCCTCCCCTGTCAATCAAGACCCCCCGCCTCCTCCAATAGGCCCCTCCTTCTCCGGAATACTGGACAGGCCCAGTTAGATAGAACAGAACACACACCATCAGACTGCCCACATGAAGACCCCATCATTACTGATACCACTGCCATCAGACTGCCTACATGAAGACCCCATCATTACTGCCATCAGACTGCCTACATGAAGACCCCATCATTACTGATACCACTGCCATCAGACTGCCTACATGAAGACCCCATCATTACTGCCATCAGACTGCCTACATGAAGACCCCATCATTACTGATACCACTGCCATCAGACTGCCTACATGAAGACCCCATCATTACTGCCATCAGACTGCCTACATGAAGACCCCCATCATTACTGATACCACTGCCATCAGACTGCCTACATGAAGACCCCATCATTACTGCCATCAGACTGCCTACATGAAGACCCCATCATTACTGATACCACTGCCATCAGACTGCCTACATGAAGACCCCATCATTACTGACACCACTGCCATCAGACTGCCTACATGAAGACCCCATCATTACTGATACCACTGCCATCAGACTGCCTACATGAAGACCCCATCATTACTGACACCACTGCCATCAGACTGCCTACATGAAGACCCCATCATTACTGATACCACTGCCATCAGACTGCCTACATGAAGACCCCATCATTACTGATACCACTGCCATCAGACTGCCTACATGAAGACCCCATCATTACTGACACCACTGCCATCAGACTGCCTACATGAAGACCCCATCATACTGATACCACTGCCATCAGACTGCCTACATGAAGACCCCATCATTACTGATACCACTGCCATCAGACTGCCTACATGAAGACCCCATCATTACTGACACCACTGCCATCAGACTGCCTACATGAAGACCCATCATTACTGACACCACTGCCATCAGACCAGTACATTCCTTGGTGGTACAGTATGTAGGGAAGCCGTTTACAGATCAGCTCGTTGACACACCTGGTGACACCATTGATCAGAATGCAGCAGCCTCTACTCTAAAACTCTTGGATTCAGTGTACCATAGTGCGCTTCGCTTTATCACAGGTGACAGGCTTAATACTCACCACTGCGTCCACTATCAGAAGGCCGGCTGGACCTCTCTAAAGTCCAGTAGATCACGTCATTACTCCCTTTCTGTTCACAAAGCGTCCAACATATCTCACTTCTCTGTTAAAGTATAAAAAATACAAGGCACCAAACCCGCTCCCAGGGTTGGTTAACTCTCGAGGTCCCTCGTGTCTCTACCAACCTAGTTAAATCAGCCTTTAGTTTCAACGCTCCCTATGTTTGGTATCATTTACAAACCTCATTACATCTTGAATCCCTGGTGCCAATAGGGCAGTTTAGAATGCTGATGAAGAATGAACTGTGATGTTTGCAAGTGTTTTAGTTGACTTTAATCATGTATTTGTGTTGTTGTAATGTAGTGTATCTGTAACTGCTGATTTTTGCTGTTTTATTGAATGATCATGTTGATTTGGGAATTGTTTGTTCTCAGGGCACCATTGAGAATGAAACCCTGGTTTTAATTGGGCTCCCCTGAATACATAAAAGTTCAATAAAAAACACACCTAAGAGCCCGACCAAACCCTGACACTCTTAGTCCAACCATCCTCCTCCTCTCTCCATCCCTCCTCTCCATCCCTTCTCTCTCCATCCCTCCTCCTCTCCATCCCTCCTCTCTCCATCCCTCCTCTCTCCATCCCTCCTCTCTCCATCCCTCCTCTCTCCATCCCTCTCCTCTCCATCCCTCCTCTCTCCATCCCTCCTCTCTCCATCCCTCCTTCTCCCTCCATCCCTCTCCTCTCCATCCTCCTCCTCTCTCCATCCCTCCTCTCTCCATCCCTCCTCTCTCCATCCCTCCTTTCTCCATCCCTTCTCTCTCCATCCCTCTCCTCTCCATCCCTCCTCTCCATCCCTCCTTTCTCCATCCCTCCTCTCTCCATCCCTCCTCTCTCCATCCCTCTCCTCTCCATCCCTCTCCTCTCCATCCCTCCTCTCTCCATCCCTCCTCTCCCTCCTCCTCCCTCCCCTCTCATCCCTCCTCTCTCTCTCCTCTCCTCTCCATCCCTCTCCTCTCCATCCCTCCTTCTCTCCATCTCTCATCCCCTGAGAGAGGGGGAATATCCTCCTTCTCAGAGATAGACAGAGAAAAGGTGAGTGTGTATTAATCACAAAGACATTACGTTATGTTTGGCTTTTTTACATCAGTGTTGGTACAACATTTTAAATGATGTTTTGGGGGAGATTTGTGGGGTTATTTTTCTGTGTCGCTGTGTTTGTAAATGAATTGTTTGTGTGCGTGCGCTCTCTCCCTGCCCCCAACCATGCAGTGAGGAGAAAACTAATGCCTTAAGAAAGGTCATGCTCCTCTGTCCGTTTATCCATATATTCCATCCATCCTCCCTACCCGTCCTACAGAAGGGTGTTAGTACACACACACATTTGTTTTACTATCCTTGTGGGGACCAAACAATTGATTCCCATTCAAAATCATATTTTCCCTAACCCTAACCCTTATCCTAACCCTAACCTTAACCCCTAATCCTAACCTTTATCCTAATCCTAATTTGTAATTCTAACCCTAACCCCTAAGCTAAAAATAGCCTTTTTCCTTGTGGGGACCGGTGAAATGTCCCCACTTGTCAGAATCTTCTTTGTTTTACTATCCTGGTGAGGACTTCTGGTACTCCCAAGGATAATAAAAACAAACACACACACAAACACATTAGAAGCCTATCCTGGTGAGGACTTCTGGTACTCCCAAGGATAATAAAAACAAAAACACACACAAACACATTAGAAGCCTATCCTGGTGAGGACTTCTGGTACTCCCAAGGATAATAAAAACAAAAACACACACACACACACACACATTAGAAGCCTATCCTGGTGAGGACTTCTGGTACTCCCAAGGATAATAAAAACAAAAACACACACACACACAAACACATTAGAAGCCTATCCTGGTGAGGACTTCTGGTACTCCCAAGGATAATAAAAACAAAAACACACACACACACACACACACATTAGAAGCCTATCCTGGTGAGGACTTCTGGTACTCCCAAGGATAATAAAAACACAAACACACACACACACACACACATTAGAAGCCTATCCTGGTGAGGACTTCTGGTACTCCCAAGGATAATAAAAACAAACACACACACACACACACACATTAGAAGCCTATCCTGGTGAGGACTTCTGGTACTCCCAAGGATAATAAAAACAAACACACACAAACACACACACACATTAGAAGCCTATCCTGGTGAGGACTTCTGGTACTCCCAAGGATAATAAAAACAAACACACACACACACACACACATTAGAAGCCTATCCTGGTGAGGACTTCTGGTACTCCCAAGGATAATAAAAACAAACACACACAAACACACACACACATTAGAAGCCTATCCTGGTGAGGACTTCTGGTACTCCCAAGGATAATAAAAACAAACACACACAAACACACACACACATTAGAAGCCTATCCTGGTGAGGACTTCTGGTACTCCCAAGGATAATAAAAACACACACACATTAGAAGCCTATGGAATCCATGGACTAGGCAAGCTCTGTAGCAAACCTTACTACTGGGCTGGAGGAGGAGGAGGAGGAGGAGGAGGAGGAGGAGGAGGAGGAGGAGGAGGAGGAGAGAGGGGGGTAGTGAGAGGGAGGAGAGAGGGAGGAGAGAGGGAGGCGAGAGGGAGGCAAGAGGGGGGTAGGAGAGAGAGAGGGAGATTGACAATTTTTAGTTAACGCTGATTATTGATAAGAAATATCATACCTGTAACAATTTAGTTAACGCTGATTATTGATACGAAATGTCATACCTGCAACAATTTATTAGTTAACGCTGATTATTGATAAGAAATGTCATACCTGTAACAATGTCTTAGTTAATGTTGATTATTGATAAGAAATGTCAGAACTGTAAAATGTACACGTCCAACAGAATAACGTTGGTTTAATGGCGAGCCAATGTTCAGCCAACGTTTAAAGAACATAACATCATTACATCATCGCCAGGAGCTGAAGCTCAACGCATCACGCCAGGGCAAAGAGGAACAGGAGAGAAGCCTGTTTGGCCCAGAGCACAGAGGCCTGTCTGTGGTGTTGTTCCAGGTCAACTTATATCAGTTGCCCTGGCATCTCAGAAGATTGATATGTCATATTAATGTGGTTGAACACTTTTAATGGCGTTGTGAGCAGAGAAACTATAAGAAAAACTGGAATGAACCCAATCCGCTCTACAGACTCCTGTCTGGTCTTCCTCCAGCCTCTGCTCTATGCTAGTCGGAAATAGGAAAGTCTGAAATTTCCGACTTGCTAATTCTTTGAATGCGGCAAGTTTATAACTACAACAATTAGCATGTCAGAGATTTAGGAGTTTCCTAGTTCCGACTAAGACGTGAATGTGGCATATCTGTCTGGCTGTCAGGGTCAATTCAGTTTTTAAGTAATGAGGTGAAAAATCATAATAGAAATCAATAGGAAATGAACCTGTCGGTCTATCTGTCTGTCTGTATGTCTCAGCCTTCTTTTACAACTATAAACTTCAAGAAAAACAACAAAAACTAGAAAAGGGAAATCTTTAAATATTAATACTTTACAATAACCAATAAGTATGTGACTAATGTTAATAATAATATCAATAATAATATCAATAATATCAGAAGCCTCACAGAGCTACTGGGAGGGAGGACATTTGGGAGGGAGGATGGACTTATAAGAGGGGAGGGTGAAACAGGTGATATTGTACCTGCTTGTTGCATCGTGTATCGTATTAATTTACCCCACAGCTACTAATAAAAAGGGACTATGCATAACCAAGATACCACTACAATGTTACTTATTGTGGGTGTGGGTGTGGGTGTGGGTGTGTTTGTGTGTGTGAAAAAAACAAACAAGAAAACAAAACTGGATAGATAAATATAAACAGTGCAGTGGTGGATCTGTAGGGTCTGGATGCAACAATACAACTGACCATCACATCCAGACAATACAACTTTACAACTGGCCATAACATCCAGACACTACAACAATACAACTGACAATAACATCCAGACAATACAACAATACAACTGACAATAACATCCAGACAATATAACTGACAATAACATCCAGACAATACAACAATACAACTGACAATAACATCCAGACAATACAACAATACAACTGACAATAACATCCAGACAATATAACTGACAATAACATCCAGACAATACAACAATACAACTGACAATAACATCCAGACAATATAACTGACAATAACATCCAGACAATACAACAATACAACTGACAATAACATCCAGACAATACATCAATACAACTGACAATAACATCCAGACAATTCAACAATACAACTGACAATAACATCCAGACAATATAACAATATAACTGACAATAACATCCAGACAATACAACTGACAATAACATCCAGACAATACAACTGACAATAACAATAGCTACAATAGCCATTGAAACAGCGCCGGAGAAGATGGCTGCCGTTTTACAGCCCTCTAACCAATTGTACTATTATGTGTGTTTTTCCGCGTTATTTGTAATTTATTTTGTACATAATGTTTCTGCCATCGTCTCTTATAACCAAAAAGAGCTTCTGGATATCAGGACAGCGATTACTCACCTCGCATTGGACGAAGATTTTTTCTTCAACGAGGCGGCCGCGAAGGATATCATACAGACACCCGACAAGGCCCAAATCCCCGTCATTCGCGTGAGGAAGAGACGGAGATATCGCGGACGCAGATCCGGATGCCTTGTAAGGATCCGACGGCGAGCGAGTAAACTGCCTCTTCCATCAATCCTATTAGCCAACGTTCAATCTTTTGAGAATAAAATGGACGATTTAAGATTACGGTTATCCTACCAACGGGACATTAAAAACTGTAATATCTTATGTTTCACGGAGTCGTGGCTGAACGACAACAATGATAACATTCAGCTAGCAGGCTATACGCTACATCGGCAGGACAGAACGGCTGACTCTGGTAAGACAAGGGGTGGCGGTCTGTGTATATTTGTAAACAACAGCTGTTGCATAAAATCTAATATTAAGGAAGTCTCGAGGTTTTGCTCGCCTGAGGTAGAGTATCTTATGATAAGCTGTAGACCACACTATTTACCAAGAGAGTTTTCATCTATATTTTTCATAGCTGTCTATTTACCACCACAAACCAATGCTGGCATTAAGATTGCACTGAATGAGTTGTACAAGGCCATTAATCAACAAGAAAACGCTCATCCAGATGCAGCGCTCCTAGTGGCCGGGGACTTTAATGCAGGGAAACTTAAATCCGTTCTACCTAATTTCTACCAGCATGTTAAATGTGCAACCAGAGGGAAAAAAACTCTAGACCACCTTTACTCCACAAACAGAGACGCATACAAAGCTCTCCCTCGCCCTCCATTTGGCAAATCTGACCATAACTCTATCCTCCTGATTCCTGCTTATAAGCAAAAACTGAAGCAGGAAGCACCAGTGATTCGGTTAATAAAAAAGTGGTCAGATGACGCAGATGCTAAGCTACAGGACTGTTTTGCTAGCACAGACTGGAACATGTTCGGGATTCTTCAGACAGCATTGAGGAGTACACCACATCAGTCACTGGCTTCATCAATAAGTGCATCGATGATGTCGTCCCCACAGTGACCGTACGTACATACCCCAACCAGAAGCCATGGATTACAGGAAACATCCGCACTGAGCTAAAGGGTAGAGCTGCCGCTTTCAAGGAACGGGACTCTAACCCGGACGCTTATAAGAAATCCCGCTATGACCTCCGACGAACCATCAAACAGGCAAAGAGTCAATACAGGTCTAAGATTGAATCATACTACACTGGCTCTGACGCTCGTCGGATGTGGCAGGGCTTGAAAACTATTACAGACTACAAAGGGAAGCACAGCCGCGAGCTGCCCAGTGACACAAGCCTACCAGACGAGCTAAACCACTTCTATGCTCGCTTCGAGGCAAGCAACACTGAAGCATGCATGAGAGCACCAGCTGTTCCGGATGACTATGTGATCACGCTCTCCGTAGCCGATGTGAGTAAGACTTTTAAGCAGGTCAACATTCACAAGGCCGCAGGGCCAGACGGATTACAAGGACGTGTACTCCGAGCATGTGCTGACCAACTGGCAAGTGTCTTCATTGACATTTCCAACATGTCTGGCAACATGTCCCTGACTGAGTCTGTAATACCAACATGTTTCAAGCAGACCACCATAGTCCCCGTGCCCAAGAACTCTAAGATAACCTGCCTAAATGACTACCGACCCGTAGCACTGACGTCTGTAGCCATGAAGTGCTTTGAAAGACTGGTCATGGCTCACATCAACAGCATAATCCCAGAAACCCTAGACCCACTCCAATTTGCATACCGCCCCAACAGATCCACAGATGATGCAATCTCTATCGCACTCCACACTGCCCTTTCCCACCTGGACAAGAGGAACACCTACGTGAGAATGCTATTCATTGACTACAGCTCAGCATTCAACACCATAGTGCCCTCTAAGCTCATCACTAAGCTAAGGATCCTGGGACTAAACACCTCCCTCTGCAACTGGATCCTGGACTTCCTGACGGGCCGCCCCCAGGTGGTAAGGGTAGGTAACAACACATCTGCCACACTGATCCTCAACACGGGGGCCCCTCAGGGGTGCGTGCTCAGTCCCCTCCTGTACTCTCTGTTCACCCATGACAGCATGGCCAGGCACGACTCCAACACCATCATTAAGTTTGCCGACGACACAACAGTGGTAGGCCTGATCACCGACAACGATGAGACAGCCTATAGGGAGGAGGTCAGAGATCTGGCCGTGTGGTGCCAGGACAACAACCTCTCCCTCAACGTGACCAAGACAAAGGAGATGATTGTGGACTACAGGAAAAAAAAGAGGACTGAGCACGCCCCCATTCTCATCGACGGGGCTGTAGTGGAACAGGTTGAGAGCTTCAAGTTCCTTGGTGTCCACATCACCAACGAACTATCATGGTCCAAACACACCAAGACAGTCGTGAAGAGGGCACGACAAAGCCTATTCCCCCTCAGGAGACTAAAAAGATTTGGCATGGGTCCTCAGATCCTCAAAAAATTCTACAGCTGCACCATCGAGAGAATCCTGACTGGTTGCATCACCGCCTGGTATGGCAACTGCTTGGCCTCCGACCGCAAGGCACTACAGAGGGTAGTGCGTACGGCCCAGTACATCACTGGGGCAAAGCTTCCTGCCATCCAGGACCTCTATACCAGGCGGTGTCAGAGGAAGGCCCTCAAAATTGTCAAAGACTCCAGCCACCCTAGTCATAGACTGTTCTCTCTGCTACCGCATGGCAAGCGGTACCGGAGTGCCAAGTCTAGGTCCAAAAGACTTCTCAACAGCTTCTACCCCCAAGCCATAAGACTCCTGAACAGCTAATCATGGCTACCCGGACTATTTGCACTGCCCCCCCACCCCATCCTTTTTACGCTGCTGCTACTCTGTTAAGTATTTATGCATAGTCACTTTAACTCTACCCACATGTACATATTACCTCAACTACCTCAACTAGCCGGTGCCCCCGCACATTGACTCTGCAACGGTACCCCCCTGTATATATAGCCTCCCTACTGTCACTTTATTTTACTTTTTTCTCAACACTTTTTTTGTTGTTGTTTTATTCTTACTTTTTTTGTTTAAAATAAATGCACTGTTGGTTAAGGGCTGTAAGTAAGCATTTCACTGTAATGTCTGCACCTGTTGTATTCGGCGCATGTGACCAATACAATTTGATTTGATTTGATTTGAACATCCAGACAATACAACAATACAACTGACAATAACATCCAGACAATACAACAATATAACTGATATTAACATCCAGACAATACAACAATACAACTGACAATAACATCCAGACAATACAACAATACAACTGACAATAACATCCAGACAATACAACAATACAACTGACAATAACATCCAGACAATACAACAATACAACTGACAATAACATCCAGACAATACAACAATACAACTGACAATAACATCCAGACAATACAACAATACAACTGACAATAACATCCAGACAATACAACAATACAACTGACAATAACATCCAGACAATACAACAATACAACTGACAATAACATCCAGACAATATAACTGACAATAACATCCAGACAATATAACAATACAACTGACAATAACATCCAGACAATATAACAATACAACTGAAAATAACATCCAGACAATACAACTGATAATATCATCTGTCATGGGCTGATGTAAGTGTGGTGTGGAAGTCAGGCGCAGGACACCGAAGCTTAGTCCAACAAAGTTTACTAGTTAACCACTAGGCAAAAATACAATAAACGGCCTCAAAAACACACAGAGGCGAGCGATTACGCAAACTGTGCGTAAACTCCAAAACAACAAACAGAGCAAACACGCAGCACTAACTGACAGGCGAAAAACAACACACAACCTAACCAATACAAAACAGGCAACTTATAGAACACATAATCAGACACAAACGGACACAGGTGCAATAGACAGACAAAAGCAATCAAACATAGAAACATTCAACGGTGGCAGCTAGTACTCCGGGGACGACGAACGCCGAAGCCTGCCCGAACAAGGAGGAGGAGCAGCCTCAGCAGAATCCGTGACAACATCCAGACAATACAACAATACAACTGACAATAACATCCAGACAATACAACAATACAACTGAAAATAACATCCAGACAATACAACAATACAACTGAAAATAACATCCAGACAATACAACAATATAACTGACAATAACATCCAGACAATACAACTGACAATAACATCCAGACAATACAACAATATAACTGACAATAACATCCAGACAATACAACAATACAACTGAAAATAACATCCAGACAATACAACAATACAACTGGCTAGTTGAGGTAGTTGAAGTAATATGTACATGTGGGTAGAGTTAAAGTGACTATACATAAATATTTAACAGAGTAGCAGCAGCGTAAAAAAGATGGGGTGGGGGGTGGGGGTGGGGGGGGCAGTGCAAATAGTCCGGGTAGCCATGATTAGCTGTTCAGGAGTCTTATGGCTTGGGGGTAGAAGCTGTTGAGAAGTCTTTTGGACCTAGACTTGGCACTCCGCTACCGCTTGCCGTGCGGTAGCAGAGAGAACAGTCTATGACTAGGGTGACTGGAGTCTTTGACAATTTTGAGGGTCTTCCTCTGACACCGCCTGGTATAGAGGTCCTGGAGGGCAGGAAGCTTGGCCCCAGTGATGTAAAAAAAAAAAAAAAAGTACGCACTACCCTCTGTAGTGCCTTGCGGTCGGAGGCTGAGCAGTTGCCATACCAGGCGGTGATGCAACCAGTCAGGATGCTCTCGATGGTGCAGCTGTATAATTTTTTGAGGATCTGAGGACCCATGCCAAATCTTTTCAGTCTCCTGAGGGGGAATAGGCTTTGTCATGCCTCTTCACGACTGTCTTGGTGTGTTTGGACCATGATAGTTTGTTGGTGATGTGGACACCAAGGAACTTGAAGCTCTCAATCTGTTCCACTACAGCCCCGTCGATGAGAATGGGGGCGTGCTCAGTCCTCTTTTTTTTCCTGTAGTCCACAATCATCTCCTTTGTCTTGGTCACGTTGAGGGAGAGGTTGTTATCCTGGCACCACACGGCCAGGTCTCTGACCTCCTCCCTTTAGGCTGTCTCATCGTTGTCAGTGATCAAGCCTACCATTGTTGTGTCATCGGCAAACTTAATCAATCAATCAATTTTATTTTATATAGCCCTTCTTACATCAGCTAATATCTCGAAGTGCTGTACAGAAACCCAGCCTAAAACCCCAAACAGCTAGTAATGCAGGTGTAGAAGCACGGTGGCTAGGAAAAACTCCCTAGAAAGGCGAAAACCTAGGAAGAAACCTAGAGAGGAACCAGGCTATGAGGGGTGGCCAGTCCTCTTCTGGCTGTGCCGGGTGGAGATTATAACAGAACCATGCCAAGATGTTCAAAAATGTTCATAAGTGACAAGCATGGTCAAATAATAATCAGGAATAAATCTCAGTTGGCTTTTCATAGCCGATCATTAAGAGTTTGAAAACAGCAGGTCTGGGACAGGTAGGGGTTCCATAACCGCAGGCAGAACAGTTTAAACTGGAATAGCAGCAAGGCCAGGCGGACTGGGGACAGCAAGGAGTCACCACGGCCGGTAGTCCCGACGTATGGTCCTAGGGCTCAGGTCTCTCAGTTGGCTTTTCATAGCCGATCATTAAGAGTTGAAAACAGCAGGTCTGGGACAGGTAGGGGTTTCGTAGCCGCAGGCAGAACAGTTGAAACTGGAATAGCAGCAAGGCCAGGCGGACTGGGGACAGCAAGGTGTCATCATGCCCGGTAGTCCTGACGTATGGTCCTAGGGCTCAGGTTCTCAGAGAGAAAGAGAGAACGAGAGAATTAGAGAGAGCATACTTAAATTCACACAGGACACTGGATAAGACAGGAGAAGTACTCCAGGTATAACCAACTAACCCCAGCCCCCCGACACATAAACTACTGCAGCATAAATACTGGAGGCTGAGACAGGAGCGGTCCGGAGACACTGTGGCCCCATCCGAAGAAACCCCCGGACAGGGCCAAACAGGAAGGATATAACCCCACCCACTCCGCCAAAGCACAGCCCCCGCACCACTAGAGGGATATCCCCAACCACCAACTTACAATCCTGAGACAAGGCCGAGTATAGCCCACAGAGGTCTCCACCACAGCACAAACCAAGGGGGGGCGCCAACCCAGACAGGAAGATCACGTCAGTAACTCAACCCACTCAAGTGACGCACCCCTCCCAGGGACGGCATGAAAGAGCACCAGCAAGCCAGTGACTCAGCCCCTGCAACAGGGTTAGAGGCAGAGAACCCCAGTGGAGAGGGGAACCGGCCTGGCAGAGACAGCAAGGGCTGTTCGTTGCTCCAGCCTTTCCGTTCACCTTCACACTCCTGGGCCAGACTACACTCAATCATATGACCTACTGAAGAGATAAGTCTTCAGTAAAGACTTAAAGGTTGAGACTGAGTCTGCGTCTCTCACATGGGTAGGCAGACTGTTCCATAAAAATGGAGATCTATAGGAGAAAGCCCTGCTTTCTTGGAGTCGTGTTGGAGTCGTGCCTGGCCATGCAGTCATGGGTGAACAGGCAGTACAGGAGGGGACTGAGCACGCACCCCTGAGGGGCCCCCGTGTTGAGGATCAGTGTGGCAGATGTGTTGTTACCTACCCTTACCACCTGGGGGCGGCCCGTCAGGAAGTCCAGGATCCAGTTGCAGAGGGAGGTGTTTAGTCCCAGGATCCTTAGCTTAGTGATGAGCTTTGAGGGCACTATGGTGTTGAATGCTGAGCTGTAGTCAATGAATAGCATTCTCACGTAGGTGTTCCACTTGTCCAGGTGGGAAAGGGCAGTGTGGAGTGCAATAGAGATTGCATCATCTGTGGATCTGTTGGGGCGGTATGCAAATTGGAGTGGGTCTAGGGTTTCTGGGATAATGGTGTTGATGTGAGCCATGACCAGCCTTTCAAAGCACTTCATGGCTACAGACGTCTGTGCTACGGGTCGGTAGTCATTTAGGCAGGTTATCTTAGTGTCCTTGGGCACGGGGACTATGGTGGTCTGCTTGAAACATGTTTATATTACAGACTCAGTCAGGGACATGTTGAAAATGTCAGTGAAGACACTTTCCAGTTGGTCAGCACATGCTCGGAGTACACGTCCTGGTAATCCATCTGGCCCTGCGGCCTTGTGAATGTTGACCTGCTTAAAAGTCTTACTCACATTGGCTACGGAGAGCGTGATCACATAGTCATCCGGAACAGCTGGTGCTCTCATGCATACTTCAGTGTTGCTTGCCTCGAAGCGAGCATAGAAGTGGTTTAGCTCGTTTGGAAGTCTTGTGTCACTGGGCAGCTCGCGGTTGTGCTTCCCTTTGTAGTCTGTAATAGTTTTCAAGCCCTGCCACATCCGACGAGCGTCAGAGCCAGTGTAGTACGATTCAATCTTAGTCCTGTATTGACTCTTTGCCTGTTTGATGGTTCGTCGGAGGGCATAGCGGGATTTCTTATAAATGTCCGGGTTAGAGTCCCGCTCCTTGAAAGCGGCAGCTCTACCCTTTAGCTCAGGGCGGATGTTGCCTGTAATCCATGGCTTCTGGTTGGGGTATGTACGTACGGTCACTATGGGGACGACATCATCGATGCACTTATTGATGAAGCCAGTGACTGATGTGGTGTACTCCTCAATGCTATCTGAAGAATCCCGGAACATATTCCAGTCTGTGCTAGCAAAACAGTCCTGTAGCTTAGCATCTGCGTCGTCTGACCACTTTTTTATTAACCGAGTTAATGGTGCTTCCTGCTTTAGTTTTTTTTTTGCATTACTTACTGTTCGTGAGTAATGTTATTCAAATTTGTACAAATGTATGTAGTTATAGTTTATTAAGGTGTTAAAGAATTTGATAGCCTGAATATTTTAAAGTTGGTCTTGTAGCTTAATTGGCCAAGGACCATTTTGAATTGCTACCTCTGTATTCCTGTGGTTCTCATTCAAACCCATGTTAATTTATGCACATTTTAAATGGTTATAGTAAAAAATATATATATAGTATCAAAACTCTTTTGACAATCAATCTAAGTAGGGTCAGTCTAAAGATCTCAGCGTTGGGTTGGAGTTAATAGCTTAAGAGGGGTTACTGTAGGTCTACATTTTTAGATTATTTTTACCATTCTAGTGTATAGCCCTTTTTTACCATTGAAATGCATTGGAATCTATAGCAATGGCTCCGTTTGTGCTGCTCAATGACGCGATATGATAGCGCTATTAGATGACATTAGCTAGCTTCCTTTCGTCACTCTAAACACCTGCAAACAGCTCTAACCAGATTTGCATAGCAGAGAAGTAGAGGAAGATTTCATATGATATAAGTTTTTGTCTGACGTGTTGGGGAAGTGGTCAAAACGGCAGTTGTTTGGAAAAAGTTGGGGGAAAAGTGTTAATGCAGTTACTAAAACAGCTGTATCGTTAGATCCGTAGTGGATATATTTGTTCCGCGTACAGATTTGAATAGCAGAGAAGTAGATGTCACACACTCTTAACTTTTTGTCTAAGTTGATTGCAAAGTGGTCAAAGTAGCTGATGTGTCAAAAGTGACATCGTTTACGGTAAATGTGGAAGTGATGATGTCACAACGGGGAGCTTTAGAATGTTGAAGTCCCATTAAAGTGACTGAAAATGGAGAAAAATTAAAGACAAGGTGAATAGTTTAACAAGTATAAAGATATCAAAGCAAGCAACCTAATCCAGATCAGTCTACTCGTTAAAACGTTTGAATGGTGTTTTCAGATTAAACGTGTAGGAGGAGTAGCGTGCAGAAGAAGAAGAACTGTGACGAAAATCTAAAGTCGGGACGTTTGCCTCACAAGTCCCACCTAATAATATGAGTCTGTAAGAAATGTAGAGTTGTGCATTGCTTTGCATACACACCTAAAAATAAACTTTCAATAGACCTGTGTCGTCATGTACCAGAGAGGGTGGCCGATAGGGGTCAAAAGCTGGTCTTCTTGAACAAGAGAGCGATGTTTGTTGATGTTGTTAAATTGGTTTCATCTCACTTTTGTTTATTGTTTATTTCACTTGCTTTTGACAATGTAAACCTATGTTTCCCATGCCAATAAAGACCCTTTCAATTGAGAGAGGTTCAATGGAAGTCCAGCAGAGAAAGAGAGGAGCAGACACGTGATGTTGAGTGTGTGTTTAAGTGCACCGGGTGAACCGTCGGGGGTCAGAAGGGAAGTCACGTGCGCCATGCGGGGACGGAGGAGAGTGTGTGAGTGTCTAGTCGGTTATTACGTGAGAAGAGAATGGGAGAGTTGGGAGAGTTGGAGCTGGAGCTTCTCCAGGGTACCCAGGAGAAACATATCTCTCCGTTAAAGAACTTTGTGGCGGGAGGAGCCGGAGGAGCGTGTCTTCTGTTCGCTGGACACCCGCTCGACACAATCAAGGTGACTTTATTTATGTACTTATTTATGTGTTTATTTATGGACATCAAACGTTCTGCTGCACAGACACTGTGGCTCTAGTCTAGAGCACCCAGTTAAATTGTGTTTGAGAGCATTTTTATGAGTGAGTGAGAAATAAATGATGTCATTGTTGCAGTAGTTTAATTATGTTCTATTATGCTAATTTCCCTAATGGGGAAAGTTTGTGTTACTACCTTCCACAAGTTTGAATTTCACCCTATAAAATGTAGGGGAATTACCCATCCTTTTGACTTCAGATTGGTGATATTAGTATAAAAGTGTATAGTCATCATGATGACATAAACTCAATTGCTTAAAACGGATCAATATCTTTGGTTTTGTAATGTTGATTTTGTCACACGCGCTTGGGAGCGCAGGACTTAAATTTAAAACTCTCAAACGGCATGAAAAATTCTCTCCATAAAAGTTGCTGGGCACCAACACATATTTGAATGTGAAACTATCACTTAACTTTTTGGGTGACCCGACCGACTTCACATAGAAATAAATGTATCTTATAGATCTGTCATTCTCGTTGAAAGCAAGTCTAAGATGTGGTAGATCTGTTCTATGTGCGCTAATTCTATGCTTCCCGTTCTTAAGTTTTGTTTTTTGCTGTATTTACTTTCAGTTTTGTTTCAAACAGCTGAAAACACTATATTTGGGGTTATTGAGAAAATATTTCACAGCAGTTTAGATGGTACAATGATTCTCTACACTCTGACTGCTTGTTTTGTCACATAAACTGAAATTAGGTGAACTTTTCAGTTGTGGTAGTTTCAACAGCGCATATCCCCTCCCTAAGCAATGAGTGATTTATTGTCACTTGTCAAAACAGCAGGGGTTTTGTTGTGTGAGCAGTTTATAAGGTGCAAAAAAATAGAAATAAGAAGTAATATGATTACTATTGTTGCACATGTGTAGATAGTACATTTTATGTTTTGAATATATCACAAACTGTTTCTGCATATTGGTTATTGACTTGGACACCTAAATCTGTGTTTTGACATTGGGCTATTTATCAAAATGTCTTGTCAACAGGAAGCAGCAACAACATAATTTTCAACTTAAGTTTTAGGAATTTATATTGATCTTTCAACATTAATTTCCAATTGTTTTGTACTGAATCACAAAAAAACTGCTGAGTGGGTCCAAAAACGTGCTGCGATTGATTTATTTTGATGATATAACGTTACCAGAAATCACCAAATCGGGTTAGCCCTGCCTTCTATATACTCCACCTGGTTAACCTACTCAGGGTGTGTCTTTGTGTGTGTGTGTGTGTGTGTATTTGTGTTTGTGAACAGCTTACTGTATGCCGGCCAGGCTGGTAGGTTAAACCCCTGAACAGATTAGAGAGCTGGAGGTCTTCTCTTTTGATCTGACGGATTGTCAGACTATTCTCTCTCTCTCTCTCTCTCTCTCTCTCTCTCTCTCTCTCTCTCTCTCTCTCTCTCTCTCTCTCTCTCTCTCATCTCACTGTCTGTCTGTCTGTCTGTCTCTCTCTCTCATCTCTCTCTCTCTCTCTCTCTCTCTCTCTCTCATCTCATTTTACATTTACATTTTAGTCATTTAGCAGACGCTCTTATCCAGAGCGACTTACAGTTAGTGAATACATATTTTTTTTATATTGGCCCCCCGTGGGAATCGAACCCATGCTCTATCAACTGAGCTACATCCCTGCCGGCCATTCCCTCCCCTACCCTGGACGACGCTGGGCCAATTGTGCGCCGCCCATGAGTCTCCCGGTCGCGGCCGGCGGCGACAGAGCCTGGATTCGAACCAGGATCTCTAGTGGCACAGTTAGCACTGCGATGCAGTGCCTTAGACCACTGCGCCACTCAGGAGTCACAGTCTGTCTGTCTATCTCTCTCTCTCTCTCTCGCTCTCTCGCTCTCTCTCTCATCTCACAGTCTGTCTGTCTGTCTGTCTGTCTCTCTCTCTCTCTCTCTCTCTCTCTCTCTCTTATCTCACAGTCTGTCTGTCTGTCTGTCTCTCTCTCTCTCTCTCTGTCTCTCTCTGTCTCTCTCTCTCCTTGTCTCTGTCTGTCTGTCTGTCTGTCTGTCTGTCTGTCTGTCTGTCTGTCTGTCTCTCTCTCTCGCTCTCTCTCTCTCTCTCTCTCATCTCTCAGTCTGTCTGTCTCTCTCTCGCTGTCTCTGTTGCTGTGTGTGTGCATGTGCGTGTGCGTTTGTGTGTGCGGAAGGTGGAAACGTTAGGCAATTGTAACAGCAGTGGCTTCTATATGCAGTACCAGTCAAAAGTTTGGACACAACTACTCATTCAAGGGTTTTTCTTTATTTTTTTACAATGTTTTACATTGTAGAATATAGTGAAGATATTCAAATAAGCAAAGAGAAACGACAGTCCATCATTACTTTAAGACATGAAGGTCAGTCAATACAGAAATTATCAAGAACTTTTCAAGTGCAATCACAAAAACCATCAAGCGCTATGATGAAACTGGCTCTCATGAGGACCCCCACAGGAATGGAAGACCCAGAGTTACCTCTGCTGCAGAGGATAAGTTCATTAGAGTTACCAGCCTCAGAAATTGCAGCCCAAATAAATGCTTCACAGAGTTCAAGTCACAGACACATCTCAACATCAACTGTTCATAGGTAACTGTGTGAATCAGGCCTTCATGGTCGAATTGCTGCAAAGAAACCACTACTCCCACCGTGAAGCATGGAGGAGGAGGTGTGATGGTGTGGGGGTGCTTTGCTGGTGACACTGTCTGTGATTTATTTAGAATTCAAGGCACACTTAACCAGCATGGCTACCACAGCATTCTGCAGCGATACACCATTTCATCTGGTTTGGGCTTAGTGGGACTATAATTTGTTTTTCAACAGGACAATGACCCAATACACCTCCAGGCTGTGTAAGGGCTATTTTACCAAGAAGGAGAGTGATGGAGTGCTGCATCAGATGACCTGGCCTCCACAATCCCCTGACCTCAACCCAATTGAGATGGTTTGGGATGAGTTGGAGCGCAGAGTGAAGGAAAAGCAGCCAACAAGTGCTCAGCATATGTGGGAACTCCTTCAAGACTGTTGGAAAAGCATTCCAGGTGAAGCTGGTTGAGAGAATGCCAAGAGTGTGCAAAGCTGTCATCAAGGCAAAGGGTGGCTATTTGAAGATTCTCAAATATAAAATATATTTTGATTTGTTTTTGGGTACTACATGATTCCATGTGTGTTATTTCATAGTTTTGATGTCTTCACTATTATTCTA
>LR778276.1:46043757-46046257 GCA_902810595.1 Coregonus sp. 'balchen'
GGAGGCTGAGACAGGGGGGGGGGTCGGGAGACACTGTGGCCCCATCCGACGATACCCCCGGACAGGGCCAACCAGGCAGGATATAACCCCACCCACTTTGCCAGAGCACAGCCCCCACACCACCAGAGGGATATCAACAGACCACCAACCTACTACCCTGAGACAAGGCTGAGTATAGCCCACAAAGATTATTTGTTGCGATTGCAAACATAATATGATGGTGGTCCGATAGTCCAGGATTATGAGAAAAAACATTTAGATCCACAATATTTATTCCACAGGACAAAACTAGATCCAGGGTATGACTGTGGCAATGAGTAGGTCCGGAGACATGTTGGACAAAACCCACTGAGTCGATGATGGCTCCGAAAGCCTTTTGGAGTGGGTCTGTGGACCTTTACATGTGAATATTAAAGTCACAAAAAATTTGAATATTATCTGCCATGACTACAAGGTCCTATATAGGAATTCAGGGAACTCAGTGAGGAACTCTGTATACGGCCCAGGAGGCCTGTAAACAGTAGCTATAGAAAGTGATTGAGTAGGCTGCATAGATTCCATGACTAGAAGCTCAAAAGATGAAAACGCACTCTTTTTTAAAATTTGCTATCGTAAATGTTAACAACACCTCCGCCTTTGCGGGATGCGCGGGGGATATGGTCACTAGTGTAACCAGGAGGAGAGGCCTCATTTAACACAGTCAATTCATCAGGCTTGAGTGAGGGATCTGATATTTAGTTGTCCTATTTTGAGATGGGAGATATTATCACAATCTCTTTCAATAATGACAGGAATGGAGGAGGTCTTTATTCCAGTGAGAATGCTAAGGCGAACACCGCCATGTTTAGTTTTGCTCAACCAAGATTGAGGCACAGACACGGTCTCAATGGGGATAGCTGAGCTGACTACACTGACTGTGCTAGTGGCAGACTCCACTAAGCTGGCAGGCTGGCTAACAGCCTGCTGCCTGGCCTGCACCCTGTCTCATTGGGCTGGCTAACAGCCTGCTGCCTGGCCTGCACCCTGTCTCATTGGGCTGGCTAACAGCCTGCTGCCTGGCCTGCACCCTGTCTCATTGGGCTGGCTAACAGCCTGCTGCCTGGCTGCACCCTGTCTCATTGGGCTGGCTAACAGCCTGCTGCCTGGCCTGCACCCTGTCTCATTGGGCTGGCTAACAGCCTGCTGCCTGGCCTGCACCCTGTCTCATTGGGCTGGCTAACAGCCTGCTGCCTGGCCTGCACCCTGTCTCATTAGGCTGGCTAACAGCCTGCTGCCTGGCCTGCACGCTGTCTCATTGGGGAGCTAGAGGAGTTAGAGCCCTGTCTATGTTGGTAGATAAGATGAGAGCACCCCTCCAGCTAGGATGGAGTCCATCACTCCTCAGCAGGCCAGGCTTGGTCCTGTAGCACCCCTCCAGCTAGGATGGAGTCCGTCACTCCTCAGCAGGCCAGGCTTGGTCCTGTAACACCCCTCCATCTAGGATGGAGTCCGTCACTCCTCAGCAGGCCAGGCTTGGTCCTGTAGCACCCCTCCATCTAGGATGGAGTCCATCACTCCTCAGCAGGCCAGGCTTGGTCCTGTAACACCCCTCCAGCTAGGATGGAGTCCATCACTCCTCAGCAGGCCAGGCTTGGTCCTGTAGCACCCCTCCAGCTAGGATGGAGTCCATCACTCCTCAGCAGGCCAGGCTTGGTCCTGTAACACCCCTCCAGCTAGGATGGAGTCCATCACTCCTCAGCAGGCCAGGCTTGGTCCTGTAGCACCCCTCCAGCTAGGATGGAGTCCATCACTCCTCAGCAGGCCAGGCTTGGTCCTGTAGCACCCCTCCATCTAGGATGGAGTCCGTCACTCCTCAGCAGGCCAGGCTTGGTCCTGTAACACCCCTCCATCTAGGATGGAGTCCATCACTCCTCAGCAGGCCAGGCTTGGTCATGTAGCACCCCTCCAGGGTCCATCACTCCTCAACAGGCCAGGCTTGGTCCTGTAGCACCCCTCCAGCTAGGATGGAGTCCATCACTCCTCAGCAGGCCAGGCTGGGTCCTGTAACACCCCTCCAGCTAGGATGGAGTCCATCACTCCTCAGCAGGCCAGGCTTGGTCCTGTAGCACCCCTCCAGCTAGGATGGAGTCCATCACTCCTCAGCAGGCCAGGCTTGGTCCTGTAGCACCCCTCCAGCTAGGATGGAGTCCATCACTCCTCAGCAGGCCAGGCTTGGTCCTGTAGCACCCCTCCATCTAGGATGGAGTCCGTCACTCCTCAACAGGCCAGGCTTGGTCCTGTAGCACCCCTCCAGCTAGGATGGAGTCCGTCACTCCTCAGCAGGCCAGGCTTGGTCCTGTTTGTGGGTGAGTCCCAGAAAGAGGGACAGTTACCTACAAATTCTATATTTTGGGAGGAGCAGAAAACAGTTTCAACCAGCGATTGAGTTGTGAGACTCTGCTGTAGAGCTCATCACTCCCCCTAACTGGGAGGGGGCCAGAGACAATTACTCGATGCTGAT
>LR778276.1:46051257-46091257 GCA_902810595.1 Coregonus sp. 'balchen'
CATACATCACTGTATCATCTGCAGACATTTGAACTTCAGACCCAGTGCAGACAGAAGGCAGATCATTAATGGACAGGCTGAACAGGAGGGGCCCCAGTATTGACCCTTGGGGCACGCCCACATCATAGCTGAGATTGGGTGACAGCTCATTGCTCACTCTGACGCACTGGGTTCTGCCATCAAGGTCTGATTTCATCCATCTCAAGGCATCGGGGGAAAAGTTGAACTTGGACAGTTTTGTGATGAGAACCTCATGGTTAACAGTATCAAAAGCTTTCCTTCGGTCTGGAAATACAGCCCCAACAGCGCCCCCCTTTGTCCATCTTGGACTTCACATTTTCCAGAAGAAAGCAGTTGGCCGTTTCTGTGGAGTGTTTTGCTCTGAAGCCAAACTGAATGGAGTGTAATGTGAAGGGGCTGTTGTTGAGGTGGGCAGTCAGTTGCTCTGCTACTTTCCAGCACCCTTCGACACCACAGGTAGTATACTAACAGGCCTGTAGTTACTCAAGTCAGCAGGGTCACCTGATTTAAAGATGGCCGTTATTATGGCCGACTTCCAGACCCTTGGAAAGACTGCCTGACCAATAGATGTCTTGGTAACCTTAGTAATGGGGCCACTGAGTGACTCTGTCGTTTTTAAGAAAGGTAGAGTCCAGCCCTAACACATCTTTGGCTTTAGAGTGCTTTAGTGAGCTAATCACTTTGTTCACCGCTGACTCCTACTCCCTTCCCCTTAGCTCCTACTCCCTAACCCCTTCCCCCTAGCTCCTACTCCCTAACCCCTTCCCCCGAGCCCTACTCCTACCCTTCCCCCTATCTCCTATCCCTACCCCCTATCTCCTACTCCTACACCCTTCCCACCCTACCCCTAACCCCTTCCCCCTATCCTCCTTACTCCCTAACCCCTTCCCCAGATCTTACTACGCCCTTAACCCCTTCCCCTAGCTCCTACTCCCTAACTCCTAAGCTCCTACCCCAACCCTTCACCTTACTCCCTAACCCCTTCCCCATATCTCATTATCCCTTAACCCCTTCCCCCTAGCTCCTACTCCCTAAAACGCCTAGCTCATACTCCCTAAACCTTCCCATACGCTCATACTCCCTAACCCGTCCCCATTTAGGCTCCTACTCACAACCTTACCCCTATTATCTACTCCCTAAAACCCCTTCCCCCTACTCCTAACCTTTCCCCTAGATCCTATCCCTAACTACCTGCTCCTACTCACTACCCATTCCCCCTAGCTCCTACTCCCTAACCCCTTCCCCTAGCTCTACTCCAACCCCTCCCCTGATCTCCTACTCCCTAACCCCTTCCCCCTACTCCCTAACCCCTTCCCCCTATTCCCTAACTCCTAGCTCCTACTCCCAAAACCCTTCCCCATAGCTCCCCTCCCTAACCCCTTCCCTAGCTCCTACTCCCTAACCCCCCCTAACCCGAACCCCTCCCCATCCTATCTCCCTAACCCCTACCCCTTCACCCCTATTCCTACTCCCTAACTCCTACTCCTACTCCCTAACCCCTTCCCTAGCTCCTACTCCCTAAACTTCCCCCTTCCTACCCTAACTCCTACTACTCCATTAACCCCTTCCCCCTATACTCCTACTCCTAACCCCTTCCCCCTAGCTCCTACTCCCTAACTCCTAGCTCCTACTCCCTAACCCTTCCCCATAGCTCATACTCCCTAACCCTTCCCCATAGTATCCCTACTCCCTAACCCTTCCCCATAGCTCCTACTCCCTAACCCCTTCCCCCTATTCTCCTACTCCCTAACCCTTCCCCCTAAGCTCTACTCCCTAACCCACTTCCCACCTATCTCCTACTCCCTAACCCCTTCCCCCTAGCTCCTACTCCCTAACTCCTAGCTCCTACTCCCTAACCCCTTCCCCATAGCTCCTACTCCCTAACCCCTTCCCCATAGCCCCTACTCCCTAACAATACCCTAGGCACTAGATGGACCTGACAGGATTGGATAGATAACGTCTCCTATTAGATCCCTCACTCTGGGGGTGGTGTGTGTGTGTGTGGTGTGTGTGTGTGTGTGTGTGTAGGTGCAGGCCAGCAGGGGCCAGCAGGGGGCAGTACGGTATGCAGGTCCAGGCCAGCAGGGGGCAGTGCGGTATGCAGGTCCTCTGGACTGTGCTCTCAAGCTGTATAAAACAAAAGGCATCCGCTCCATCTACAAGGGAACAACACTCACACTCATCAGAGGTACAGACACACTCACACTCATCAGAGGTACAGACACACTCACACTCATCAGAGGTACAGACACAAGACACACTCACACTCATCAGAGGTACAGACACAAGACACACTCACACTCATCAGAGGTACAGACACACTCACACTCATCAGAGGTACAGTCACACTCATCAGAGGTACAGACACACTCACACTCATCAGAGGTACAGACACACTCACACTCATCAGAGGTACAGACACAAGACACACTCACACTCATCAGAGGTACAGACACACTCACACTCATCAGAGGTACAGTCACACTCATCAGAGGTACAGACACACTCACACTCATCAGAGGTACAGACACACTCACACTCATCAGAGGTACAGACACACTCACACTCATCAGAGGTACAGACACACTCACACTCATCAGAGGTACAGACACACTCACACTCATCAGAGGTACAGACACACTCACACTCATCAGAGGTACAAACACACTCACACTCATCAGAGGTACAAACACACTCACACTCATCAGAGGTACAAACACACTCACACTCATCAGAGGTACAAACACACTCACACTCATCAGAGGTACAAACACACTCACACTCATCAGAGGTACAGACACACTCACACTCACACTCATCAGAGGTACAGACACACTCACACTCACACTCATCAGAGGTACAGACACACTCATCAGAGGTACAGACACAAGACACACTCACACTCATCAGAGGTACAGACACACTCACACTCATCAGAGGTACAGACACACTCACACTCATCAGAGGTACAGACACACTCACACTCATCAGAGGTACAGACACACTCACACTCATCTGAGGTACAAACACAAGACACACTCACACTCATCAGAGGTACAAACACAAGACACACTCACACTCATCAGAGGTACAGACACACTCACACTCATCAGAGGTACAGACACACTCACACTCACACTCATCAGAGGTACAGACACACTCACACTCATCAGAGGTACAGACACACTCACACTCATCAGAGGTACAGACACACTCATCAGAGGTACAGACACAAGACACACTCACACTCATCAGAGGTACAGACACAAGACACACTCACACTCAGAGGTACAGACACACTCACACTCATCAGAGGTACAGACACACTCACACTCACACTCATCAGAGGTACAGACACACTCACACTCACTCTCATCAGAGGTACAGACACACTCATCAGAGGTACAGACACAAGACACACTCACACTCATCAGAGGTACAGACACAAGACACACTCACACTCATCAGAGGTACAAACACACTCACACTCATCAGAGGTACAGACACACTCACACTCATCAGAGGTACAGACACACTCACACTCATCAGAGGTACAGACACAAGACACACTCACACTCATCAGAGGTACAAACACAAGACTTTACCCTGTGTGTGTGTCTTTAAATCTATATTGCATCCCATGATAGCAATACAAATCATGTGATAGTTCAGCATGACTAACTAGTAGTTCTACCCTGGATTGATATGTACAGTTGAAGTCTTACATACACTTAGGTTGGAGTCATTAAAACTTGTTTTTCAACCACTCCACACATTTCTTGTTAACAAACTATAGTTTTGGCAAGTCGGTTAGGACATCTACTTTGTGCATGACACAAGTAATTTTTCCAACAATTGTTTACAGACAGATTATTTCACTTATAATTCACTGTATCACAATTCCAGTGGGTCAGAAGTTTACATACACTAAGTTGACTGTGCCTTTAAACAGCTTGGAAAATTCCAGAAAATGATGTCATGGCTTTAGAAGCTTCTGATAGGTTAATTGACATAATTTGAGTCAATTGGAGGTGTACCTGTGACTATATTTCAAGGCATACCTTCAAACTCAGTGCCTCTTTGCTTGACATCATGGGAAAATCAAAAGAAATCAGCCAAGACCTCAGAAAAAAAATGGTAGACCTCCACAAGTCTAGTTCATCCTTGGGAGCAATTTCCCAACGCCTGAAAATACCACGTTCATCTGTACAAACAATAGTATGCTAGTATAAACACCATGGGACCACGCAGCCGTCATACCGCTCAGGAAGGAGACGCGTTCTGTCTCCTAGAGATGAACGTACTTTGGTGCGAAAAGTGCAAATCAATCCCAGAACAACAGCAAAGGACCTTGTGAATATGCTGGAGGAAACAGGTACAAAAGTATCTATATCCACAGTAAAACGAGTCCTATATCGACATAACCTGAAAGGCCGCTCAGCAAGGAAGAAGCCACTGCTCCAAAACCGCCATAAAAAAAGACAGACTATGGTTTGCAACTGCACATGGGGACAAAGATCGTACTTTTTGGAGCAATGTCCTCTGGTCTGATGAAACAAAAATAGAACTGTTTGGCCATAATGACCATCGTTATGTTTGGAGGAAAAAGGGGGACGCTTGCAAGCCAAAGAACACCATCCCAACCGTGAAGCACGGGGGTGACAGCATCATGCTGTGGGGGTGCTTTGCTGCAGGAGGGACTGGTGCACATCACAAAATAGATGGCATCATGAGGAAGGAAAATTATGTGGATATATTGAAGCAACATCTCAAGACATCAGTCAGGAAGTTAAAGCTTGGTCGCAAATGGGTCTTCCACATGGACAATGACCCCAAGCATACTTCCAAAGTTGTGGCAAAATGGCTTAAGGACATCAAAGTCAAGGTATTGGAGTGGCCATCACAATGCCCTGACCTCAATCCTATAGCAAATTTGTGGGCAGAACTGAAAAAGCGTGTGCGAGCAAGGAGGCCTACAAACCTGACTCAGTTACACCAGCTCTGTCAGGAGGAATGGGCCAAAATTCACCCAACTTATTGTGGGAAGCTTGTGGAAGGCTACCTGAAACGTTTGACCCAAGTTAAACAATTGAAAGACAATGCTACCAAATACTAATTGAGTGTATGTAAACTTCTGACCCACTGGGAATGTGATGAAATAAATAAAAGCTGAAATAAATCATTCTCTCTACTATTATTCTGACATTTTGTCACGGTCGTCTAGGAGCGAAGGAGACCAAGGCGCAGCGTGTCCAAGAAACATGACTTTATTAATTAAAGGTTAGAACTACTAACAAAAGACGACTCATGAAGTCCACGGTACACTGACCGAAACGGAACATGGAACAAAAACCCACAACACCCAAAGGAAAACATACAGATAAATATGGCTCCCAATCAGAGATAACGAGCCGACAGCTGACACTCGTTACCTCCGATTGGGAGTCACATGACTACACAAGAATTAACCACAACCACACACACCCAAATGAACACACCCTATTCCCAACCTAACCAAAACAAACCCCAACAAAACGAATACACCCTGGCTCAAATACAAGTCCCGGAGCCAGAGTGTTACAGTACCCCCCCCCTAAAGGCGCGGACTGCGACCGCGCCTCAACTAGGGCTAACCAAGGGAGGGCTGGGTGGGCATACCTCTTCGGCGGTGGTTCTGGCTCTGGTCGTGGTCCCCACCCCACCATAGTCACTACCCGCTTTCGTAGCCTCCTCCAACTGAACCCCACCGGCTTAAGGGGCAGCACCGGACTAAGGGGTAGCACCGGACTAAGGGGCAGCACCGAGCTAAGGAGCAGCACCGGACTGAATGGCGGATCCTGGCTGGCTGGCTCTGGCGGATCCTGGCTGGACGGCTCTGGCGGATCCCGGCTGGACGGCTCTGGCGGATCCCGGCTGGACGGCTCTGGCGGATCCCGGCTGGACGGCTCTGGCGGATCCCGGCTGGACGGCTCTGGCGGATCCCGGCTGGACGGCTCATGGCTGGCTGACGGATCTGGCTGCTCATGGCTGGCTGACGGATCTGGCTGCTCATGGCTGGCTGACGGATCTGGCTGCTCATGGCTGGCTGACGGATCTGGCTGCTCATGGCTGGCTGACGGATCTGGCTGCTCATGGCTGGCTGACGGATCTGGCTGCTCATGGCTGGCTGACGGATCTGGCTGCTCATGGCTGGCTGACGGATCTGGCTGTTCATGGCTGGCTGACGGCTCTGGCTGGTCCTGTCTGGCGGAAGGCTCTGGCTGATCCTGTCTGGCGGAAGGCTCTGGCTGATCCTGTCTGGCGGAAGGCTCTGGCTGATCCTGTCTGGCGGAAGGCTCTGGCTGATCCTGTCTGGCGGAAGGCTCTGGCTGATCCTGTCTGGAGGAAGGCTCTGGCTGATCCTGTCTGGCGGAAGGCTCTGGCTGATCCTGTCTGGAGGAAGGCTCTAGCGGCTCCTGCCTGGCGGAAGGCTCTGGCTGATCCTGTCTGGCGGAAGGCTCTGAAGGCTCATGGCAGACGGCCAGTTCATGCAGCGCTCGGCAGACTGACAGTTCAGACGGCGTTGGGCAGACGGGCAGTTCAGGCACCGTTGGGCAGACGGGCAGTTCAAGCGCCGTTGGGCAGACGGGCAGTTCCGGCGCCGTTGGGCAGACGGCAGACTCTGGCCGGCCGAGACGCACTATAGGCCTGGTGCGTGGTGCCAGAACTGGTGGTCCCGGGCTGAGGACACGCATCTCATGGCTAGTGCGGGGAGCAGCAACAGGACGCACATAAGGCCTAGTGCGTGGTGCCGGAACTGGTGGTCCCGGGCTGAGGACACGCATCTCAGGGCTAGTGCGGGGAGCAGGAACAGGACGCACATAAGGCCTAGTGCGTGGTGCCGGAACTGGTGGTCCCGGGCTGAGGACACGCATCTCAGGGCTAGTGCGGGGAGCAGCAACAGGACGCACAGGACTCTGGGGACACACAGGAGGCTTGGTGCGTGGTGTAGGCACTGGAGGTACTGGGCTGGAGCGGGGAGGTGGCGCCGGAAATACCGGACCGTGCAGGCTTACTGGCTCCCTTGAGCACTGAGCCTGCCCAACCTTACCTGGTTGTATGCTCCCCGTCGCCCGACCAGTACGGGAAGGAGGAATAACCCGCACCGGGCTATGTAGGCGAACCGGGGACACCATGCGTAAGGCTGGTGCCATGTAAGCCGGCCCGAGGAGACGCACTGGTGGCCTGATGCGTTGGGCCGGCTTCATGACATCCGGCTCAACGCTCAATCTAGCCCGGCCGATACGTGGAGTTGGAATGTACCGAACCGGGCTATGCACGCGTACAGGAGACACCATGCGCTCTACTGTGTAACACAGTGTCTGCCCGTACTCTCGCTCTCCACGGTAAGTACAGGGAGTAGGCGCAGGTCTCCTACCTGACTTCGCCACACTCCCTTTAAGGCCCCCCCCAAGAAATTTTTGGCTAGTGCTCACGGGCTTCCAGCCTTGCCTCCGTGCTGCCTCCTCATATTGCCTCCTCTCGGCTTTAGCTGCCTCCAGCTCTTCACGAGGACGGCGATATTCTCCCGGTTGTGCCCAAGGACCCTTTCCATCCAGTATCTCCTCCCATGTCCACGAATCCTGTGTAGGTTGGTCCTGTTGCCGCTTGACACGCCGCTTGGTCCTAGAATGGTGGGTTTTTCTGTCACGGTCGTCTAGGAGCGAAGGAGACCAAGGCGCAGCGTGTCCAAGAAAGATGACTTTATTAATTAAAGGTTAGAACTACTAACAAAAGACGACTCATGAAGTCCAAGGTACACTGACCGAAACGGAACATGGAACAAAAACCCACAACACCCAAAGGAAAACATACAGATAAATATGGCTCCCAATCAGAGATAACGAGCCGACAGCTGACACTCGTTACCTCCGATTGGGAGTCACATGACTACACAAGAATTAACCACAACCACACACACCCAAATGAACACACCCTATTCCCAACCTAACCAAAACAAACCCCAACAAAACGAATACACCCTGGCTCAAATACAAGTCCCGGAGCCAGAGTGTTACACATTTCACATTCTTAAAATAAAGTGGTGATCCTAACTGACCTAAGACAGGGAATTTTTACTAGGATTAAATGTCAGGAATTGTGAAAAACTGAGTTTAAATGTATTTTGCTAAGGTGTATGTAAACTTCCAACGTCAACTCTAACACTGTTGTTCAATAAAATAAGACCAGTCTGTTGCTCTCAAATGTATTTTACAATATACCTCTCTTCTCCTCTCTCTCTCTCTGTCTCTCCCTCTTCTCCTCTCTCTGTCTCTCTCTCTCTCTCTTCTCCTCTCTCTCTCTCTGTCTCTCTCTCTCTCTCTCTCTCTCTCTCTCTCTCTCTCTCTCTCTCTCTCTCTCTCTCTGTCTCTCTCTCTGTCTCTCTGTCTCTCTCTGTCTCTCTGTCTCTCTGTCTCTCTGTCTCTCTGTCTCTCTCTCTCTCTCTCTCTCTCTCTCTCTCTCTCTCTCTCTCTCTCTCTCCCACCTCTAGATGTGCCTTCTAATGGTGCCTACTTCATGGCTTATGACATCCTGAAACACAAAATGACAGCTGAGGGTGAAAGGTCAGTCTCATGTTACCATTACAACCCCAACACCACTTCATCCCAAACTTTATAGAACACACTGTAATAATTGGTAGCAAATATCAATCACTTCATATGTAAATGTTTAACCCTGTGTGTGTGTGTGTGTGTGTGTGTGTGTGTGTGTGTGTGTGTTCGTTCCAGTGTGTCCCAGCTCAGCACTCCAAAGATCCTCCTCTGCGGTGGCATAGCAGGCATCTGTAACTGGGTCGTGGGACTTCCCCCTGACGTACTCAAGTCCAACTTCCAGACAGGTCCACTGCCACACACACACATTCACTGATCCCAGGTCGACCCAATGTCCTTTGGCTGAAGGTTTCTTATTTGTTAATTTTTTATTCATTACCCTTTATTAAACCAGAGAGGTCACATTGAGATTTATATCTCTTTTCCAAATGAGCCCTGGCCAAGAAGGCAGCATGCATAGCAAACAACATATAACACATGACATATAACACATGACATATAACACATGACATATAACACATGACATATAACACATGATATACAGTACCAGTCAAAAGTTTGGACACACCTACTCATTCAATGGTTTTTCTTTATTAATAGTGAAGACATCAACACTATGAAATAACACATATGGAATCATGTAGTAACTAAAAAAGTGTTAAACAAATCAAAATATATTTGAGATTTGAGATTCTTCAAAGTAGCCACCCTTTGCCTTGATGACAGCTTTGCACACTCTTGGCATTCTCTCAACCAGCTTCACCTGGAATGCTTTTCCAACAGTCTTGAAGGAGTTCCCACATATGCTGAGCACTTGTTGGCTGCTTTTCCTTCACTCTGTGGTCCGACTCATCCCAAACCATCTCAATTGGGTTGAGGTCGGGGGATTGTGGAGGCCAGGTCATATGATGCAGCACTCCATCACACTTCTTCCTGGTCAAATAGCCCTTACACAGCCTGAAGGTGTGTTTTGGGTCATTGTCTTGTTGAAAAAGAAATGATAGTCCCACTAAGCCTAAACCAGATGGGATGGCGTATCACTGCAGAATGCTGTGGTAGCCATGCTGGTTAAGTGTGCCTTGAATTCTAAATAAATCTCAGACAGTGTCACCAGCAAAGCACCCCCACACCATCACACCTCCTCCTCCATGCTTCACGGTGGGAGTAGTGGTTTCTTTGCAGCAATTCAACCATGAAGGCCTGAATCACACAGTCTCCTCTGAACAGTTGATGTTGAGATGTGTCTGTTACTTGAACTCTGTGAAGCATTTATTTGGGCTGCAATTTCTGAGGCTGGTAAATCTAATGAACTTATCCTCTGCAGCAGAGGTAACTCTGGGTCTTCCATTCCTGTGGCGGTCCTCATGAGATCCAGTTTCATCATAGCGCTTGATGGTTTTTGCGACTGCACTTGAAGAAACTTTCAAAGTTCTTGAAATGTTCCGTATTGACTGACCTTCATGTCTTAAAGAAATGATGGACTGTTGTTTCTCTTTGATTATTTGAGCTGTTCTTGCCATAATATGGACTTGGTCTTTTACCAAAAAGGGCTATCCTCCCCCGCCTTGTCACAACACAACTGATTGGCTCAAATGCATTAAGAAGACAAGAAATTCCACAAATTAACTATATTTCTTAATTCCATTATTTTACGTTTAGATTTGTGTGTGTTGTTAGATATTACTGCACGGTTGGAGCTAGGTGTCTGTCTGTGGAACACAAGCATTTCGCTACACCGCAGTAACATCTGCTAATCTAAATGTTCAGCTATAGTGGTTGTTCTACTCTTACTGACACTGATTCTGCAGATAGTAGCTTTTTATTAAGACGGCTTCACTGTAATGACTGTGATATGTGGTTGTTTTACCTACCTTAGTTGAATGCCCTGACTGGAAACTGTAATATGTGGTTGTTTTACCTACCTTAGTTGAATGCCCTGACTGGAAACTGTGATATGTGGTTGTTTTACCTAACTTAGTTGAATGCCCTGACTGGAAAATGTAATATGTGGTTGTTTTACCTAACTTAGTTGAATGCCCTGACTGGAAACTGTAATATGTGGTGGTTTTACCTACCTTAGTTGAATGCCCTGACTGTAAATCTCTCTGGATGAGAGTGTCTGTTAAATGACAACATTAATGAAACTACAGGAGCCTGGCAGCCAGGGCTAGAGTAGTCCTTCTGCTACTAGGAACGGAGACAGCAGCTGAATGCTCCCATCTAGTGTTGACAACTGGCAATGACAGCCAGATTCTCAGTCCTCGTCACACTGCATAGCCAGATTCTCAGTCCTCATCACACTGCAGAGCCGGATTCTCAGTCCTCATCACACTGCAGAGCCAGATTCTCAGTCCTCATCACACTGCAGAGCCAGATTCTAAGTCCTCATCACACTCCAGAGCCAGATTCTCAGTCCTCATAACACTCCAGAGCCAGATTCTCAGTCCTCATCACACTGCAGAGCCAGATTCTCAGTCCTCATCACACTCCAGAACCAGATTCTCAGTCCTCATCACACTGCAGAGACAGATTCTCAGTCCTCATCACACTCCAGTGCCAGATTCTTAGTCCTCATCACACTCCAGAGCCAGATTTTCAGTCCTCATCACACTCCAGAGCCAGATTCTCAGTCCTCATCACACTCCAGAGCCAGATTCTCAGTCCTCATCACACTGCAGAGCCAGATTCTCAGTCCTCATCACACTCCAGAACCAGATTCTCAGTCCTCATCACACTGCAGAGCCAGATTCTCAGTCCTCATCACACTCCAGTGCCAGATTCTCAGTCCTCATCACACTCCAGAGCCAGATTTTCAGTCCTCATCACACTCCAGAGCCAGATTCTCAGTCCTCATCACACTCCAGAGCCAGATTCTCAGTCCTCATCACACTCCAGAGCCAGATTCTCAGTCCTCATCACACTGCAGAGCCAGATTCTCAGTCCTCATCACACTGCAGAGCCAGATTCTCAGTCCTCATCACACTGCAGAGCCAGATTCTCAGTCCTCATCACACTGCAGAGCCAGATTCTCAGTCCTCATCACACTGCAGAGCCAGATTCTCAGTCCTCATCACACTCCAGAGTAAGGTACAGAGACGGATCATTGAATGAGTCCCTGTTTGAAGACCTGGGGGGACCATAGCTAAACATTTAGATTAAAATGAAATAAAATGTTTTCTTACTCTGTGTGTGTCTGTGTGTGTGTCTGTGTGTGTGTGTGTGTGTGTGTGTGTCTGTGTGTATGCCTGTATGTGTATGTGTGTGTGGTTGCCTGTCTGTGTATGTGTGTGGTTTGTTGTGTGTTGTGTCTGTGTGTGTGTGTGTAGCTCCAGACGGGCGGTACAGGGGAACAGGTCTGGTAGATGTACTGAGGGAGCTGCTTCGTGACGAGGGGCCCAGAGCGCTCTATAAAGGATTCAACGCTGTGTTCCTCAGAGCTTTCCCTGCCAACGCGGTAGAAACTATACAAAAAAAAACTTAGCCAAACAACCTATAGCACACCAAAACCAAACCACCCCACCTATAGCCACACCACACACCCTATAGCCACACCACACAAACCTATAGCCACACCCCCAAACCATCACACCCACACCTATACCCACACCACAAACCTATACCCAAAACCCCCAAACATAAGCCACACCACAACACTATAGCAACACCAACACCTATAGCCACACCACAAACCATAGCCACACAAAACACCTATAGCCACCAACCCAAACACATATACCCAAACACCACAACACCTATAGCCAAACCAACAACACCATAGCCACACCCCAAAAACTATAGCCACACCCAACACCTATAGCCACACCACACACACCTATAGCCCAACACACCACAAACCTATAGCCACACCACCAACAACCACACACAACCTATACCCAAACCCCCACAAAAACTATAGCCAAACCCCAAAACACTATAGCCACACCACAACACTAAGCCCACAACCACAACATATACCCAAACACCCAACACCATAGAAAACACAACCACACCCAAACAACCCTATAGCCACACCACAAACCTATAGCCAACACCACAACACCTATAGCCACACCACAAACACTATAGCCACACCACAAACCTATAGCAACCACAAACTATAGACACCCACAACACTATAGCCACACCACCACCCCTATAGCCACACCCCCAAACACCTATAGCCACAACCACAACACATAGCCAACCACCAACCTATAGCCACACCACAAACTATAGCCAAAACCAAACCCACCTATAGCACACCCCCAAACCTTAGCCACACCAAACACCTATGCCAAAACCCCAAAACCCCTATCCCAACACCCCAAACCACCTATAAGCCACACCCCAACACCTATAGCCACCCCAACAACACACTCAAAGCCACACCACCACACCTATAGCCACACCACAACACCTATAGCCACACCACCCACAACACCTATAGCCACACCCCAACACCTATAGCCACACCCCAACACCTATAGCCACACCACAACACCTATAGCCACCACCAAAAATATACACCACAACACCAACACCCCACACACCATAGCCAAAAACAACACTATACAACCACCAAAAAAAAATATAGCCACCACCAAACAACAAAAACCTATAGCCACACCCCCCACCTATCCACCACCCCCCACACCTAAGCCACACCACCACAAACCCCCCCTATAGCCCACACAACACCTATAGCCACACACCATCCCCCCCCACCTATATCCACACCCCAACACCTATAGCCACACCCAACCCTATAGCCACACCACACCAACGGCCCCCAACACCTATAGAACACCAAACCCCAACCCAACACCTATAGCCACACCACAACACCTATAGCCACACCACCACACCTATAGCCACACCACCACACCTATAGCCACACCACCACACACCTATAGCCACACCACCACACCTATAGCAACCAACCAAACCCCCTATAGCCACACCACCACACACCTATAGCCACACACCAAACCATCCACACCATAAGCCACCAACACACACCTATAGCCACACCACAACACCTATAGCCACACCACAACACCTATAGCCACACCACAACACCTATAGCCACACCACAACACCTATAGCCACACCACCACACCTATAGCCACACCACAACACCTATAGCCACACCACAACACCTATAGCCACAACCACACCTATAGCCACACCACCACACCTATAGCCACACCACACACCTTAGCCAACACAACCTATAGCCACACCAACCACAACCTATAGCCACACCCAACACCTATGGGCCACACACAAAACCTATAGCCCACAAAACCCTAAGCACACCAAAAACACTATAGCCACACACAAACCTATGCCACACACAAACATATAAAAACCCACCTAACCACAAAACACTATACCAACCAACACTATAGCACACCAAAAACACCTATACCCACCCCTAACCAACACCAATATAGCCAAAACACCACAACTATAGCCACCACTAACAAACCCAACCTATACCACACCACAACACTATAGCCCCACCACAAACCCTATACCACAGCAAACACCCTATACAACCCACAACCTAAGACCCCCAAAACACCTATGCCACCCCCACAACACATAGCACACCCAAACACCTATAGCCAAAAACCCCCAACACAAAGCCACACCACACAAAACACCTAAGCCACACCACAACACCTATACCCACACCCAAAACACCTATAGCCACAACCCAAACCCCAACCCACACCACCTAAGCCAACACCCAACACCTATAGCCACAAACCCAACACCTATAGCCACACCACAACACTAAGCCACACCCCAAACCTATAGCCAACCCCCCACACCTATACCCACACCACACACCTATACCCCACAACCCCCTTTATAGCCACACCACCACACCTATAGCCACACCACAACACCTATAGCCCCACCACACCACCACACCTTTATAGCCACACCAACCAACACCTATAGCCACACCCCAACACCTATAGCCACACCCCAACACCTATAGCCACACCACCACACCTATAGCCACCACCCCACACCACACACCACGCCAGACACCACCAAAACAACATAAAAAAGAAACAAAAACCCAAAATAGACAAAAAAAAAAAACACTATAGACCAGACAAACAAAAAACCACAAAACCTATAGCAACAACCACAACCATACCACCCCCAACCAAAAAACACATAATACCAAACCAAAAACACCTAAGCCAACCACCACACATTGCAACCCACACCACAACACCTATAGCCACACCACAACACCTATAGCCACACCACAACACCTATAGCCACACCACACCACCTATAGCCACACCTATATCCAGACACAACGCTCCCTTATATCCCACCACCACACACCTATATCCAGCCCACACCCAACACCTATAGCCACACCTATAGCCACACCACCACACCTATAGCCACACCACCACACCTATAGCCACACCACACCAAACCTATAGCCAAAACCAACAACACCTCTAATAGCCCCCCAACCACAAACACCTATAGCCACACCACAACACCTATAGCCACACCACAACACCTATAGCCACACCCCAACACCTATAGCCACACCACAACACCTATAGCCACCCCACAACACCTATAGCCACACCACAACACCTATAGCCACACCACAACACCTATCAGCATCCAGCACCACACCACCCCACCTATCAGCATCCAGCACCACACCACCCCACCTATCAGCATTTAACACCACACCACCCCACCTATCAGCATTTAACACCACAACCACCCCACCTATCACATTTTAACACCACACCACCCCACCTATCAGCATTTAGCACCACCACCACCCCCACCTATCAGCATCCAGCACCACACCACCCCACCTATCAGCATTTAACACCACACCACCCCACCTATCAGCATTTAACACCACACCACCCCACCTATCAGCATTTAACACCACACCACCCCACCTATCAGCATTTAACACCACACCACCCCACCTATCAGCATTTAACACCACACCACCCCACCTATCAGCATCCAGCACCACACCACCCCACCTATCAGTATTTAACACCACACCACCCCACCTATCAGCATTTAACACCACACCACCCCACCTATCAGCATCCAGCACCACACCACCCCACCTATCAGCATTTAACACCACACCGCCCCACCTATCAGCATTTAACACCACACCGCCCCACCTATCAGCATTTAACACCACACCGCCCCACCTATCAGCATTTAACACCACACCACCCCACCTATCAGCATCCAGCACCACACCACCCCACCTATCAGCATCCAGCACCACACCGCCCCACCTATCAGCATTTAACACCACACCACCCCACCTATCAGCATTTAACACCACAACACCCCACCTATCAGCATCCAGCACAACACCACTCCACCTATCAGCATTTAGCACCACACCACCCCACCTATCAGCACACAGTACCACACCAACCCACCTATCAGCATCCAGAACACAGCATTCTCTTTCTAGGGTTCTTTCTGATCTGATCTCCTCTCTGTCTCCCTCAGGCCTGTTTTCTAGGGTATGAATTGGCTTTAAAGTGTCTAAATTGGCTGGCTCCCACCTGGTGAAGTCTCCTGCTACGACCTGTCATTAAGAGGTTATAACCTGTCATGACCTGTCGTTGGTGGGGTCATAAGATGACGTTGGACAGACGTTGTACACTTCAGGGAGAAAGGAAGGAAAATCAGAGGCCAGTGGATGTTTCTTCTGAGACTGGACTCTTCAGCTGACCTCAAAGTTTCATGTTATGCTTCCCAAATGGGACCCTATTCCCTATATAGTGCACTACTCTTGCCTAGGGCAATATATAGGGAAAGTATTCATCCCCCTTGGCGTTTTTCGTATTTTGTTGCATTACAACGTGTAATTTTAATGGATTTTTATCTGGATTTCATGTAATGGACATACACAAAATAGTCCAAATTGGTGAAGTGAAATGAAAAAAATAACTTGTTTCAAAGAATTCAAAAAAATAAATAACGGAAAAGTGGTGCGTGCATATGTATTCACCCCCTTTGCTATGAAGCCCCTAAATAAGATCTGGTGCAACCAATTACCTTCAGAAGTCACATAATTAGTTAAATTAAGTCCACCTGTGTGCAATCTAAGTGTCACATGATCTCAGTACATATACACCTGTTCTGAAAGGCCCCAGAGTCTGCAACACCACTAAGCAAGGGGCACCACCAAGCAAGTGGCACCATGAAGACCAAGGAGCTCTCCAAACAGGTCAGGGACAAAGTTGTGGAGAAGTACAGATCAGGGTTGGGTTATACAAAAATATCTCAAACTTTGAACATCCCACGAAGCACCATTAAATCCATCATTACACAATGGAAAGAATATGGCACCACAACAAACCTGCTAGGGAGGGCCGCCCACCAAAACTCACGGACCTGGCAAGGAGGGCATTAATCAGAGAGGTGACAAAGAGACCAAAGATAACCCTGAAGGAGCTGCAAAGCTCCACAGTGGAGATTGGAGTATCTGTCCATAGGACCACTTTAAGCCTTACACTCCACAGAGCTGGGCTTTATGGAAGAGTGGCCAGAAAAAAGCCATTGCTTAAAGAAAAAAATAAGCAAACACGTTTGGTGTTCGCCAAAAGCCATGTGGGAGACTCCCCAAACATATGGAAGATGGTACTCTGGTCAGATGAGACTAAAATTGAGCTTTTTGGCCATCAAGGAAAATGCTATGTCTGGCGCAAACCCAACACCTCTCATCACCCCGAGAACACCATCCCCACAGTGAAGTATGGTGGTGGCAGCATCATGCTGTGGGGATGTTATTCATTGGCAGGGACTGGGAAACTGGTCAGAATTGAAGGAATGATGGATGGCGCTAAATACAGGGAATTTCAATCTTCCAGAGATTTGAGACTGGGACGGAAGTTCACCTTCCAGCAATACAATGACCCTAAGCATACTGCTAAAGCAACACTCAAGTGGTTTAAGGGGAAACATTTACATGTCTTGGAATGGCCTAGTCAAAGCCCAGACCTCAATCCAATTGGGAATCTGTGGTATGACTTAAAGATTGCTGTACACCAGCGGAACCCATCCAACTTGAAGGAGCTGGAGCAGTTTTGCCTTGAAGAATGGGCAAAAACCCAGTGGCTAGATGTGCCAAGCTTATAGAGACATACCCCAAGAGACTTGCAGCTGTAATTTCTGCAAAAGGTGGCTCTACAAAGTATTGATTTTGGGGGGGGGGGGTGAATAGTTATGCACGCTCAAGTTTTCTGTTTTTGTGTCTTATTTCTTGTTTGTTTCACAATACAAAATATTTTGCATCTTCAAAGTGGTAGGCATGTTGTGTAAATGAAATGATACAAACCTCCCAAAAATCTAATTTAATTCCAGGTTGTAAGGCAACAAAATAGGAAAAATACCAAGGGGGGTGAAAAGGGGGGTGAATACTTTGGCAAGCCACTGTAAAGGGAATAGGGTGCCGTTTTGGACGGAACCATGGCAACAACAATGTAAAGGGAATAGGGTGCCGTTTTGGACGGAACCATGGCAACAACAATGTGAATCCTTCTCCTCCTTGTTGCTGTGGTTAAAATGATGATGTTTCAGTTTTACATCTGATCTTTTCCTGTGATTCACCTCTTGTTGAAGAGTAGTTTAAACGCATAGTGAAATAATGAAAATCATGATATTTATTTAGGGGATGATATTTTGACATTTCTGTGAATCTATGGCTGTGTCTAAAAGGCCCCCGATAATAGTGCACTATATTTAATTATATTCATTATTCATTGTTAATAGTGACAATAAAGATATTTATTTGAATGTTGAAGCTTTAAAATGCTTTAAAAAATGTCTTCATTTGTCTATTGACCAATTGAGGTGTTTTGATGTACATTTTAAATGTGATATAATTTGTGAGAATGTATTTTTGTAATACAAAAAATTAAATACTAATTGCCCACACTACAGACTGCTATATCTGTCCACTAATACAGCACTAGTAAAGGACCAGTGCACTACTTTTGTGAAAAAATAAACATTTCACCTTTAAAATAAAATATACAGTACCTGTCAAAAGTTTGGACACACCTACTCATTCAAGGGTTTTTCTTTATTGTTACTATTTTCTACATTGTAGAATAATAGTGAAGACATCAAAACTATGAAATAACACATATGGAATCATGTAGTGACCAAAAAAGTGCTAAACAAATCAAAATATATTTTATATTTGAGATTCTTCAAATAGCCACCCTTTGCCTTTATGACAGCTTTGCACACTCTTGGCATTCTCTCAACCAGCTTTACTTGGATCTTGGGTCCATGAAATGTGGTATCAGTCCAGAGCATGACTGTGGAGAGGTATCAGTCCAGAGCACGACTGTGGAGAATTTACACGTACTAGCATCGTAGCTCTTATTGCAGGCCTTTAACACCACTGTGAAATTAGCCACATTAGCTCACCAGTCAAAGTCCTGCAATACGAGTTATGACGCTACTATCTGTGTAAACTCTTCACAGTTGTGTGTCTGTGGGTGTCACTGAGTAGCCTGACACCCCATTTCATTGATCCACAATCCATAGGTGAGACTGTACAGTAAGAAATAAAAGTATCCCCCAATGCAATTCTGAAGTCTAATACATCCACAGTGCGATTTCAAGTGATTCTTTTTCAAATTTGTTGAATTTATATAACATTCCAAATTTGTTAAGCATTATCTAGTGCAAATATGGCATGATTCCACTATTTGTATCCGTTTCAATGAGGGACCTTTATTTTGAAGGCGAACCGCAAATTCCACGTTTTCCAAAAACATTATTGTACATTCCTGGACAGACTTTGAAATACCCTTTATGAATATGGGCCCTGGAAGAAAGCTGTTGCCCAAAACCTTGCACAGAAGTCCTTTTACCCCAGGACCCTATAGCAGGGGTAGGTAACCCTGTTCCTGGAGTGCCACAGGTCCCTATAGCAGCGGTAGGCAACCCTGTTCCTGGAGTGCCACAGGACCCTAGGCCAGGGGTAGGCAACCCTGTTCCTGGAGTGCCACAGGACCCTATAGCAGCGGTAGGTAACCCTGTTCCTGGAGTGCCACAGGACCCTATAGCAGGGGTAGGTAACCCTGTTCCTGGAGTGCCACAGGACCCTATAGCAGGGGTAGGTAACCCTGTTCCTGGAGTGCCACAGGACCCTATAGCAGGGGTAGGTGTTGTAGAAACATTTGACTAGATATTTAACTCAAAAATATCTCTCAAGACATCAGAGCCTGTGAATTTAAGAATTTAGACTTTATTTAAAAAACAAAGCCGAGCCTTTTTCCAAAGAGACAAAGACTGTCCCTTTTTCGCCAAGAGCTCAATTTTATAGCCACATGTACAAACATTCCTAACTTTTTTTTAGTTCGTACCACCCTCTCATTCGATCATTCTATTGGCTGCGTGCCTAGGCCCCTTCTCAAAAGCCCCTTCTTAAAAAACGAATGTAAATGCAAACCAGATGTCTAGAACAACCCCATGGCCTCAGTTTAAAAAACCCCTGTAAAATAACACATCATATCCTTAATGTCTATATTCATTATTTAAACATATATCTGGATTATAAAATATCAAACATGTTCATTCTGTTTCACCATTATCATTTCATAATACATTATAAAACATTTATCATTCATCATCCTCTCAGCCCCTGAGATGATATGCATGTGGCCATGTGTCAGGTCATAAGGTCATAAACATAAAGAAACGCAAACACTAGTTCCATTGTTACTTCTATCTCCACAGCCATCACGTCATTCACATTCCTAAACCAGCTGCAGAAGTTTTCATGAAAAACACACAATTATCTCTGCTCTGAATTCAACTGGCTCTCAATCCATAAACACTCCAAGGCATATAGATTTTCAATTTTACAACATATCCATGCTTATTACTAATATCACTATCTGACCTTTGACCTTTCCCTACACTTACCTTCATGATACATAAAATAACACCACATATCCCCCCTTTGGGACATTATAATATTGTCCCATCAATACAAAAATTAATCACTCATATCACAAGTATTATAACAATCAAAATAATCAATATCCATATCTAATCAATTAATTGCCATGTCAACATCACTAAGCATTAATATTATAAGTTATTCAGATCAGTCAGTCCACTTATAATTTATAATCATAATCAAATGAATTACCCAAAACAACTTTAGAATGACAATTCTTAATTAGTCACCTTTGTTCCATCATTCAAGTTAAAACTCTCACCTTGGCACATATCGATACTGGCTGAATGTACATTTATATTATACTAATTCTAGCATTAACTTCCTCATAACAAGAATTACATCAGATCAGTACCCTAATGCATTGTCCAAATTACTATAAATTTAGTAATGTATAATACCTCCTTAATCAACATACTACCTCAACTAACACTCCTTCCTCTACCGGCACTCAATCTTCTGGCGTCTTCATTATTCTTCATTATGTTGTTCATAGTTCATCTTGAATTTCCAATAGCAATGTCCCAATTCCAATGTCACACCTGAACCACCACACCTCCACCATCATCCTGTTTTGTCCATGTGCAACCCAGTATATTGCTTTGATTTGATGCAGAAGTGGGTCGGACAGGAACATCTTCAACGCCTTTGTTGTTTCCTCTTCAGCCAAGTAGAGGATTTTTGGTTTTTATTGAGGTTTACACCGTTCTGAGCCAATTGATCTCTGCAATGCATTACGACACCATCCGTTGTAACCTCAGGAAAGGACAGGTCATAACAGTTCAGTTGAGTTAATTTCCAATCCAAAACATCCCTAGTAACATCATCTACATGACAAATCATTATGTTTCACATTCTCCCTTGAATTCTTCCCAAATTATATAACCCAATTGTTTTATTGTAACATTCCTATATTTTTCTCATACTCTATTTGACATTAATCTAGTGTTTCCCTTTCCTTGTTCCTATTCTAACACTTGCTTATACTTCTCTCCTCTAATAACACTTTCCCCTGGAAATCTAACACCAAATACTACATCAAATTGTTTATCTAAATCTTGGACTGTTCTCCTTATGTCTATGATTCACCTGTCTCTTTCTTTCATTGTCTTAAGGTCACCCTACCCCATGTGACTTCCCCATACTCTTTGTGCTAGTTTCTCACACACCAATACTATTTAACCCTAGTATTTTAATAGTGATCCCTTCCTGTATTTTTAGTTATGGTTCCTGCCTGTGCAAGAATCTACATTCTACTCCTTTCTATATCCCTTCTATGTCTTGTTCTTCTGCTCTTTATTATTATTCTCAGTACTCCATTCCCCTTATTCTCAGGTAACTAGTCAAATACATAGAAATCAATGATAAGGATATCTGGTGCATCTTGGAGATCTGGAATCTCTCAATCATCAGTTCCCTCACTCTGGTACAATGGTTAAAATGATACCCAATACTCCCCTCTATCAGTACCATCGTTGGTATAACCTGGACAACAATATGTAGGTCACTTCTGTTGTTAACCTTCCCCCATCACTAGGATCTCCGGATCAGCCAAAGTCCCTCTCAATCTATCGACATCGGTCTGTGAAAAGTGTCCTTCTATCAGCCTTCTCATAAGGAAACTCAGAGTTACTGCTGCAAAAACACAAGCACAGACACACACAAAAAACAACAATACTACCCAATGGCTGAGGTTGGAACACTCCTATAGTGGAAAACATTAATCTTAGTATCTGTCTCCACCAGTTTTACCATCATTAAGGCAGCCAACAACACCTTTCCAGCTCTTTCTTCTGTAGTCTTTTGCCATCACATAGTCTCCAGGGCACAGAAAATACTCAGATTATCCTACTCAGTTGGACATAGCTATCTTCACCCATGAAAAGAAAATCTTAAGAACATTGTTATGTTAGGTGAGACACAATATGCTACTCATGTCCTCTCATCCGTCAAAAGAAGCCTTGAGATTATGAAGCACACCTGCTTCCAGCTTGTTGTAGTCCACCTCTACACCATGCCTCCTATCACAAAAACAAAAATGATTTAACCTAACCCATAACACACTATTACTACTGCTTACATCCTTAATACACCTTGCATATTTCCCCACAAAACCATAATAAACCATTAAAACCTCTAATAATCCCAACTTCCCCCCTTGGACACATACATCACATCGTGATTTATGTGTACAAAAACAAAACAAAACAATATTGCCTATCAAACCTAAAATAATAACTAACTTTAAAATGACAACCCTTAAGCATATCTTTACTTAACTGTATTCCATAACACTATTCAATGAATACTTCTCATTCAGGACTAACTCTCTCACTACATCCTTATCCTGTTTAGACTAATTTATATATAGGATTTTTCCAACTTGTAAACTTCTTCACAATTATCCTTATTTTATCTAACCCCTTAATTCAGCATGCCTCTAGAATTCATAGTGCGGTTGATCAGATCACACCATAAAGCCAGGACAGATTTCAGAGGTCATTGAAATCATTCAATGAATTGTTTCATCCTATAGTATACTACTTCTAACAACCATCAAAACCTTTCATAAATGTTGTAATTCCTTAGTACAGCTCTTTTCAAAATAAATCACACATATTTACTTATCCCTCAGCAAATAAAACCCACATTACATGTGTATGCCCCTTTAAGATATTTCACTTCCATCCTGTCAAAAAACAAAACAAATAGAAATAAAAATCCTATACAACTAACCATTTCATACTAAGTAGTTTGTTTGTGGTTATTTGAACACCATATAGTAAAACAATAACCAAACAAAAATGGCCAGGCCTTATTTATTTTTGTAACTCCCTATGACAACCTAAAAATAAAACTACTTAATTTTACTAACTAGTTCCACCCTAGCCTACAGACTTTTCTAACCTCCCAATAAAGAAATCCCCATGTTCCTGGAAGAGAAAATATACATGTCGTTAACATATAATCATCAATCCAAAGATAGTAATTACACACAAAACATCATAAACCTATAACCCCTTTTTAGTAATTTAAACGTCGCAAACTGTTGCATCGATGTTTTCTTTTTTTCCCCAAATATAAACTTATTGTTTCATAATCCAAAACCCATAAAAAGATGTCTACTTAATCCATCAAGTCAACAGCAACAACTACCTCCCCAGGTTCAATGTACTATAAACAATTTATCATTATCTGAAGTAATAAAACATCATCATAACTCACTGCTGTTTAAACAAACTATATAATGTCATAATAAAATGATCAATTATCAAATATCGTTCCTTATTCAACTATCGAGACATGTTCTTCATTAGTTAATCGTCTCCACAAAGCAATACTACCTAATAACATATTCTCATTCTCCTAAATATAAATAATTACTTCTATTAAACAATCCCATTCAATATCAAGTCAACCTGTCTCATCAGCCAATTAACTTATTTTTTAAACCCTCTACTATATCTATCATACTCTACCGCTAATTTCCCTCATAACGGTACCTCAACAGATGACAAATTATTTTATATTTATAATAATAAACCAATAAAACATCCAATTCACCAATATACAATTACTATGTTATCCTATTCGACATAGATTGGTAGGACATCTTCCCTATAATGTTATCAACGAAACCAGTAATCCACATCAATAACATCAATGTAAAAGATTTGCTTTCTGTCCCCTACTGGATTCGAACCAGGGACCCTCTGCACACATTGACAACATTCACCATCGAAGCACTGTTACCCGTCGCTCCACCAGTGCCACACAAAGCATCTACTTCCAGTTCATAGAGCAAATGACATCACCCAACGAAAACCCACACTAGCTTTCACCGCTAACCAGCTAGCAATCTCCTGCCAATAACATTCAACGACCTCCCACACCACGCGATCCCCGTACACCTAACGTACCCATAACGTCCATTATAGCGCTCTCATGTTTCAGCAAGTTTAACATCCACAGAGAAAAAATGGAAATTCTTCAATTTTTCCTAGCAGACGAAATAAAACCACTTTCAAACAGCATTCTGCATTTACCTCTATCATAGGGTTTAAAACCCCACTTAACAACATTAACCATCCTAAATTGCCATAGTAACGTCATGTTTGGTTCAATATATCTATTACCATATAAGACATTCACTTCTCCATGCGTAGTAAACTATATCCTATTTCTCCTGCAATCAACTAAAATCATAGCCACACAATTAAACCATCACTCCGCCATTACAGAATGAATTAACTATCCTTGCTATGTAAGCCACAAGTAACACCAAACACTTGCTATAGTTTACCTCATATATTGAAATCATCCATTTATCACAATCCAATTTATTTATAGACATATTCCACCATTGTCATTTGTTTAATCTAGCAAAACCTCATTCAATGACTAAAAATTACTACCACGTTGTCTCCTCTCCATTAACATTTTAGCAGATGCTCTCTTTCCAAACAACACTCAATTCGTGAGCTCATACATTCCTTTACTTATACTAGCCCCCCTTGGGAATCGAACACCCAACCCTGGCGTTGTAAGCACCGTGCTCTACCAACTGAGCTACAGCCACAGATAAGCGTATAGCGCCCTTTTCTGATAATGTTATAATTGTAGCCTATTGCATTACTTTTGTTTAAAATATACGTTTGTTTAGTCAACAAATCTAGAACCCACTATAAATGGGTGCTTATTCACTCAGCATAATAACCAAAGCTCTTTGCATCCCCTAGTTCACGTAATGAAAATACATTATGATTCTACAATTCACCAAATATTCGCATACACCACTGGTGACGCAAACCATAGAATAAAATAATAACAATTAGAATTTTGTCAAATAGATGTTTTCCATCCAACTATTCAAAATTTCTTTAAATAACTATTTCAGCTCAATACAGTCAAACAAGTATGACTCTCTTTTTACCGGAAACTAATTCATGCTTTTAGTAAAATCTATTCACATCCCAACAATAGCTAAACTATACTTAGAAAACCTAGACTCTGTTCAGCGATGCAGAATCCATGCTTTATCGAAATGACAAGTTAATCCTCTTTTATTCCAATGATAATAGTCAGTAGTATTAGTATCTGGAACATACCACACTTTATCAGAAAATAGTTCTGTAGGACACAGTTCTCACACGCTCAACGTAATCAACTTAGCAGTCAACAAGTCAAACCCCACATTCATTGATTTGGAAACAGATCTAACAACCTAACCAAATGAATTATGTATCTGCTTCTGAAATAATAGATCGTTTATTATTATGCTTAATTCTACCACATGTCCTATGTACTCTCTCCCATTTCCACATCCACCTACGTTTTTGAACAAGTCAACACCTATAATTTTATTATTTTACGTAGTCAATTTATCATAATACTGCATTACCTCTAAAGTTTCTAAATATATCGTCCAAACATACTCTAACAGATGTATCAAAATACAATGCATAGACGTCATATGACCACACCAATAAACGTGACCTGTTCCTCCAACAGGATTTATTCTACCCCTCCTGGTAACGTGAATTTTCTACACTCAGTTGGTCAATGAATACCCACGCACCATTTATTCTTCTCTTTCCTAAGTGATTGGGCACACCCTTTCTCCATCAGACAGAAGCTTCAAACAACCTCAAATAGATTTCCCTTCCTTACAGAAAGACTATCTACTTACAGGATTTAATATTATATTCTCACTCACACAGATGAGCAGACCTACTCTATATATAACACTTTATCAAAATTTGGAAGCCCTTGTAGCTATTTAACCCGTTCACCTACTCAGGATGACCTAACTTTTTTCCTGATAGACCCTACATAATATTGACATCATCACAACACAGGATGATTCACTACTTACCCGTACAGACCTCTAACAAAGAATTTATCATCAGAGCGGTATCCGTAAGTAATCTTGTCTGTTCAGGCCAATGGAATGCTAATTATAGCCCCCCAAAGCGGTATCCACAAGATTTCTATTTATACTACACTTTCCTAAGTGACCTGTCAATTCTGCCCTAATTTTTCTGTTACACTTCCTCAACACAGAAAAAGAAGCGGTATTACCCCAGGATTTCTGCCTACCTATGCAGTCCTCAAGACGATTAACGTCTAAAGCGGTATCTGCAGGACTTAACCTGTTATTGTCTGATCGCTCAACCAGCCGTACAACCACCCATGTCCAAATGACCCAGACAGAGCAATCAGCAAGATGAATCAACTGAATCAAATGAATCAAATCAATTGAACAGACGGTTCAGACAAACAACAGCAACATGTATTCTTAAATTCAAATGCTCCTAGTGTCTAACTTTCTGGTTCTTAAATTTGGAGAGACCTACTTGGTATTTCTTTAGATGTTGCCGAGTCCCGGATCGGACCACACAAACTTTATACTATTTTAGTAAGAACTTCTTACCTTTTTAAAAGCGGCCGCTTTTGTTTGTATGGTCCGTCCAAGCCGTTTCACAACTGCAAATACATACCGTCACTGATCCCTATCAAGTCCCTTCGTGGTCGCCAATTATGTTGTAGAAACATTTGACTAGATATTTAACTCAAAAATATCTCTCAAGACATCAGAGCCTGTGAATTTAAGAATTTAGACTTTATTTAAAAAACAAAGCCGAGCCTTTTTCCAAAGAGACAAAGACTGTCCCTTTTTCGCCAAGAGCTCAATTTTATAGCCACATGTACAAACATTCCTAACTTTTTTTTAGTTCGTACCACCCTCTCATTCGATCATTCTATTGGCTGCGTGCCTAGGCCCCTTCTCAAAAGCCCCTTCTTAAAAAACGAATGTAAATGCAAACCAGATGTCTAGAACAACCCCATGGCCTCAGTTTAAAAACCCCTGTAAAATAACACATCATATCCTTAATGTCTATATTCATTATTTAAACATATATCTGGATTATAAAATATCAAACATGTTCATTCTGTTTCACCATTATCATTTCATAATACATTATAAAACATTTATCATTCATCATCCTCTCAGCCCCTGAGATGATATGCATGTGGCCATGTGTCAGGTCATAAGGTCATAAACATAAAGAAACGCAAACACTAGTTCCATTGTTACTTCTATCTCCACAGCCATCACGTCATTCACATTCCTAAACCAGCTGCAGAAGTTTTCATGAAAAACACACAATTATCTCTGCTCTGAATTCAACTGGCTCTCAATCCATAAACACTCCAAGGCATATAGATTTTCAATTTTACAACATATCCATGCTTATTACTAATATCACTATCTGACCTTTGACCTTTCCCTACACTTACCTTCATGATACATAAAATAACACCACATATGTAACCCTGTTCCTGGAGTGCCACAGGACCCTATAGCAGGGGTAGGTAACCCTGTTCCTGGAGTGCCCCAGGACCCTATAGCAGGGGTAGTTAACCCTGTTCCTGGAGTGCCACAGGACCCTATAGCAGGGGTAGGTAACCCTGTTCCTGGAGTGCCACAGGACCCTATAGCAGCGGTAGGCAACCCTGTTCCTGGAGTGCCACAGGACCCTATAGCAGGGGTAGTTAACCCTGTTCCTGGAGTGCCACAGGACCCTATAGCAGGGGTAGGTAACCCTGTTCCTGGAGTGCCACAGGACCCTATAGCAGGGGTAGGTAACCCTGTTCCTGGAGTGCCACAGGACCCTATAGCAGGGGTAGGTAACCCTGTTCCTGGAGTGCCACAGGACCCTATAGCAGGGGTAGGTAACCCTGTTCCTGGAGTGCCACAGGACCCTATAGCAGGGGTAGGTAACCCTGTTCCTGGAGTGCCACAGGACCCTATAGCAGCGGTAGGTAACCCTGTTCCTGGAGTGCCACAGGACCATAGAGCAGCGGTAGGTAACCCTGTTCCTGGAGTGCCACAGGACCCTATAGCAGGGGTAGGTAACCCTGTTCCTGGAGTGCCACAGGACCCTATAGCAGCGGTAGGTAACCCTGTTCCTGGAGTGCCACAGGACCCTATAGCAGGGGTAGGCAACCCTGTTCCTGGAGTGCCATAGGACCCTATAGCAGGGGTAGGCAACCCTGTTCCTGGAGTGCTGTAGGTACTGCAGGATTTTGTTTCAACTAGACACCACACGCGTTCAGTTCGCTTGAACGTTTGCTACGTTGAGGAACTGTTTGTACTGAATGCCACGTTTTCCAAAAACATTCTTGTACATTCTTGAACAGAATTTGAGATACATTTGCTCCGTTAGGTGGGTGTGCCTGGGTGTGGCTTGAATCAATTAGTGTATTTAAAGGGCAGCGGTGCATTTTGAACCCATAACCCAACCCCTCCTTGTTTTTCAACTAGTTTCCATTCAACTGAACGTTCAATTACATTTTATGTACTGACCATCCTCCTCAGTGAAAAGTAATAATAATTGTGAAACAATAAAAAAGTTATCCTTTTTAGATAAACCTATACTAAATATATTCACGTCACCAAATAATGGATTAAAACACAGTGTTTTGCAATGAAGGTCTACAGTAGCCTCAACAGCACTCTGTAGGGTAGCACCATGGTGTAGCCGGAGGACAGCTAGCTTCCGTCCTCCTCTGGGTACATTGACTTCAATACAAAAGCTAGGAGGCTCATGGTTCTCACCCCTTCCATAGACTTACACAGTAATTATGACAACTTCCAACCTCTTGCAGTATGAACTGACATGTTGTCGACCCAATCAAAGGATCAGAGAATGAATCTAGTACTGAAAGCATAAGCTACAGCTAGCTAGCACTGCAGTGCATAAAATGTGGTGAGTAGTTGACTCAAAGAGAGAGAAAGACAATAGTTGAACAGTTTTGAACAAATTAATGTCTTCAAAAATGAAGAAGAGAGAAAGAGAGAGAGAGAGGGCGAGAGAGAGAGAGAGGGTGAGAGAGAGAGAGAGAGAGAGAGAGAGAGAGAGAGACAGAGAGAGAGAGAGAGAGAGAGATGTTGTAGTATTTTCCTTTTCACTTACCTACTCAAACACCCAGTTCAAACAGAGGGATGCTATGTTAGCTAGCTGGCTAGTTTAGCCTACTGGAACACCCAGTTCAAACAGAGAGGGATGCTATGTTAGCCAGCTGGCTGTGGCTATCCAACACTGGAACTCTTCCAAGTCAAGGTCAGCTTGTGGTTTTATTAATTTATTGCCACCGGGGCCCGCCGGTGTAACTGCTAAACTGCTTGCTGTACACTGTACTGCATGATTGTAGCGGGTTTACTAATGCGTTAGTTCTAGTAGCTATGCTGACTATGACGTTAGCTAATATGGTGACAACAATGTAGGCTGTGTGTAGCCATTAGCAGTTATGGTATGAAGGTTTTTTCGACCGGTCACAGACAGCACTGAAGTCCACAAGTGAAGGGAAAAGGTGAGAGGAGGAAAGTGTGTAGATGTGAGAAGGAATTATGCAACGATCAAAGTGATCATGCTGTTTGTACGTGGCTGCTATGAAAGTGAACTGTGTTTGCAGTGATCAGGGGTGTATTCACTTCGCCGATTCTGTTAAAACGTTTCTAAAACGGAAGGAAACGGAACGAAACGGAGATAAACATACCTGAATTTGTCCAATAGAAACTCTTGTTTGCAACTGTTGGACTAATGATTACACCCTAGATGCAGGCAAGAGTGTACAAGGCGGTTGTCACGGATTCAGCCGAGGCTGCCCCTCCTCCTTGCTCGGGCAGGCTTCGGCGTTCGTCGTCACCGGAGTACTAGCTACTACCGATCCATGTTTCTATGTTCGACTTGTTTTGTCTTTATTGGTCTCACCTGTTTCCCATCATGTAGTTATGTCTTCCCTATTTAACCCTCTGTCTCACACTGTGTGTTGTGCGTGTTTGTTCATGTTTTGGTTGTCGTTAGTGTGCGTGTTTGTTCATGTTTTGGTTGTCGTTAGTGTGCGTGTTTGTTCATGTTTTGGTTGTCGTTAGTGTGCGGGTTTGTTCCATCCCTGCGTGGAGGTTGTTGTTCATTCATTTACCTACGAGTAAAGTACACCTTTTGATTAGCTCTGTGTCCTGCGCCTCACTTCGCCTCCCGCATTACACTGACGCCTTGACAGCGGTATTTGAATGTGTCACTGTCTGTCACCTAGACTACTCAAAATTATCTCGGTCTGTGCTGTGTATTTATTGTCATCTCCCTACCAGACGGGCCTGGATGGTGACATCTTCAAGTTGCCTGATTGAAGACTGTGTTGTTAACCACTATAATTCATACGAAGTACTACGGGCAAAAGAACAGACTTATATTCACTTTGTCTACTTGTCCCATTCTTCAATCTTGTCTGGAATATATATTTTAGTTGACACAACTGTGTGATGTCTGATATACATTCATAAAAATGTACCCTGGACATGAGAATTCATTTTATTTAGACCTTTTGAATCATAAGAATCATAAGCTCCAAGTGTTGTCTTTGTGTTTAAGTTACCACAGAGGTTGACTCCCGAGTGGCGCAGTGGTCTAAGGCACTGCATCGCAGTGCTAGCTGTGCCACTAGAGATCCTGGTTTGAGTCCAGGCTCTGTCGCAACCGGCCGCGACCGGGAGACCCATGAGCGGCGCACAATTGGTCCAGCATCGTCCAAGGTAGGGGAGGGTTTGGCCGGCAGGGATGTGGGTTCGTTTCCCACGGGGGGCCAGTATGAAAAAAAAAAAAAACACATGTATGCATTCACTAACTGTAAGTCGCTCTGGATAAGAGCGTCTGCTAAATGACTAAAATGTAAAATGTGAGTTAGTCAAAGTTAGTGTGACAAACATACTATGAAAAAGTTATTGTTTGTAAACAATACAATTAAATTGAGTTTATACAAAACTTTATTGCATTTGGTCATCCCCAAAACATGGCCTTTGACATCCTTGATAGTTGCATCCCTTCCTCAGGCAACTGTCTGCAGATAGCTGACAACAGGGTGGCAGCTCTAGAGTTCCATAGCCCAGCAGACTCACCTAGAAGAAAGAGGGATGGACACATGTTAGTTTTGATAAATGTCTGGGAGACTATTACCGGGAGGAGAGACCAGGAGTTGAAGTGAGTACAGTAAATCCAATCCAACCATTGGTCCTGAAAAATATGCTAGCATCACACAAGCAGACTGCCATAGTGCATCAACTATACTATTATGAGTGGATCTTACTTCTTTGTGCTCTGGAGAGATCACAGGTAGTTGGTCAGAATGCTCTGGAGAGATCACAGGTAGTTGGTCAGAATGCTCTGGAGAGATCACAGGTAGTTGGTCAGAATGCTCTGGAGAGATCACAGGTAGATGGTCAGAATGCTCTGGAGAGATCACAGGTAGTTGGTCAGAATGCTCTGGAGAGATCACAGGTAGTTGGTCAGAATGCTCTGGAGAGATCACAGGTAGTTGGTCAGAATGCTCTGGAGAGATCACAGGTAGTTGGTCAGAATGCTCTGGAGAGATCACAGGTAGTTGGTCAGAATGCTCTGGAGAGATCACAGGTAGTTGGTCAGAATGCTCTGGAGAGATCACAGGTAGTTGGTCAGAATGCTCTGGAGAGATCACAGGTAGTTGGTCAGAATGCTCTGGAGAGATCACAGGTAGTTGGTCAGGAGGCTCTGGAAAGAGAGACCTCACCCCTAACCTCCCACTGGCCCAGGGCCTCCTGCCTAGTAACCCCTGACCTCCCACTGGCCCAGGGCCTCCTGCCTAGTAACCCCTGACCTCCCACTGGCCCAGGGCCTCCTGCCTAGTAACCCCTAACCTCCCACTGGCCCAGGGCCTCCTGCCTAGTAACCCCTAACCTCCCACTGGCCCAGGGCCTCCTGCCTAGTAACCCCTGACCTCCCACTGGCCCAGGGCCTCCTGCCTAGTAACCCCTAACCTCCCACTGGCCCAGGGCCTCCTGCCTAGTAACCCCTAACCTCCCACTGGCCCAGGGCCTCCTGCCTAGTAACCCCTGACCTCCCACTGGCCCAGGGCCTCCTGCCTAGTAACCCCTGACCTCCCACTGGCCCAGGGCCTCCTGCCTAGTAACCCCTGACCTCCCACTGGCCCAGGGCCTCCTGCCTAGTAAACCCTAACCTCCCACTGGCCCAGGGCCTCCTGCCTAGTATCATACAATGTAAAGGAAAACAATAATGTCCTGCCTTACTGACAGAGTGCTCCATGTTCCTGCTGGTAGCAAGCCTCAACCTGGATCAGAGAAATGCCCTGCCTTGTAGTATGGTGGCATCTATCTCCACCAGGCTCCAAGAAATCAGATGACTAACCTGCAGAGATTAACAAGAAAATGGTACCTGTATTTAGGATTCATGCATCAGGTTGCTTATTTCACATTCATGTCTGTAAATGACAATAGATCTGATTAATAGTATGCAAGCCATTTGGTGGTAACAGCTATGACAAATTACATTGCATACATGTAAATGTATAGCTAGCTAAGATATTATTTGTATTATGGCAACACGTCTTATCTTACTAACAATTGCTAAGGCGAACCACAAATTCCACTATTGTGTGCTTCTGACATGCAACGGTCCTGCTTGCTTTACATCTGACAGATATTTAGCTACCGTAGCTGGTTAGAGAATAATGGTTTATGATCATTGTAGTTTACTTCATTATCTAGCTAGCTAGCGAAGTGTAAAACAGAGTCTGGTTGTAAAACGCAACTAGCTAGCCAACTCAACTTTATCAATTGTAGCCAAGCTAGTTAGCTTGATACTCAGTAACGTTAGCTTGATACTCAGTAACATTAGCTTGATACTCAGTAACGTTAGCTTGATACTCAGTAACGTTAGCTTGCCTTTTCTAGACAACATTCCTCTAGTCCATCCCAGTCGACTCCTTATTTCCTACACTCCGTAGGGAGGAGAGGAGGGTTGAGGAGGCAGAATCAGGAGATCGGAGGGAGAAGGATTTAGCAGAGGGAAGAGATGTGTGGGAAATTATTCTCTTATATTTTAGATGTGCTGTTAGCTTAATAAGAAAGCATTAATAATTAAACATAATAGGTTTGTACTGTACTGATATAAATTGTTTAACCTAACAAGCTGTGATTAATGTGAGGAACTGTTAGGGAGTAGGGTGAGATAAGAACTTGTGACTCACTTACACAAACACTGCCTCTTTGTTAAACTGCCCAAGGACATATGTACAAAGAGTACAGTTAGAGTGGGAAAGTACAGGAAAACTGTGTCTATGGGTGCTGACTATTGAGACAAGTTGTGGAGATAACAACTAATGCCTGGCAACAGTGAAGCGCCAAGGGACTGGGACCAGCCTGTGCGCCAACGATAGGCTGAGTAAGTCTAAACCACGCTCAGTCTCTACTCTGATAGGCCAGCAGGGAGCGGGAACTATCTCTGTCAGAGTATTTAAAGAAGAACTTATAACAATGGACCAGTTCTCTGACTGCCCTGTGTGGTTTTTCAGTGGACCCGTATATACGAACATCATATTTACCATTGAAGTGTTTTGCATTAATTAAAATACTAGTCTATTTTAGAAGACGTGTATTGACCTCTTTTTGTTCCAATACCGGATTTGAATTGACGCAACTTAACAGATGATAGGATGGAAGAGGAGAGAGTAGCGGGAGAGAGAGAGCGAAGGTTGCGACGGCACATTACCATCTGAGTAGGGGCAGAGTGAGTAGTGTTGGAGGGGAGCGAGAGAGAAAAGGATACAAAGTAGTGGTCGGAGACATGGAGGGGAGTTGCAGTGAGATTAGTAGAAGAACAGCATCTAGTAAAGATGAGGTCAAGCGTATTGCCTGCCTTGTGAGTAGGGGGGGACAGTGAGAGGGTGAGGTCAAAAGAGGAAAGGAGTGGAAATGAGTCAAAGGCAGACGTAGGGAGGTTAAAGTCACCCAGAACTGTGAGGGGTGAGCCATCCTCAGGAAAGGAACTTATCAAGGCGTCAAGCTCATTGATGAACTCTCCAAGGGAACCTGGAGGGCGATAAATGACAAGGATGTTAAGCTTGAATGGGCTAGTGACTGTGACAGCATGGAATTCAAATGAGGAGATAGACAGATGGGTCAGGGGGAAAAGAGAGAATGTCCACTTGGGAGAGATGAGGATTCCTGTGCCACCGCCGCGCTGACCAGATGCTCTCGGGGTATGCGAGAACACATGGTCAGACGAGGAAAGAGCAGTAGGAGTAGCAGTGTTTTCTGGTTGTAATGCATCAAAATAGGAAAAACGCCAAGGGGGATGAATACTTTTGCATTGTATAATATTCCCAGCATGCCTCAATTTGTGCTGTCTTATTCGTTGTTCTTGCCATCGCTCTCCAGGAGATTCCTTTCTGTCAATCCATTCTGACTGTAGAGCCTCGCTACCAGTCTAAAGTTTGGACACAGCTTCTCATTCAAGGGTTTTTCTTTATTTTTTACTATTTTATACATTGTAGAATAATAGTGAAGACATCAAAACTATGAAATAACACATATGGAATCATGTAGTAACCAAAAAAGTGTTTTATATTTTAGATTCTTCAAAGTAGCCACCCTTTGCCTTGGTGACAGCTTTTCACACTCTTGCACACCCTGCCACCGCCGCAGATACCAATGTCAAGTCCAAGCATGACTCTACCCCTCGTCACATTGATTCTCCTCCCCCTCCCATCATTAACACACACTAATCCCGTTATCCATCAATTCTTCAACTATACTCCCATTGTTATCTTCATGACTACTTCCCCAGAGTTCATTTATGGGCTTTAAAATCACCCCACCATATTACGTTCCTACCGCTACACGTCCTATCAATGCCGTCTAACTGGTAACATGAGAGGTTTGCAGGGGTTATAGAAATTAACTATTGCAATGTTATCCCTGTTTCTACACCTTCCAATACTCTGTACGCCATCCTCTCTTTAATGTGAAACATGGCCTTTAAACTTTGAACATGTTCTGTTATACTGAACACAGCCCAGGCAAATGCAATCGATCAACACGCGGTGGCAATGATCAACCAATGGCGTGTTAGATACCACCCACATACCCCCTCATTATCCTATTGGAGGAAGAAATACAGAAATAAATAAATGAATAAATTGAAAGGGTTTAATTATTTAAATAATTATTTATCTATTTATGCATTTATTTATAAATTCATGTATTTTTCTATTTATGTGTGCATTTATTTATTTATTCATTTAATTCTAATTACGGCAGCTTTGGTCCGCCATACCCTATTTCCTGCGTCTATGGCTGGAGGAGCTTTCAAAGGACACTGGCTGCTCTCACCTTTGGCATACTTACATCATTACCCAGAGTGAAACTCTCTTCCACCCATCATGCATTTCACTCATACCAGAAGTATAGCGGTGGAGCTCGTTCTTTATACCATTAGCGTTATGGCAGCAATATTAAGACTTCCGATTTAGCCTTCAAAATAAACGTCTGCGGTAAAACGCTATGTGTATGATACGAAATCAATCATTTTTGCATCTTTGCATAGTGCATGTTAAAATAATGTAACAAAATTATAACTGCATCAGGGAAAAATCGAAACTAAAGAGAATTACTACTTTATATAAGATAAATCATATTATAAGGTGGAGCACATAATATTCTGCTGACCCTATTGATCTAGCTATCTTACGATGAATGCACTAAATGTAAGTCGCTCTGGATAAGAGTGTCTGCTAAATTACAGTCATTTTTTAAAAATGTATAAATTGCATATTGGCTTATAGAGAAAAAGGCTGTTGTATGTGCCGATGTGAACGTTTTGTAGGGAATACTCAGTAGGGTCTGTATAATCTATATATGGTGTCATTTCATGGTGCTCTTAATAATACGGAGTGTTGCTGGCCTTCTACTGTGGTCAAACAGCTTAAAATAGGGTGTCTGGACACTATACGGTACAAATATAGCACTGTACAGGAAAAACAATTATTTTTGCCGATATAAATGTATTGTAGGCAATGCTCAGTAAGTTCTGTAGAATCTATTTATATGTGGTGTCATTTCACGGGGCTCTGAATAATACAGAGTGTTTCTGGCCTTTTACTCATTCCATTGGCCACAAGGAGAATCACTGTATATGGAATACATATTAGCTTTTAGAGCAAAAACTATTCTGGGTGCCGCAGTAAAAGTATTGTAGGGAATACTCAGTAGGGTCTGTATACTGTATGGTGTGATTCGTGTTGTGGCCAAGGGAATATATATAATGATAAATACAGGTTATTGACACGTTTCTACTATTACGTGGGGGACTTTTATTTGAAACATTTCCGAAATTCTGTGACCCGAAAGTACTTTTTCAGTGCTGCTGACGAGCCGCTGATCATTTTACCGCAGTATCGCAAGGCTTCCGGGAACGCTGGTGAAACAGACCAAGCCGACCAGGCAGGGTTTGAGAAGTGAGAAATTCTTCATTAGTTGTTAATTTTCTCGAAATCTAAAGGCACAACCTATATTCGAGCCAATGTCTTAAGTAGTTTAACATGTTATTACTCCAACCTCATGAAAGTGACAAACTGACACGTTATAATTTTCGTCAAAAACAACTTTATATCGAAGGAGTGCCTTTGATTTGACGGCTTGCACATGCGCAGTTCGGCGCCAGGCGACCCTTTGACGATTACGTGTTTCTACGCATGCGCTTTGCTAGCCAACGTCGCCATGACATCGCCTACAAGCGAGATCATGTATTTCTATTGGAGAAGCAGTTTCGGACTATCTTCATACTGTACTGTCTTATTATACCTCAGTGGGGGAGATGGAATGGGGGGAAATGAAGGAACATACGTCGTTTCAAAGCATCAATGAGTAGATGGAAGAAACACGCAGCCAACGTTAAATTCGTTAGACGTAATGAACTACAGCTCCCACAAACCATAGCGGAATTAACCTTTTCCGGGTTATTCGAATGTGCTAGTTATCAGCTGACAGCAGAAGGTGAGGATGGGACTTACTTTGATCACAATTCATTACTACGCTGAGAAAAACAAGGCAGACTTAGTATAAACCCGTCATATGAAACAAGATCCGTGTATTAAACTGCTTTTGAGTGTTTTTTTAACAGCCACCTGGCAAAAAGTAGGCATTTTTTACTTGGACGGGAAGCTAGGTAGCAGAGACAACGTGTGGAAAGCTGAATGATTTGTGTGTGTGTGTGTTCTGTTAACAAACCAAACACTTAAAATCCCATCATTGGTCTATGCATGCAATACTTGTATTCTATTCAATACTGCAAATGACTCAGCTAGCTATTTAGCTTCCATTCTGCAGTGCTGAGAGTAGCTAATCTATACTGTCTGCAAGTTGTGGCATGTTTCTCATACTGTTTTCTGACCTGTGTGTGCGCGCCAGGTGGATGTGTGTTCCGCTGGAAAGTGGAGTTGGTGAGCAGCGATGCCCCTGGAGGTGAAATGGCCGTTCCCACAGTGCCCCCAGCTGGCCTGGAAGGTGACCAGCACCCTGGTCATGGGCGTGGTGGGGTCCTACAGCTACTTCTGGACCAGTGAGTTACCACACACACCAGGGCAGCACGATTTGGACAAAATATCGAAATCGTTTTTTTTTGGGCCAGATATATTGCAATTACGATTTTAACCCGTCTTTGCTGACTGTGCAAACAGGAACCATGACTTTGGCTATGTGATAGCCTCTGTGATTTCTATGTGTCTGCGGGATGTTTTTTGGTAGGGCGTAACACTTGAAAACGCGTCGGCAGTCAATGCCTGTTTAACGTAGGTGGCTGAGGGGCTTTGCTGCTGTTGGACGCTTTTTTTTACCATGCAATCTTTGTAACGTAGGGGCTGGTTATTCTTCAAATGATTATGTACACTACCGGTCAAAAGTTTGGACGCCGACTCATTCAAGGGTTTTTCTTTATTTTTACTATTTTCTACATTGTAGAATAATAGTGAAGACATCAAAACTATGAAATAACACATATGGAATCATGTAGTAACCAAAAAAGTGTTAAACAAATCAATTTATATTTTAGATTCTTCAAAGTAGCCACCCTTTGCCTTGATGACAGCTTTGCACACTCTTGGCGTTCTCTCAACCAGCTTCATGAGGTAGTCACGTGGAATGCATTTCAATTAACAGGTGTGCCTTGTTAAGTTAATTTGTGGAATGTCTTTCCTTCTTAATGTATTTGAGCCAATCAGTTGTGTTGTGACAAGGTAGGGGTGGTATACAGAAGATAGCCCTATTTGGTAAAAGACCAAGTCCATATTATGGCAAGAACAGCTCAAATAAGCAAAGAGAAACAACAGTCCATCATTACTTTAAGACATGAAGGTCAGTCAATCCGGAAAATGTCAAGAACTTTGAACGTTTCTTCAAGTGTAGTCGCAAAAACCATCAAGCGCTATGATAAAACTGGCTCTCATGAGGACCGCCACAGGAAAGGAAGAACCAGAGTTACCTCTGCTGCAGAGGATAAGTTCATTAGAAAATTGCCTCAGAAATTGCAGCCCAAATAAATGCTTCACAGAGTTCAAGTCACAGACACATCTCAACATCAACTGTTCAGAGGAGACTGCGTGAATCAGGCCTTCATGGTCAAATTGCTGCAAAGAAACCACTACTAAAGGACACCAATACGAAGAAGAGACTTGCTTGGGCCAAGAAACACGAGCAATGGACATTAGACCGGTGGAAATGTGTCCTTTGGTCTGATGAGTCCAAATTTGAGATTTTTGGTTCGAACCGCCGTGTCTTTGTGAGACGCAGAGTAGGTGAACGGATCATCTCCACATGTGTGGTTCCCACCGTGAAGCATGGAGGAGGAGGTGTTATGGTGTGGGGGTGCTTTGCTGGTGACAATGTCAGTGATTTATTTAGAATTCAAGGCACACTTAACCAGCATGGCTACCCCAGCATTCTGCAGTGATACGCCATCCCATCTGGTTTGGGCTTAGTGGGACTATCATTTGTTTTTCAACCGGACAATGACCCAACACACCTCCAGGCTGTGTAAGGGCTATTTTACCAAGAAGGAGAGTGATGGAGTGCTGCATCAGATGACCTGGCCTCCACAATCCCCTGACCTCAACCCAATTGAGATGGTTTGGGATGAGTTGGACCACAGAGTGAAGGAAAAGCAGCCAACAAATGCTCAGCATATGTGGGAAGTCCTTCAAGACTGTTGGAAAAGCATTTCAGGTGAAGCTGTTTGAGAGAATGCCGAGTGTGCAAAGCTGTCATCAAGGCAAATGGTGGCTATTTGAAGAATCTCAAATATAACATATATTTTGATTTGTTTAACACTTTCTTTGGTTACTACATGATTCCATATGTGTTATTTCATAGTTTTGATGTCTTCACTATTATTCTACAATGTAAAAATAAAGAAAAACCCTTGAATGAGTAGGTGTGTCCAAACGTCTGACTGGTACTGTACATGTTGTGTTG
>LR778276.1:46096257-46169708 GCA_902810595.1 Coregonus sp. 'balchen'
ACCTGTGCCGCTTCCTGTGTAAGGCAGGGTCGTACTCTCTGAATGTTGTAGAGCATGAACCTGCAGGATCGGGTCACCGCTTTGATGTTAGCGGAGAACGACAGGGTGTTGTCCAGGGTCACGCCAAGGCTCTTCGCACTCTGGGAGGAGGACACAACGGAGTTGTCAACCGTGATGGCAAGATCATGGAGCGGGCAGTCCTTCCCCCATTAATTGTGTGTCGTCTGCGTAGCAATGATAGGAGAGACCATGTGAGGATATGACAGAGCCAAGTGACTTGGTGTATAGTGAGAATAGGAGAGGGCCTAGAACTGAGCCCTGGGGGACACCAGTGGTGAGAGCATGTGGTGCGGAGACAGATTCTCGCCACGCCACCTGGTAGGAGCGACCTGTCAGGTAGGACGCAAACCAATAGTGAGCCGCGCCGGAGATGCCCAGCTCGGAGAGGGTGGAGAGGAGGATCTGATGGTTCACAGTATCAAAGGCAGCAGACAGGTCTAGAAGGACAAGAGCAGAGGAGAGAGAGTTAGCTTTAGCAGTGCGGAGAGCCTCCGTGACACAGAGAAGAGCAGTCTCAGTTGAATGACCAGTCTTGAAACCTGACTGGTTAGGATCAAGAAGGTCATTCTGAGAGAGATAGCAGGAGAGTTGGCTAGAGACGGCACGCTCAATAGTTTTGGAGAGAAAATAAAGAAGGGATACTGGTCTGTAGTTGTTGACATCGGAGGGATCGAGTGTAGGTTTTTTGAGGAGGGGTGCAACTCTCGCTGTCTTGAAGACGGAAGGGACATAGCCAGCGGTCAAGGATGAGTTGATGAGCGAGGTGAGGTAAGGGAGAAGGTCTGGAGAAGAGAGGAGGGGATAGGGTATACTTATAACACTAACGCTATCTACTAGCTAGTTCAATTTCTCTCACGATTCTAATAAAAAATAAAATACTAAAAACAGTATATTATTGACCTAAAATGTTAGCTGCGTTAGCCCAGTCGCTAGCTGATCCAGGATCAGTGATACATTGAGCAACCATGTACTGTCTATCTATGGGAACAACTACAATCATTTTGCAAGCAACATTGCTAAAATGAATGAAATAAAATATAATGAATATAATATATACCTGTAATTGTCATCTCCTTATTAGCTACTGTACCTAAATTAAAATGGTTGGATTTGCAGTAAACAATTTCATTATGTCAGCACTTAAAAGGCACAAAATCTGCTATATGGTTAGCCTCATAATGTACATTGTCTGCTGGGTATCATTTTAAATTGAGAACATATAGCTAGCTCAACATGTTAAACCATGCTAACCCTAACCCAAATGGATTCAACATGGCTGATATACTGAGAGTGAGTGACAATCAAATACAGATTGGAGGTCTTACAACTAGACAAAAAGGAAATGTTGATTTGAGAAAACACCACAGAAACACATTAGAGACAGAACCCCTTCCCCTCTATTGCAGTGATATGTGATTAATCAACACTAGTTCATTTTGAATAATAGTTTAATAATTAAAACAAGTTTAAACACTTCACTTCAAAAAGTCAACACTTCATCACATCAAAATGTACAAATACGCTAACTGGTATGTAAATATTAGACATCTTAGTCTAAACAACAATAGATCATTGTTATTATTTCCAGTAGGTTATTATTACTAAAGCATTATTTCAGGTGAACAAAAAAAAGTCCATACCAGCAGTGGCCAACGTTGCTCCACTGATCCCTGATCTACAGGGGGAGCAGACCTGATCCCTGATCTACAGGGGGAGCAGACCTGATCCCTGATCTACTGGGGGGGGGCAGACCTGATCCCTGATCTACTGGGGGGGCAGACCTGATCCCTGATCTACTGGGGGGGCAGACCTGATCCCTGATCTACTGGGGGGGCAGACCTGATCCCTGATCTACTGGGGGGGCAGACCTGATCCCTGATCTACTGGGGGGGCAGACCTGATCCCTGATCTACAGGGGGAGCAGACTTCTATTCCAGCACAGCAATAAAACCGCACGCTTGATTATCAACTCATTAGGTTTGATATGTTGAATCAGGTGTGTTATTGCTGGGCTGGAACAGAACCCTGCACATCCAGCAGACCTCCAGCAGGGTAGCAGAGTGCAGCCATGTGGATGAATGGAGACAGGGCAATGGTAGCAGCCAATATGTGTTACACCTGTGCTGGCTTGTCCAGCTTGTTAATGGGAAGGTGTTTCACCTGTGCTGTCCCAGGTGATATTTAAGAGCGGCTGGCCCAGTGCTCCAGTTGTCCTGGGAGATGTGGAGGTTCAACACCTTTAGTTGTCTCTTCCTATTTGATTTCTAGTCAAACAATCCTTTATCTGATCTTCTCTGTTTTCGTTTTGCTCCACTTGTTGGTTTGCTTCCTGTCTTTCAGTTTGTTTGTTTTTCTTTAGTTTGCCTCTTCTTGGGCAGATTTAGTGGGTCTCATGGTGGGGGTCTTTTAGGTCCCAGGTGTTGTTGCTAGTCAACCTCCAGTGGACCCCCCATGAGTGCCTTTCAGAACCCCTCCTAAAACCCCACCTGTTTCGTTTTGGTTGTTGCTGGTCAACGTTCAGTGGACCCCCCATGAGTGCCTTTCAGAAGCCCTCCTTCTGTTTGAGTGACCATTTTTGGTTTTCTTGCTGGGGGACGTAACACATCATCTACTCTACCGGCATATCTAGAAAGTGTGTGCCCTCAGGCCTGGAGGAAAGCAAAAGTAATTCCCCTACCTAAGAATAGTAAAGCCCCCTTTACTGGCTCAATCAGCCTGTTACCAATACTTAGTAAAGTTTTGGGAAAAAATTGTGTTTGACCAGATACAATGCTATTTTACAGTAAACAACATCATGCTTATAGGGAAGGACATTCAACAAGCACTTACACAAATGACTGATGATTGATGATAAAAATATTGTTGGGGCTGTTTTGTTAGACTTCAGTGCGGCTTTTGACATTATCGATCATAGTCTGCTGTTGGAAAAACGTATGTGTTATGGCTTTACACCCCCTGCTATATTGTGGATAAAGAGTTACCTGTCTAACAGAACACAGAGGGTGTTCTTTAATGGAAGCCTCTCCAACATAATCCAGATAGAATCAGGAATTCCCCAGGGCAGCTGTCTAGGCCCCTTACTGTTTTCAATCTTTACTAACAACATGCCACTGGCTCTGAGTAAAGCCAGTGTGTCTATGTATGCGGATGACTCAACACTATACACGTCAGCTACTATAGCGACTGAAATGACTGCAACACTTATCAAAGAGCTGCAGTTAGTTTCGGAATGGGTGGCAAGGAATATGTTAGTCCTAAATATTTCTAAAACTAAAAGCATTGTATTTGGGACTAATCATTCACTAAACCCTAAACCTCAACTAAATCTTGTAATGAATAATGTGGAAATTGAGCAAGTTGAGGAGACTAAACTGCTTGTAGTAACCCTTGATTGTAAACTGTCATGGTCAAAACATATTGATACAACAGCAGCTAAAATGGAGAGAAGTCTGTCTATAATAAAGCGCTATTCTGCCTTAACAGCACTATCAACAAGGCAGCTCCTACAGGTCCTAGTTTTGTCGCACCTCGAATCCTGTTCAGTCGTGTGGTCAGGTTCCACAGAAGGACTTAGGAAAATTGCAGTTGGCTCAGAACAGGGCAGCACGGCTGGCCCTTAGATGTACACAGAGAGCTAACATTAATAATATGCATGTCAATATCTCCTGGCTCAAAGTGGAGGAGAAATTGACTTCATCACTACTTGTATTTATGAGAGGTATTGACATGTTGAATACCCCACAAGACATGCCACCAGAGGTCTCTTCACAGTCCCCAAGTCCAGAACAGACTATGGGAGGCACACAGTACTACATAGAGCCATGACTACATGGAACTCTATTCCACATCAGGTAACTGATGCAAGCAGTAGAATCAGATTTAAAAAACACCTTATGGAACAGCGGGGATTCTGAAGCAAAACAAACATAGGCAAAGACACATGCACACACACACACATGATAACATACACACTATACACACACGTACACATGGATGTTGTATTGTAGATATGTGGTAGTAGAGTAGGGGCCTGAGGGCACACAGTGTGTTGTGAAATCTGTTATGAATGTCTTGTAATGTTTTTAAACTGCCTTAATTGTGCTGGACCCCATGAAGAGTAACTGCTGCCTTGGAAGCAGTTAATGGGGATCCATAATAAATACAAATATCAAAGATCCAGGTTGGGATATCTGTTAGTTGTAAAGTTATGGCGTAGGAGCCCTCCTATCCACAGCCTGCAAATCACCAGCAGAGGGTGACATTTTGAAATCATTTCCCATTCACTCTGTTGGGAATGTTTACTAATTGGATCATAACTCTAAAAGTAGCAGAGATCCCACTCTGGGACGTTGATAAGCATGTAGAGTATATCATTTGCAACAATATATTGAAAACTTTTGCCAAATCAAATATGGTATATTTTCAATATTCATGTTTTATATTTTTAAATATTCCCTCTCTCTCTCTAACAGGAGTTCTGCGACTCAGACAGCTTTGGAACTTCAACAAGATGCGCTGGTAAGTGATGCTGTGTTTATTAGGTGTGCCATGCATACTCATATTATTATTATTATTGTTGTGGGACTTGAGAAGCAAAAGCCGCCACTTAAATCTTCAACATTCTTCTTCTTCGTCTTCTTACTATTTAGGAGAGGCTTGAGAAGAAAAAGCTGCCTCTTAAATCTTCGTTCTTCTTCTTTAGCACGCTACTCCTCGTGCAGACTGGTCTCACTTGAGTTGCTTGGTTACAACTTTATGATATATTTTCTACATTCTAAATCTCCCCATTGTGACATCATCACTTCCAACATTCCATTCACTGTAAATACAACTTTTGACATAAATCAGCTACTTTGTTAACTTAGACCAGGGTTTCCTCGATCCTCGGGACCCCAAGGGGTGCACGTTTAATTTTTTGCCCTAGCACTACACAGCTGATTCAAATAATCAACTAATCATCAAGGTTTGATCATTTGAATGAGCTGTGTAGTATTTGTATTTAATTAAGGCAGTTATACATTTAAAAAACATTACAATACATTCATAACAGATTTCACAACATATTAACTGTGTGCCCTCAGGCCTCTACTCTACTACCACATATCTATAACACAAAATCCATGTGTACGCGTGTGTATAGTGTGTATGTTATCATGTGTTTGTATGCATGTGTCTATGTTTGTGTTGCTTCACAGTCCCCGCTCTTCCATAAGGTGTATTTTTATCTGTTTTTTAAATCTAATTTTACTGCTGGTATGAGTTATTTGATGTGGAATAGAGTTCCATGTAGTCATGGCTCTATGTAGTACTGTGTGCCTCCCATAGTCTGTTCTGGACTTGGGGACTGTGAAGAGACCTCTGGTGGTATGTCTTGTGGGGTATGCATGGGTGACCGAGCTGTGTGCCAGTAGTTCAAACAGACAGCTCGGTGCATTCAACATGTCAATACCTCTCACAAATACAAGAAGTGATAAAGTCAATCTCTCCTCCACTTTGAGCCAGGAGAGATTGACATGCATATTATTAATGTTAGCTCTCAGTGTACATCCAAGGGCCAGCCGTGCTGCCCTGTTCTGAGCCAATTGCAATTTTCCTAAGTCCCTCTTTGTGCCACCTGACCACACGACTGAACAGTAGTCCAGGGGCGACAAAACTAGGACCTGTAGGACCTGCCTTGTTGATAGTGTTGTTAAGAAGGCAGAGCAGCGCTTTATTATGGACAGACTTCTCCCGATCTTAGCTACTGTTGTATCAATATGCTTTGACCATGACAGTTTACAATCCAGGGTTACTCCAAGCAGTTTAGTCTCCTCAACTTCCTCAATTTCCACATTATTTATTATGAGATGTAGTTGAGGTTTAGGGTTTAGTGAATGATTTGTCCCAAATACAATGCTTTTAGTTTAAATATTTAGGACTAACATTCCTTGCCACCCACTCTGAAACGAACTGCAGCTTTGATAAGTGTTGCAGTCATTTCAGTTGCTGTGGTAGCTGACGTGTATAGTGTTGAGTCATCCGCATACATAGACACACTGGCTTTACTCAAAGCCAGCGGAATGTCGTTAGTAAAGATTGAAAACAGTAAGGGGCCTAGACAGCTGCCCTGGGGAATTCCTGATTCTACCTGGATTATGTTGGAGAGGCTTCCATTAAAGAACACCCTCTGTGTTCTGTTAGACAGGTAACTCTGTATCCACAATATAGCAGGGGGTGTAAAGCCATAACACATACGTTTTTCCAGCAACAGACTATGATCGATAATGTCAAAAGCCGCACTGAAATCTAACAAAACAGCCCCCACAATCTTTTTGTCATCAATTTCTCTCAGACAATCATCAGTCATTTGTGTAAGTGCTGTGCTTTTTGAATGTCCTTCCCTATAAGCATGCTGAAAGTCTGTTATCAATTTGTTTACTGTAAAATAGCATTTTATCTGGTCAAACACCATTTTTTCCAATAATTTACTAAGGGTTGGTAACAGGCTGATTGGTCAGCTATTTGAGCCAGTTAAGGGGGCTTTACTATTCTTAGGTAGCGGAATGACTTTTGCTTCCCTCCAGGCCTGAGGGTACACACATTCTAGTAGGCTTAAATTGATATTTTGCAAATAGGAGTGGCAATATCGTACGCTATTATCCTCAGTAATTTTCCATCCAAGTTGTCAGAGGCCGATGGCTTGTCATTGTTGATAGACAACAGTAATTTTTTCACCTCTTCCACACTCACTTTACGGAATTCAAAATTTGAATGCTTGTCTTTCATAATTTGGTCAGATATACTTGGATATGTAGTGTCAGCAATTGTTGCTGGCATGTCATGCCTAAGTTTGATAATCTTGCCAATAACACATGATTTCTCAAGTTGCAGTACGTTTGCCAATCGGTTGTACTGCCAGACTTATTTGCCATCTCTTTTGCCTCATCCCTCTCAACCATACAATTTTTCAATTCCTCATCAATCCACGGGGATTTAACCATTTTTACAGTCATTTTCTTAATGGCTGCATGCTTATTAGTAACTGGAATAAGCAATTTAAAAATGTGTAAAGTGCAGTGTCTGTTTGCTCCTCATTACACACCACGGACCAACAAATATTCTTTACATCAACAACATAGGAATCACTACAAAACTTATTGTATGACCTCTTATACAATATATTAGGCCCAGCCTTTGGAACTTTGGTTTTCCTAGATATGGCTACTATATTGTGATCACTACATCCAATGGATTTGGATACTGCTTTCAAACAAATGTCAGCATTATCAGTAAAGACGTGATCAATATGTTGATGATTTAATTCCTGTGCTGTTTGTAACTACCCTGGTAGGTTGACTGATAACCTGAACCAGGTTGCAGGCACTGGTTACAGTTGGAAGCTTTCTCTTGAGTGGGCAGCCTGATGAAAGCCAGTCAACATTTTAAATCACCCAGAAAGTATACCTCTCTATTGATATCACATATATTATCAAGCATTTCACACATGTTATCCAGATACTGTTATCACTTGGTGGTCTATAGCAGCTTCCCACCAGAATGGGCTTTAGGTGAGGCAGATGAACCTGTAGCCATATTACTTCAACAGTATTTAACATGAGATCCTCTCTGAGCTTTACAGGAATGTGGTTCTGAATATAAACAGCAACACCTCCACCATTGGCATTTCTAGCTTTTCTGTAAATGTTATAACCTTGTATTGCTACCACTGTATCATCAAATGTATTATCTAAGTGAGTTTCAGAGATAGTCAGAATATGAATGTCATCTGTTACTAGCAAATTATTGATTTCATGAACCTTGTTTCTTAAACTACATATGTTAACGTGGGTTATTTTTAACACTTTTCTGGGATGCTTGATTATTTTTCTTGTTTTTATTGCTTTACTGGGAAGCTTAGCAGCAGTAGATGTGCTCATGTTATTTATGTTAGTGCAGGGTGAGCTGCACACAGTGGCCTTCCTCCCCGGGCACACCGGCTCAGTGCTAACAGTATAAATATGGTTCTTAGGCACATGATTACTGTATACAATAGCTGTAGGATCAGCAGAGGCATTCAGGGCAGTTAGAGGGACATAAATTAGGTTACTTAAATTGTGTCTACCGACGCCCCTGGTGTAATGTACATTTGCTGAAGCATTTGACAACTCTGCGTTTAGCTGAGCTGGGCTTGGGTCATTGCTAAGTCATTGTCTCAACGCAGCCTTATAATGCTGTGCAAGGATCCAGGAACCCAAATGATTTGGGTGGATCCCATCCTCCTTATAAAACGTGTTTTGTTTCCAAAAGCTATCGAAATTGTCAACAAAAGTTACACCCATTGAGCTGCAATAATCACATAGCCAGTTGTGAAGAGAAAGAATCCTGCTAAAGTGTTCAATGCCACGATTCAGAGATGGCACAGGGCCAGATATGATGGGTATTTTGTTAGTGTCTAGCAGAGAGTCAATCAGCTCTTTAAAATCCAGTTTCAACTGTTCAGAGCTGCCCTTCATAATGTCATTAAAACCCACATGGACTACGATTGAATTGATTTCCATGTCCTGACTTGGTACATTCAGGAGCAGCTTGGTAATGTCATTTACTCGAGCACCGGGATAGGACATTGTTTTTGCACCAGGAACGGTCACATTTCTTAACATGGAGCTGCCCAAAAACGGCTGGCGAGAAGGATGAGGAAATCCCCCCACTCCCACGCTTAGCAGGATGCAGGCCTCCGACAGATGGAGAAGCCCCGCTCGATCCAGAGCAGGGATGGAAGGTTGTCGACTTTGAAATCGCAGCCGCAGACACAGGCAACCCCAGCGATGAAGATCAGGCTCCAGGACGGTGAAACTATTCGTTGTTTGAATCCGCTCCGGGCCTCTCATTGGGAGTGTAGACTGCTTTGAGGGAGGTCGCTGTCTTCGGCTTCCACGGCTCGTGACATGCGACCAACGTTAATTGCCTTTCTCCTCATGCTGTGCTCCTTCGACGGCGTTATCAGATGGGGGAGCTCCGGGCAACACCGGCCAGTTGGATAATGACAAATGACAAGGCGGAGATGCATCCAAGAAGCGCGAACGCCGTCCAGCCACCGGCGTAGAAAATGTAAACATTCCACTCTGCGTTTTCCCCAATTTCTTACGTAGGCTGGCGACCTGCGTGATCAAGGAAGCCACCTCAAGACTATAATCCTCAGCAAGTAAACAATTGCCGCATTGGAACTCTGAGTGATCCGGTTTGTCCCGAAACAAAGCGTAATAGATACAGCTTCTACAATGCTGGAACCGTTCATTTAGTTCTCCGGACAAAGAGGGCTCCATTGCAAAACCCATCTGGTACCAACTTCGTTAGCTTGATGGCTAGCAGCTTAGCGGCTCTGTCAAGCAGGCTTCAACCTGTCTCTTATGCGGGATTCCGGGACAATAAATAGCAGTCCTAGCTGTTAAAAGCTAACCGTGTCGTGGAATCCACGCAAAATCAAGTTCTGTATTCGTATTTATGAATAGCGTTTTTGTTTTAATCGAAAATAACAAACCGAGTGATTGGACAGTATGTGATCTGTGTGGTTTCTGATTGGACAGTATGTGATCTGTCTGGTTTCTGATTGGACAGAATGTGATCTGTCTGATTTCTGTTTGGATAGTATGTGATCTGTCTGGTTTCTGATTTGCATAGGACTCCGGCTGCGTCGGACATCTGTTTCACCAAAGAGTTCCACTCCAGATTCTTCAGCAGAGGGAAGTGTGTTCCCGTCTGCAGAGGTGAGGGGGGAGGGAGGATGGGAGGCAGAGAGGGAGGGACTGTGTGGCACAGGAGGTTGGTGACACCTTAATTGGGGAGGACAGGCTCAGATTTATTACCAGCAAAAATAAAATAAACGTTTCGCTAAAATCAAACCAACAAAATACAAAATAAGTTCTTGATGTTTCTAAAACAAATGTATTACTAGTAACAAGTAATGTGATTATATTGTTTTCATTTCAATTATTGTGACCTGAGTCACAGATGAGACAAATTATTCACCTGCCCCTTTAAGCGCGGGAGTTTACCGTGGTAACGTGACTCGAGTCATGTTTGTGCCTGTGAGATTGAGAGTCCGACTAGTAGCAGTGTTAAAATAATAATAATATATTAACCCATCCACCACCCCTCCTCTTCAGAGGACAAAAATAGCCTTTTTTGTTTTTACAGCTGTTTTGTTACATACAGTGTATTCAGATCCCTTGACTTTTTCCACATTTTGTTACGTTACAGCCTTATTCTAAAATGGATTTTTTTATTTTTATTATTCTCATCAATCTACACACAATACCTCATAATGACAAAGCGAAAACAGGTTTTTAGACATGTTAGCATATTTCTTAAAAATAAAAAACTGATACCTTATTTAATGAAGTATTCAGATCCTTTGCTTTGAGACTCGAAATTAAGCTCAGGTGCATCCTGTTTCCATTGATCATCCTTGAGATGTTTCTACAACTTGATTGGAGTCCACCTGTGGTAAATTCTGAGCAATTGGGGGAGAAGGGCCTTGGTCAGGGAGGTGACCAAGAACCCGATGGTCACTCTGACAGAGCTCCAGACTTTCGCTGTGGAGATGGGAGAACATTCCAGAAGGACAACCATCTTTGCAGCACTCCACCAATCAGGCTTTTATGGTAGAGTGGCCAGACAGAAGCCACTCCTTAGTAAAAGGCACATGACAGCCCGCTTGGAGTTTCCCAAAAGGCACCTAAAGGACTCTCAGACCATGAGAAACAAGATTCTCTGGTCTGATGAAACCAAGATTGAACTCTTTGTTCTGAGTGCCAAGCGTAACGTCTGGAGGAAACCTACGGTGAAGCATGGTGGTGACAGCATCATGCTGTGGGGATGGTTTTCAGCGGCAGGGACTGGGAGACTAGTCAGGATCGAGGGAAAAATGAACGGAGCAAAGTACAGAGCGATCCTTGATGAAAACCTCCTCCAGAACGCTCAGGACCTCAGACTGGGGCGAAGGTTCACCTTCCAACAGGACAATGACCCTAAGCACACAGCCAAGACAATGCAGGAATGGCTTCGGGACAAGTCTCTGAATGTCCTTGAGTGGCCCAGCCAGAGCCTGGACTTGAACCCGATCTAACATCTCTGGAGAGACCTGAAAATAGTGTGCAATGATGCTCCCCATCCATCCTGACAGAGCTTGAGAGGATCTGCAGAGAAGAATGGGAGAAACTCCCCAAATACAGGTGTGCCAAGCTTGTAGCGTCATACCCAAGAAGACTCGAGGCTGTAATCACTGCCAAAGGTGCTTCAACAAAGTACTGAGTAAAGGGTCTGAATACTTATGTAAATGTGATATTTCAGTTTTTATTTTATTTTATATATTTGCAAAAATGTCTAAAAACCTCTTTCTGCTCTGTCATTATGGGGTATTGTGAGTAGATTGAGGAAAACAACTATTGTGCTGCCACTTGTAATTTCCCCTTTCCCACCAGCTCCAGTCAGTCACAGCTCCACCTAGTGGGAAAGCCGCAGCGTTGTCGTCTTTTCCGTAGCAGTTGAAACTCAAACATAGAAAAACAACCTGGCTTGTGAACAAAACAATGTAAATAGCCAAGAAACACAAGGACAAAGTCTCACTTCAGTAGACTTTAGTTTCAAGTAAATTTCTAACTTTTAAATAATAATAATAATAATAATATGCCATTTAGCAGACTCTTTTATCCAAAGTGACTTACAGTCATGTGTGCATACATTTTTACGTATGAGTGGTCCCGGTGATCGAACCCACTACCCTGGCGTTACAAGCGCCATGCTCTACCAGCTGAGCTACAGAGGACCACAACTTTTATGCCTGTGCACAGCGCTTATAAAAAAGTATCTTTCACTCAGCTCTTCTCGAGCCAGGCAGTGTTGCAGCGCTAGGTGAGATAGTCCCGAGCCAGGCAGTGTTGCAGCGCGAGGTGAGAGAGCCCCGAGCCAGGCAGTGTTGCAGCGCGAGGTGAGAGAGCCCCGAGCCAGGCAGTGTTGCAGCGCGAGGTGAGATAGGCCCGAGCCAGGCAGTGTTGCAGCGCGAGGTGAGATAGCCCCGAGCCAGGCAGTGTTGCAGCGCTAGGTGAGAGAGATTATTTTATCAGCTATGAAACAAAAAAGCAGAAATACTTTGAAAACATCTACTGCAGCATTTATTTTACTATAAATGTGATCAACGCCAGGGTTGTGGGTTCGATTCCCACGGGGGGCCAGTATGAAAATGTATGCACTCACTAAAAAACTGCAAGTCGCTCTGGATAAGAGCGTCTGCTAAATGACTAAAATGTAAAATGTAAATCATACTTCAGTATTTTTATTCACAAATGTGAGTGAAATGCTCGCACTGTGGAGCCCTGACCACCCGCCAACGTGGCTGGTGAAATAGACATCTTACCAGCCAATGCCAAAATCTACCCACATTTGGCAGGTGGCGGATGTTAATTTTAGGCCCTGATGGGATCAAACACGTTTTTTATGTGTTTGATGCGATTCCATTAGTTCCGTTCCAGCCATTATTATGAGCTGTCCTCCCCTCAGCAGCCTCCTGTGGTGTGTGGGTGTGTGCAGGCGAGGAAGTGAGCATGTGGGTGTGTCGAGGGGTGAAGATTCATGTTTTTCTGGGTGTGTCGAGGGGTGAAGGTTCATGTTTTTCTGGGTGTGTCGAGGGGTGAAGGTTCATGTTTTTCTGGGTGTGTCGAGGGGTGAAGGTTCATGTTTTTCTGGGTGTGTCGAGGGGTGAAGGTTAATGTTTTTCTGGGTGTGTCGAGGGGTGAAGGTTAATGTTTTTCTGGGTGTGTCGAGGGGTGAAGGTTAATGTTTTTTCTGGGTGTGTCGAGGGGTGAAGTTCATGTTTTTCTGGGTGTGTCCAGGGGTGAAGGTTAATGTTTCTTTGCTAAGGGGTTGTCTCCATATATATTGGTGTGTCTCCTAGGTGATGGTGTGTATCAGAAAGGCATGGACTTTATTCTGGAGAAGCTGAATGGAGGAGACTGGGTACACATCTTCCCTGAGGGTACGATCTCTCTCGCGCTCTCTCTCTCCGCTCTCTCTCTCTCTCTCCGCTCTCTGTCTCTCGCTCTCTCTCTCTCTCTCTCTCTCCGCTCTCTGTCTCTCTCCGCTCTGTCTGTCTCTCTCCGCTCTGTCTGTCTCTCTCTCCTCTCTTCTCTCTCTCCGCTCTCTCTCTCTCCGCTCTCTCTCTCTCTCTCTCTCTCTCCCTCTCTCTCTCTCTCTCTCTCTCTCTCGTCTCTCTCTCTCTATCGCTCTCGCTCCGCGTTCTCTCTCTCTCGCTCTCTCCTCTCTCTCTCTCCTCTCTCTCCTCCTCTCTTCTCGTCTCTTTTCTCTCTCTCTCCGCTCTCTCTCTCTCCGCTCTCTCTCTCTCTCGCTCTTTCTGTGTGTGTTATAGGGTGAAACTCCTCTACTAAAACTGAAACTCTCTTTTCTCTCTCAGGGAAAGTCAACATGACTGAGGAGTTCATACGGTTGAAATGGGGTGGAGTTACCCAGGTGTGTGTCAGAGGGTTAGGGGTGTGTGTCAGAGGGTTAGGGGGTGTGTCCAGAGGGTTAGGGGGTGTGTGTCAGGGGTTAGGGTGTGTGTCAGGGGGTTGTAGGGTTAGGTGTGGGTTGGTAGGGTGTCAGGGGGTTAGGGTTGGGGTGTGTCAGAGGGTTAGGGGGTGTGTCAGAGGGTGGGGGGGGTGTGTCAGAGGGTTAGGGGGTGGTGTCAGGGGGTTAGGGGGTTGTGTCAGGGGGTTAGGGGGGGGTGTCATCAGAGGGTTAGGGGGGGTGTGTCAGTGGGTTAGGGGGTGGTCAGGGGGTTAGAGGGGGGGTGTCAGGGGGTTAGGGGGGTGGTGTCAGGGGGGTTAGGGGGGTGGTGTCAGAGGGTTAGGGGGGTGTTGTCAGGGGGTTAGGGGGGGGGGTGTCAGAGGGTTATGGGGGTGTGTCAGGGGGTTAGGGGGGGGTGTCCCAAGTTGGGTTAGGGGGGGGGTTGTCAGAGGGTCTAGGGTTAGGGGTGTGTTAGGGGGGGGTGTCAGGGGGTTAGGGGGGGGTGTGTGTCAGGGGTTATGGGGGTTGTGTCAGGGGGGGCGTTTAGGTGGGGGGTGGCCAGAGGGTTAGGGTTAGGGGTGGTGTCAGGGGGTTAGGGTTAGTGGTTGGGTGTCAGAGGGTAGGGGGGTGGGTGTGCAGAGGGTTGGGGTTAGGGTTAGTGGGGTGTGTCAGAGGGTTAGGGGTGTGTCCAGATGGGTTAGGGGGTGTGTCAGGGGGTTAGGGGGGGTGTCAGGGGGTTCGGGGGGTCGTATCCAGAGGGTTAGGGGGGTGTGTCAGAGGTTAGGGTGTAGGGGGTGTGTCAGGGGGTTCAGGGTTAGGGGTGTGTTAGGGTTAGGGTTAGGGGGGGGTCAGAGGGTTAGGGTTAGGGGGGTGTGTGTCAGAGGGTTAGGGGGGGTGTCAGAGGGTTAGGGGGGGTGTGTCAGGGGGTTAGGGGTGTGTCAGAGGGTTAGGGATAGGGGTGTGTCAGGGGGTTAGGGTTAGGGGTGTGTCAGAGGGTTAGGGGGGGGTGTCAGAGGGTTAGGGGGGTGTGTCAGGGTTTAGGGGGGTTTCAGAGGTTAGGGGGGGTGTCAGAGGGTTAGGGGTTGTGTGTCAGGGGTTAGGGGGGGGTGTGTCAGGGGTTAGGGGGGGTGTCAGGGAGGGTGTGAGGGGTGGTGTGTGTCAGGGGTTAGGGGTTAGGGGTGGTGGGGGGTTCAGGGGGGTGTGTCAGGGGTTAGGGTTAGGGGTGTGTCAGAGGGTTTAGGGGGGTGTGTCAGGGGGTTGGGGTTAGGGTTAGGGGGGGTGTCAGAGGGTTAGGGTTAGGGGGGTGTGTCAGAGGGTTAGGGGGGTGTGTCAGAGGGTTAGGGGGGGTGTCAGAGGGTTAGGGGGGGTGTGGGACGCAGAGTCATCACTTTTCTGCAATATTTGCCGTTTTGATCTCAAAATAGGTAATCAAATTTACATTTTTACATTTTAGTCATTTAGCAGACGCTCTTATTCAGAGCGACTTACAGTTAGTGAGTGCATACATTTTCATACTGCCCCCCCCGTGGGAAACAAACCCACAACCCTGGCGTTGCAAGCACCATGCTCTACCAGCTGAGCTACAGGGGACCCAAATCAAATTGTATTTGTCACATGCGCCGAATACAACAGGTGTAGACCTGACAGTGAAATGCTTACTTACAAGCCCTTAACCAACAATGCAGTTTTAAGAAAAATAAGTGTTAAGTAAAAAATGGATAAGTAAAAATAATAAATCATTAAAGAGCAGCTGTAAAATAAAATAACAGTAGGGAGGCTATATACAGCGGGTACCGGTACAGAGTCAATGGGAAATAACAGTAGGGAGGCTATATACAGGGGGTACCGGTACAGAGTCAATGGGAAATAACAGTAGGGAGGCTATATACAGGGGGGGTACCGGTACAGAGTCAATGGGAAATAACAGTAGGGAGGCTATATACAGGGGGTACCGGTACAGAGTCAATGTGAAATAACAGTAGGGAGGCTATATACAGGGGGTACCGGTACAGAGTCAATGTGTAATAACAGTAGGGAGGCTATATACAGGGGGTACCGATACAGAGTCAATGGGAAATAACAGTAGGGAGGCTATATACAGGGGGTACCGGTACAGAGTCAATGGGAAATAACAGTAGGGAGGCTATATACAGCGGGTACCGGTACAGAGTCAATGTGCGGGGGCACCGGTTAGTCGAGGTAATTGAGGTAATATGTACATGCGGGGAGAGGTAAAGTGACTATGCATAGATAATAAACAGAGTAGCAGCAGCGTAAAATGAGGGGGTGGGAAGGTTATTTCTGAATCGTGACGAACCATAAAACAAATGTTTGGGGGGTTATAAAGGAGAGGCCTGAGTGGATCACCCATTGTCTGGTCACTACCATCTCAGAATGCATCTCTACGCATCCTACCAATAGAATATCAAAGTTCAGAGTGATGTCAAATAGGTCATATCAGAATGAGTGCTTCATCCAATATCCGGTGTGACAGCGTTGAGCAGCCAGCCGCTTCCCCTAACCAGTCGTCGGTCTCCTCGGCCGCTTCCCCTAACCAGTCATTAGTCTCCCCAGCTGCTTCCCCTAACCAGTCATTAGTCTCCCCGGCCGCTTCCCCTAACCAGTCGTCGGTCTCCTCGGCCGCTTCCCCTAACCAGTCGTCGGTCTCCTCGGCCGCTTCCCCTAACAGTCGTCGGTCTCCTCGGCCGCTTCCCCTAACCAGTCGTCGGTCTCCTCGGCCGCTTCCCCTAACCAGTCGTCGGTCTCCTCGGCCGCTTCCCCTAACCAGTCGTCGGTCTCCTCGGCCGCTTCCCCTAACCAGTCGTCGGTCTCCTCGGCCGCTTCCCCTAACCAGAATAGAATTTTGATTGACCACATGACATTGATTTTGAGATACGAAGACGTTATTATAAATTAAATGAAACTTGTTCCACAAAATTGTGCATATGAAAACCATAACTGGCACGCAGATCGGTAGAAATGGTAAGATAAATTGGCACTCCACATGAGAAAGGTTGCCGACTCCTCGTGTAGCCTATTACCGGCAACTTCAGGAGAGGAACGGCAGAATCTGAGAATGCCAATAAGAGTGGGAGGAGGATGGTCAGGTTAAGTTAATTTTTTCTTCTGGTTATCTTGATCTCTGGCTCCCTCTTGAGTAAATTGTGTCTTATTTCATCAAACAGTGCGCTTAAAGCATCAGACAAGCTCAATGCATATGTACTTTATTTTATAAAAACACATAGGGTGTGTCTATATATGGAAAAATACACGTAAAAAAAATTTAGACCAATCGATTGGTCGAAAAAACAGACAACTTTCGGTCGACCAAGATTTTTGTTTTTGTCGGGGACAGCTTGTGTATTGCTAGATATTACTACAATGTTGGAGCTAGAAACACAAGCATTTAGCTAGATATTACTACACTGTTGGAGCTAGAAACACAAGCATTTAGCTAGATATTACTACAGTGTTGGAGCTAAAAACACAAGCATTTAGCTAGATATTACTACAGTGTTGGAGCTAGAAACACAAGCATTTAGCTAGGTATTACTACACTGTTGGAGCTAGAAACACAAGCATTTAGCTAGATATTACTACACTGTTGGAGCTAGAAACACAAGCATTTAGCTAGATATTACTACACTGTTGGAGCTAGAAACACAAGCATTTAGCTAGACATTACTACACTGTTGGAGCGAGAAACACAAGCATTTAGCTAGATATTACTACACTGTTGGAGCTAGAAACACAAGCATTTAGCTAGGTATTACTACACTGTTGGAGCTAGAAACACAAGCATTTAGCTAGATATTACTACACTGTTGGAGCTAGAAACACAAGCATTTAGCTAGATATTACTACACTGTTGGAGCTAGAAACACAAGCATTTAGCTAGATATTACTACACTGTTGGAGCTAGAAACAAGCATTTAGCTAGGTATTACTACACTGTTGGAGCTAGAAACACAAGCATTTAGCTGTAGTGGAACAGGTTGAGAGCTTCAAGTTCCTTGGTGTCCACATCACCAACGAACTATCATGGTCCAAACACACCAAGACAGTCGTGAAGAGGGCACGACAAAGCCTATTCCCCCTCAGGAGACTAAAAAGATTTGGCATGGGTCCTCAGATCCTCAAAAAATTCTACAGCTGCACCATCGAGAGCATCCTGACTGGTTGCGTCACCGCCTTGTATGGCAACTGCTTGGCCTCCGACCGCAAGGCACTACAGAGGGTAGTGCGTACGGCCCAGTACATCATTGGGGCAAAGCTTCCTGCCATCCAGGACCTCTATACCAGGCGGTGTCAGAGGAAGGCCCTCAAAATTGTCAAAGACTCCAGCCACCCTAGTCATAGACTGTTCTCTCTGCTACCGCACGGCAAGCGGTACCGGAGTGCCAAGTCTAGGTCCAAAAGGCTTCTCAACAGCTTCTACCCCCAAGCCATAAGACTCCTGAACAGCTAATCATGGCTACCCAGACTATTTGCACTGCCCCCCCCACCCCACCCCATATTTTACGCTGCTGCTACTCTGTTAAGTATTTATGCATAGTCACTTTAACTCTACCCACATGTACATATTACTTCAACTACCTCAACTAGCCGGTGCCCCCGCACATTGACTCTGCAACGGTATCCCCCTGTATATAGCCTCCCTACTGTCACTTTATTTTACTTCTGCTCTTTTTTTCTCAACACTTTTTTTGTTGTTGTTTTATTCTTACTTTTTTTTGTTTAAAATAAATGCACTGTTGGTTAAGGGCTGTAAGTAAGCATTTCACTGTAATGTCTGCACCTGTTGTATTCGGCGCATGTGACCAATAAAATTTGATTTGATTTGAGGTATTACTACACTGTTGGAGCTAGAAACATAAGCATTTAGCTAGATATTACTACACTGTTAGAGCTAGAAACATAAGCATTTAGCTAGATATTACTACACTGTTGGAGCTAGAAACATAAGCATTTAGCTAGATATTACTACACTGTTGGAGCTAGAAACATAAACATTTAGCTAGATATTACTACACTGTTGGAGCTAGAAACACAAGCATTTAGCTAGATATTACTACACTGTTGGAGCTAGAAATACAAGCATTTAGCTAGATATTACTACACTGTTGGAGCTAGAATCATAAGCATTTAGCTAGATATTACTACACTGTTGGAGCTAGAAACACAAGCATTTAGCTAGATATTACTACACTGTTGGAGCTAGAAACACAAGCATTTAGCTGGGTATTACTGCACTGTTGGAGCTAGAAACACAAGCATTTAGCTGGATATTACTACACTGTTGGAGCTAGAAACACAAGCATTTAGCTAGATATTACTACACTGTTGGAGCTAGAAACACAAGCATTTAGCTAGATATTACTACACTGTTGGAGCTAGAAACACAAGCATTTAGCTAGATATTACTACACTGTTGGAGCTAGAAACACAAGCATTTAGCTAGATATTACTACACTGTTGGAGCTAGAAACATAAACATTTAGCTAGATATTACTACACTGTTGGAGCTAGAAACACAAGCATTTAGCTAGATATTACTACACTGTTGGAGCTAGAAACACAAGCATTTAGCTAGATATTACTACACTGTTGGAGCTAGAATCATAAGCATTTAGCTAGATATTACTACACTGTTGGAGCTAGAAACACAAGCATTTAGCTAGATATTACTACACTGTTGGAGCTAGAAACACAAGCATTTAGCTGCACCTGCGATAACATCTGCATATCTGTGTACGTCCTTTGATTTGTGTGTGTTTCAGGTGTGGGCCGTCTGATAGCAGAGTGCTCCCACAACCCTGTTATTCTCCCTATGTGGCATGTAGGTGAGTTACAAGCCCCCCCCCCCCCCCCCCCCCCCCCACCCCCCACACACACGCGCACACACACACACACACACAACATACACACGCTTTGCACACAAGTTCTAACTTGTGTTAAATGTTCCTGTCTCAGGTATGAGCGACGTCTTGCCCAATGAGAGGCCCTACATCCCTCGTACTGGACAGGTGAGAACACACACACACACACACACACACACACACACACACACACTGGACAGAGACACACACACACACTGGACGGAGACACACACACACACTGGACGGAGACACACACACACACTGGATGGAGACACACACACACACTCTGGATGAAGACACACACACTGGATTGAGACACACACACACACACACACACACTGGACGGAGACACACACACACACACACACACTGGACGGAGACACACACACTGGACGGAGAGAGAGAGAGAGAGAGAGAGACACACACACACACGAGAGAGAGAGAGAGAGAGAGAGAGGCAGATGCACCCTGACCCTTAACCCCTGACCTCTGTGTTGTAGAGAATCACGGTCCTGATAGGGAATCCATTTACAGTCAAAGACCTTCTGGAGTCACTCCGACAACAGCAGAAGAGCCAGGTACACACCACACACACACACACATACATACACATGCATATACATATACACACACACACACACACACATATATACATATACATACAGTGGGGAGAACAATTATTTGATACTTTTATTTATTTTTTATTTAACCTTTATTTAACCAGGTAAGCCAGTTGAGAACAGGTTCTCATTTACAACTGCGACCTGGCCAAGATAAAGCAAAGCAGTGCAATAAAAACAACACAGAGTTACATATGGGGTAAAAAACATAAAGTCAGAAATACAACAGAAAATATATATACAGTGTGTGCAAATGTAGCAAGTTAACTGCAGATTTTGCAGGTTTTCCTACTTCCAAAGCATGTAGAGGTCTGTAATATTTATCATAGGTACACTTCAACTGTGAGAGACGGAATCTAAAACAAAAATCCAGAAAATCACATTGTATGATTTCTAAGTAAGTAATTAATTTGCATTTTATTGCATGACATAAGTATTTGATACATCAGAAAAGCAGAACTTTATATTTGGTACAGAAACCTTTGTTTGCAATTACAGAGATCATACGTTTCCTGTAGGTCTTGACCAGGTTTGCACACACTGCAGCAGGGATTTTGACCCACTCCTCCATACAGACCTTCTCCAGATCCTTCAGGTTTCGGGGCTGTCGCTGGGCAATACTGACTTTCAGCTCCCTCCAAAGATGTTCTATTGGGTTCAGGTCTGGAGACTGGCTAGGCCACTCCAGGACCTTGAGATGCTTCTTACGGAGCCACTCCTTAGTTGCCCTGGCTGTGTGTTTCGGGTCGTTGTCATGCTGGAAGACCCAGCCACGACCCATCTTCAATGCTCTTACTGAGGGAAGGAGGTTGTTGGCAAAGATCTTGCGATACATGACCCCATCCATCCTCCCCTCAATACGGTGCAGTCGTCCTGTCCCCTTTGCAGAAAAGCATCCCCAAATAATGATGTTTCCACCTCCATGCTTCACGGTTGGGATGGTGTTCTTGGGGTTGTACTCATCCTTCTTCTTCCTCCAAACACGGCGAGTGGAGTTTAGACCAAAAAGCTCTATTTTTGTCTCATCAGACCACATGACCTTCTCCTATTCCTCCTCTGGATCATCCAGATGGTCATTGGCAAACTTCAGACGGGCCTGGACATGCGCTGGCTTGAGCAGGGGGACCTTGCGTGCGCTGCAGGATTTTAATCCATGACGGCGTAGTGTGTTACTAATGGTTTTCTTTGAGACTGTGGTCCCAGCTCTCTTCAGGTCATTGACCAGGTCCTGCCGTGTAGTTCTGGGCTGATCCCTCACCTTCCTCATGATCATTGATGCCCCACGAGGTGAGATCTTGCATGGAGCCCCAGACCGAGGGTGATTGACCGTCATCTTGAACTTCTTCCATTTTCTAATAATTGCGCCAACAGTTGTTGCCTTCTCACCAAGCTGCTTGCCTATTGTCCTGTAGCCCATCCCAGCCAGTCTACAATTTTATCCCTGATGTCCTTACACAGCTCTCTGGTCTTGGCCATTGTGGAGAGGTTGGAGTCTGTTTGATTGAGTGTGTGGACAGGTGTCTTTTATACAGGTAACAAGTTCAAACAGGTGCAGTTAATACAGGTAATGAGTGGAGAACAGGAGGGCTTCTTAAAGAAAAACTAGCAGGTCTGTGAGAGCTGGAATTCTTACTGGTTGGTAGGTGATCAAATACTTATGTCATGCAATAAAATGCAAAATTAATTACTTAAAAAATCATACAATGTGATTTTCTGGATATTTGTTTTAGATTCCATCTCTCACAGTTGACAAGTGTGCCATATGCTAGAAAATTACAGACCTCTACTTATGCTTGTAAGTAGGAAAACCTGCAAAAATCTGGCAGTGTATAAATATCTGTTGCTCCCACTGTACATACAGGTCAGCTCTATAGTAGGCATCATTAAACTAAAGACTGTACAGACTGGGGCCAAGGCAGCAGCTACTCTTCCTGGGGTTTATTATGGATCCCCATTAGTTCCTGCCAAGGCAGCAGCTACTCTTCGGGTTTATTAAGATCCAGGCAGCAGACTCTTCCTGGGTTTATTATGGACCCCATTAGTTCCTGCCAAGGCAGCAGCTACTCTTCCTGGGGTTTATTATGGATCCCCATAGTTCCGCCATTATCCTGGCAGCTTCCTGCCAAGCAGCAGACTCTTCCTGGGTTTATTATGGATCCCCATTAGTTCCTGCCAAGGCAGCAGCTACTCTTCCTGGGGTTTATTATGGATCCCCATTAGTTCCTGCCAAGGCAGCAGCTACTCTTCCTGGGTTATTATGGATCCCATTAGTTCCTGCCAAGGCAGCAGCTACTCTTCCTGGGGTTTATTATGGATCCCCATTAGTTCTGCCAAGGCATCACTACTCTTTCCTGGGTTTATAAGGAATCCCCCTTAATGTTCCTGCCAAGGCAGCAGCTACTCTCCTGGGGTTTATTATGGATCCCCATTAGTTCCTGCCAAGGCAGCAGCTACTCTTCCTGGGGTTTATTATGGATCCCCATTAGTTCCTGCCAAGGCAGCAGCTACTCTTCCTGGGGTTTATTATGGATCCCCATTAGTTCCTGCCAAGGCAGCAGCTACTCTTCTGGGGTTTAGTATGGATCCCCATTAGTTCCTGCCAAGGCAGCAGCTACTCTTCCTGGGGTTTATTATGGATCCCCATTAGCTCCTGCCAAGGCAGCAGCTACTCTTCCTGGGGTTTAGTATGGATCCCCATTAGTTCCTGCCAAGGCAGCAGCTACTCTTCCTGGGGTTTATTATGGATCCCCATTAGTTCCTGCCAAGGCAGCAGCTACTCTTCCTGGGGTTTATTATGGATCCCCATTAGTTCCTGCCAAGGCAGCAGCCTACTCTTCCTGGGGTTTATTATGGATCCCCATTAGTTCCTGCCAAGGCAGCAGCTACTCTTCCTGGGGTTTATTATGGATCCCCATTTAGTTCCTGCCAAGGCAGCAGCTACTCTTCCTGGGGTTTATTATGGATCCCCATTAGTTCCTGCCAAGGCAGCAGCTACTCTTCCTGGGGTTTATTATGGATCCCCATTAGTTCCTGCCAAGGCAGCAGCTACTCTTCCGGGGGTTTATTAGGATCCCCATTGTTCTGCCAAGGCAGCAGCTACTCTTCCTGGGTTTTTTAAGGACCCCCATTATTTCCTGCCAAGGCAGCAGTACTTTTCCCGGGGGTTTATTAAGGATCCCCATTGTTCTGCCAAGGAAAGCAGCTACTCTTCTGGGGTTTATTGGACCCCCATTAGTTCCTGCCAAGGCAGCAGCTACTTTTCCCGGGGGTTTTATTATGGATCCCCATAGTTCCGCCAAGGCAGCAGTACTCTTCCTGGGGTTATTATGGATCCCCATATTTCCCTGCCAAGGCAGCAGCTATTTCCTGGGGTTTATTATGGATCCCATTAGTTCCTGCCAAGGCAGCAGCTACTCTTCTGGGGTTTTTTATGGTTTCCCCATTGTTCCTGCCAAAGGGCAGCAGCTACTCTTCCTGGGGTTTATTATGGATCCCCCTTTATTTTCCTGCCAAGGCAAGCAGCTACTCTTCCTGGGGTTTATTATGGATCCCCATTAGTTCCTGCCAAGGCAGCAGCTACTCTTCCTGGGGTTTATATGGATCCCCATTAGTTCCTGCCAAGGCAGCAGCTACTCTTCCTGGGGTTTATTATGGATCCCCATTAGTTCCTGCCAAGGGCAGCAGCTACTCTCTTCCTGGGGTTTATTATGGATCCCCATTAGTTCCTGCCAAGGCAGCAGCTACTCTTCCTGGGGTTTATTATGGATCCCCATTAGTTCCTGCCAAGGCAGCAGCTACTCTTCCTGGGGTTTATTATGGATCCCCATTAGTTCCTGCCAAGGCAGCAGCTACTCTTCTGGGGTTTATTATGGATCCCCATTAGTTTCCTGCCAAGGCAGCAGCTACTCTTCCTGGGGTTTATTATGGGATCCCCATTAGTTCCTGCCAAGGCAGACAGCTACTCTTCCTGGGGTTTATTATGGATCCCCATTAGTTCCTGCCAAGGCAGCAGCTACTCTCCTGGGGTTTATTATGGATCCCCATTAGTTCCTCCCAAGGCAGCAGTACTTTTCCCGGGGTGTATTATGGATCCCCATAGTTCCTGCCAAGGCAGCAGCTACTCTTCCTGGGGTTTATTATGGATCCCCATTATTTCCCTCCCAAAGGGCAGCAGTACTCTTCTGGGGTTTATTAGGATCCCCATTATTTCCCTCCCAAAGGCAGAAGCTACTCTTCCTGGGGTTTATGGATCCCATTAGTTCCTGCCAAGGCAGCAGCTACTCTTCCTGGGGTTTATTATGGATCCCCTTTATTTCCCTGCCAAGGCAGCAGCTACTCTTCCTGGGGTTTATTATGGATCCCCTTTAGTTCTGCCAAGGCAGACAGTACTCTTCCTGGGGTTTATTATGGATCCCCATTATTTCCCTGCCAAGGCAGCAGCTACTCTTCTGGGGTTATTATGGATCCCCATTAGTTCCTGCCAAGGCAGCGCTACTCTTCCTGGGGTTTATTATGGATCCCATTATTCCTGCCAAGGGCAGCAGTACTCTTCCTGGGGTTTATTATGGATCCCCATTAGCTCCTGCCAAGGCAGCAGCTACTCTTCCTGGGGTTTATTATGGATCCCCATTAGTTCCTGCCAAGGCAGCAGCTACTCTTCCTGGGGTTTATTATGGATCCCCAGTAGCTCCTGCCAAGGCCAGCAGCTACTCTTCCTGGGGTTTATTATGGATCCCCATTAGTTCCTGCCAAGGCAGCAGCTACTCTTCATGGGGTTTATTATGGATCCCCATTAGTTCCTGCCAAGGCAGCAGTACTCTTCCTGGGGTTTATTATGGATCCCCATTAGTTCCTGCCAAGGCAGCAGCTACTCTTCCTGGGGTTTATTATGGATCCCCATTAGTTCCTGCCAAGGCAGCAGCTACTCTTCCTGGGGTTTATTATGGATCCCCCAGTAGTTCCTGCCCAAGGCAGCAGCTACTCTTCCTGGGGTTTATTATGGATCCCCAGTAGTTCCTGCCAAGGCAGCAGCTACTCTTCCTGGGGTTTATTATGGATCCCCAGTAGTTCCTGCCAAGGCAGCAGCTACTCTTCCTGGGGTTTATTATGGATCCCCATTAGTTCCTGCCAAGGCAGCAGCTACTCTTCCTGGGGTTTATTATGGATCCCCATTAGTTCCTGCCAAGGCAGCAGCTACTCTTCCTGGGGTTTATTATGGATCCCCAGTAGTTCCTGCCAAGGCAGCAGCTACTCTTCCTGGGGTTTATTATGGATCCCCAGTAGTTCCTGCCAAGGCAGCAGCTACTCTTCCTGGGGTTTATTATGGATCCCCATTATTTTTATTCTGTACAGGCTCCCTTCTTTTCATTCTGTCAATTAGGTTAGTATTGTGGAGTAACTACAATGTTGTTGATCCATCCTGAGTTTTCTCCTATCACAGCCATTAAATTCTGTAACTGTTTTAAAGTCACCATTGGCCTCATGGAGAAATCCCTGAGCGGTTTCCTTCCTCTCCGGCAACTGAGTTAGGAAGGACGCCTGCATCTTTGTAGTGACTGGGTGTATTGATACAAAATCCAAAGTGTAATTAATAACTTCACCATGCTGAAAGGGATATTCGATGTCTGCTTTTTAAATTGTTACATCTACTAATAGGTGCCCTTATTTGCTAGGCATTAGAAAACCTCCCTGGTCTTTGTGCTCGAATCTGTGTTTGAAATTCCCTGCTCGACTGACGAAAAGGACAGTAAAAAATTAATCCTAAGACACAAGGTTTTGAAGTTGGTCTTAAATCTAGGAGATATACATGTTTTATATACATTTAGACATATTTAACCCCTTTTTTGGGTAGACACAAAACGACCTTCATACTTCCATTCGTTTTTTTACACCGGTACCGGTTACCTTCAGATGAGTCCTGTAGTAGAGCAAAACGGAGAAGACGTTCGTGTTCGTGACAGTCTCCCCTTTCCATAGACTGGTCATAATAGTTTCGACGCTACAGACATTAACTCATGGTCTGACCAACACCGCTCTAGTATCGGCGGTGAATTGAGACGCATCCAATGCAGAAAATAAAACGATCTCTAGCTTAAACTGACAGATTTTTATGGGGATTTTGACGGTGCGTCAATTGACTCTAGGGGGTTAAACACTATTATTGCACACAGTGAGTCCATGCAACTTATAATGTGACTTGTTAAGGCAGACCATTCCATAAAAATTGAGCTCTGTAGAAGAAAGCCCTGCCTCCAGCTGTTTGCTTAGAAATTCTAGGGACAATAAGGAGGCCTGCATCTTGTGACCGTAGCGTACGGGTAGGTATGTACGGCAGGACCAACTCGGAAAGATAGGTAGGAGCAAGTCTATGTAATGCTTTGTAGGTTAGCAGTAAAACCTTGAAATCAGCCCTAGCCTTAACAGGAAGCCAGTGTAGAGGCTAGCACCGGAGTAATATGATCAGATTGTTTGGTTCTACTCCATCACACAGATGGAGATGAGGAAGGCCCTGACAGATTCCATCCAGGAGGAGTTTCGTAGCCTGCGGACCAAGGCTGAGGCTCTCCACCAGCGGGTACAGACCACTACTTGAGCCCCAGGCTCCAGCACGGCCTCCACGCCTGGCACCTACCCAACCTCAGGGTACCAACTCAATATAGAGTGGACAGAGAGACAGACTGTACACACACACACACACAGTACAATATATACACACACACACAGTACAATATATACACACACACACAGTACAATATATACACACACACCACACAGTACAATATATACACACACACACACAGTACAATATATATACACACACACACACCTCTGCCTCATAGTGTGTGCTGTTCACCCTGTTGTCTTATAGACCAGCGGTCACCAATGTGATCATTGCAAGGAGAATCCTGGGATGCCCCTCAGAAATCATTCAGTCAAGATTCAGGAAACATTCATGAAACGTTGAGAAAACATTGTGTTCTTTGCTTCACATTTGAAACCAATTCAACGGGAATGTCCATAGAGCCAATGTTGTGTTTAACAGGCATTGTACCAACTGTCCCGTCCAGTTCCCTCCCGTCTTATGAAGTCACATGACATTCACCTCCGTCCCCACGGTAACAGTAGAACTAGTGGTAGAACAGTGAAGTGTGGTTCCCACAGTAACAGCAGAGCTGAGTAGTAGAGTGAAGTGTGGTTCCCACGGTAACAGCAGAACTTGGGTTTAGAAAACAGTGAAGTGGGGTTTCCCTGACCCCCTGGCAGTTTAGCGGGGCAAGGACATAACACCCGGGAAAAAATACGGCCCCCTAAAACAAAATCCTTTAAAAAAATTTTGTGAACCAATCTCTCTCCTTTTTTACCCCTCTGTTTCTCCCCCGTTTCCCCAATTTTCCCCGGTCTCCGTTCCCATTTTATCTTACCCCCTTTTAAAAAAATCTTTCTATCTCCCGTTTAAAATTCTATTTTTGTTTTCTACCCCCGTTCTCTTTCTTTTCTCTGTTTTTCCCCGTTATCCACCCTCTTTTTCTTTCTACCCGTTCTCCTATCTCTCTTTTTGTTTCCCTTTTCCCCAATCTCTCTTCCCCGTTCTCCATTTTCCCCTCCCGGTTTCCAAAATCTTTTCCTCTCTCCCTTTCTCCATCTCTTTTTAAAAACCCTTCCCCATCTCTCTTTTTCCCCCGTTCTAATCTCTCTCTAAAAAAGTTATTTTCCCCTGTTTCTCCCCCTTTTTCCCCCTTTCTCTCGTTTCTCTCCCGTTCCATCTCTCTTTTTTCTCTCCCCGTTCTAAATCTCTCTGTTTCTCTCCTTTTCCCATATCTCGTTTTCCCCCGTTCTAAATTTTCTTTTCTATTTTCTTCCCGTTTTCCATCTCTCTATCTTTATTTTTCCAAATCTTTTCCTTTCCCCCCCCTTTCCAAACCCTATCTATTTTTTCCGTTCTAAAATCTCTCTACCCCCCCCAAAAAGTTTCCATCTTTTTCTCCCCTTTTCCCATTTTCTCTCTACTCCCCCCTTTCCCCAAACTCTCTCTCTTCCCGTTTCCATCTCTTTTTCTCTCTATCGTTCCCCATCCCCTTGTTTTCCCCCTTTCCTAAATTTTCTCTAATGTTTCTCTCCCGTTTCCATCTCTCTCTTTTTTCCCTCCCCCGTTCCCATCATTTTCTCCCCTCCCTTTTCCCCACCCTCTCTATCTGTTCCCGTTCTCCATCTCTCTCTCCTTCTTTCCCCTCCCAGTTCTCCATTCTTTTAAAAAGTTTCAATCTTCTAAAAAACCGTTCTAAATTACTCTTTCCCGTCCATTATTTTTTCCCCGTTTAATTCTCTTTGTTTAAAATTCTTCTCCCCGGGCCCTCCATCTCTTTTCCCCCGTTCCCCATATTTTCTCCCCGTTTAAATCTCTCATCCCGTTCCCCATCTTTTCCTCTGTTTCTCCCCCGTTCTCCATTTTTTCTTTCTCCTTTTCCCATCTCTCTCTCCTTTTCCCCATCTCTCTCTCTCTCTCCCCTCCCGTTCTCCACTTCCCTCTTGTTTCTCCCCCGTTCTCCATCTCTCTCGGTCTCCCGTTCTCCATCTCTCTCTCTTTTTCCCCGTTCCCTTTCTCTCTCGGTTTTCCCGTTCTAATCTCTCTCTCGTTTTTCCTTTTTCTCCTTCCCCTTCCCGTTCTCCATCTCTCTCACCAGATCCCTCCTGTTGTACTGTAATGTATTTGCTGATTCATCCTCTTGTGGTGAGGTATGGTTCAGTCATGTCTGATCTCTACTGATCACAGAATATCTATTACTGTGATTGAAACAATGCCACCAATAAAGTACTGACTTTTGTACTTTTCAAATGTGTGTGTTTGCTCATCTGTATTGTAGGAATGCTGTTAACTGTAATGACGTGGGCAGCTGAGTTTGGACATCAATGAATCATGAAAGACATTGAATAACTATTTTATCACACTCACTTTTCCTACAGACAATTAGGATCAATTAAATGTAGCAGATGTTTTCATCCAAAGCGATGTGCGTTTAGCCACGTTATTTGGTATATTTTTTTGCTCCACAGTTTACCCACCTTTTTGCAGAAAAATGCATTGAAAGTATAGGGAGCTTTTTATCAGTTTACCCCCCTATTTTCTACCACTACATAACTAAACCAACACGTATTCCCTCTAAAATCAGAGTATTTGTTCAATCTGAATATTTGACAAACCTAACTGGCTTTCTGACATAATACATTGGACTTGTTTGAGGCGAAAGCAACCGACTGTTGATGAAAGTCGGGAGAGGAGAATCTGCTACAGCCGAAAGTCGGACACTGATGTGGTTTTCCAACAGCAGCTCAGAGCATCATGGCAGCGTTGCCATTGTTTTGTTTATACAAGGTTTTCCCCTCTTAATTTCGCCTACTGTTCTGACTTGGTGGTGCACATGTAGCCTATAACCTGTTTTAGAGAAATGTAATCATCGAATATTGTAAGAGCTTTCATTGTCTGCTTATATGCCCCCTTTATTTATCCTACGGTTCTGACTTGGTGTACAGGGAGGGAGAACACTGTAAGAACGGCCCATGTTCTGAATTCTGTCGCTGTACATTTCAAAAGTGCTGAACAAATAATTATATTGACTACGTCCGTCCTAGCTCGCTCATTAATGTCTTAATCGAAATTACGGATTGCCTCTTATCCGCTCGTCGTCCCCTTATGCCATAGTTTGTACATCTCAATTGTCAGTAGAAACCACATTTGTTTAAGCAAGTCAGCCATATCAGCTATGTTTTTTTTAAAGCCAGTAAATGATGCTGAATGAACTGTTTCGCTGCCAGACAAAGCTCCTCTGATAGCCAGGTGGAGCAGTGGTAAGGTGTTGGGACAGCTTTATGGAGGCCCTAACAGTTTGTGGGCCCCGTTTGTCACAGTTCTAGTGCAATTAATGTATTGTTTAGTGTCATGTTGTGTAGTGGCTTTGCTGGCATCCATCCCACTTTTAATTTTTTGGTTTGACCCACCAAGATTTACATGCTAAAATCGCCACTGCATATAAATACCTCCTCCGACTTTACGCGATGACTTCCATCTACACTCGTCTGCTACTCAAACGCGCCCAGTGAGACGTGATCTGCTGTCGACGGGTACATCGTCATTCCCAGTAGTGATCCGGAGGAAGATGGTTGCTGAGCAGAGGATTAGGATGATGTCTGGTCGGTTCTGTGTGGCGGTATTTCTAGCCGTGTTGTGCACCTTCTCCTCCGGGAAATGTGACGAACAAGTGCCGCTGATGCTGTGGACGAGTGAAGGGTAAGGGCCGTGTGTGTTGTTGGTTTTGGTCTCTGATATGGGGTTGCGAGGGGTTGACATCTTGTCATTCATACTCATAGTGGGGATCTTCATGTTGTCCTAACGTATTTGCTTGCTCGATACCTAGCTAACTACGTTATATCGTGGCAATTTCATCTGTGAAGCCACTAGCCAGTAAGAAATGTACTTTTATGTTGGCCATTTGAGATGTAGTTAGCTTAGAGGTCAGAGGACATTGTCAATGTCCTCATCGCATCGAGCTAGCAAGACGGTTACCTAGCTAGCCACCTGAAGTTATTAACGTTAGCCACCTGATCTGTTTTCAAGGCTGTAAACAATATTTCGTCTCCAATGTTTATTGAAAACAATACATTTGCACAATGAGCACTTGGTGTCTTTCAAATACATTGTTACAGTTGTTGGTTGGCAAGCAAGCAGATTATTTTGTTCATATTAGCATAGTGACATCATCAGTCACACTGCGTCTCCCAAGCGGTTAGCCGAAACCACGCCCCGTTTATCTTAGGGGCGTTTTCCAAACCTTAAAAAAAACCCAAAGTCATTGGCCCCAAAAAACATGGGGGAGCGGTGGGTTGGATAGGGGTTCACAACAACATGGAGAGCGGTGAAATTTGGGGAAAATTAAAACCAAAAAAATGAGAGCGGTGATTGGATTTGATTTTACCAACAAATGAGAGCGGTGGGTTGGGGTGGACGGCCAACAAATGAGAGCGGGTTTATTGGATAGATTCGGCCCAAAAACATTTAGAGCCCGGTGTTGGATAGATTCGGCCAACAACATGAGAGCGGTGTTTGGGATAGATTCAGCCAAAAACATGAGAGCGGTGATTGGATGATTCAGCCAACACATGAGAGCGTGTTTGATAGATTCAGCCAACAACAGAAAAGGGGTGTTTGGGATAGATTCAGCCAACAACATGAGAGCGGTGATTGATAGATTCAGCCAACAACATGAGAGGGGTGATTGGATAATTGGGCCCAAACAACATGAGAGCGGTGATTGGATAGATTCAGCCAACAACATGAGAGCGGTGATTGGATGGATTCGGCCAACAACATGAGAGCGGTGATTGGATAGATTCAGCCAACAACATGAGAGCGGTGATTGGATAGATTCGGCCAACAACATGAGAGCGGTGATTGGATAGATTCAGCCAACAACATGAGAGCGGTGATTGGATAGATTCAGAGAGCTGCAACAAATGGTCATCTGCGCGCACAGAGCGAGCGTGCAAGCGTCTCCCACCTCATCTGAGAAGAATGAATGCCAATATCGCTACAGCTAGGTAAGATTCCAGTCATTAACGTATAAAATAGCTTAAATATGAGTTTTTATGTATGGTTAATGTTTTATTTTCACTAGTGATTGTTACTTTCAGTCATGATTCTCATCTTGCTGGTCTCAGTTTTCAGGGCCTGTGCCAATGTGAGCGAAAACACTCATAATTATCCACAATTGAAGGTTAGCACAATTGAAAGTTAAGACACATTTCTTATTGATTTAATTAATGTAATGAATTCATGATTTTAAAAAAACTAGTTATCTGTTATTTTAGTGACCTATGTAGTTGTCAGTGAACATCACTGAGTTGATTACCTCCTGGGTACAGGTACCTATGAGGAGAGGCCCACACATGGACCAGTTGATTACCTCCTGGGTACAGGTCCCTATGAGGAGAGGCCCACACATGGACCAGTTGATTACCTCCTGGGTACAGGTCCCTATGAGGAGAGGCCCACACATGGACCAGTTGATTACCTCCTGGGTACAGGTCCCTATGAGGAGAGGCCCACACATGGACCAGTTGATTACCTCCTGGGTACAGGTCCCTATGAGGAGAGGCCCACACCATGGACCAGTTGATTTACCTCCTGGGTACAGGTCCCTATGAGGAGAGGCCCACACATGGACCAGTTGATTACCTCCTGGGTACAGGTCCCTATGAGGAGAGGCCCACACTGGACCAGTTGATTACCTCCTGGGTAACAGGTCCCTATGAGGAGAGGCCCACACATGGACCAGTTGATTACCTCCTGGGTACAGGTCCCTATGAGGAGAGGCCCACACATGGACCAGTTGATTACCTCCTGGGTACAGGTCCCTTGAGGAGAGGCCCACACATGGACCAGTTGATTACCTCCTGTGTACAGGTTCCTATGAGGAGAGGCCCACACATGGACCAGTTGATTACCTCCTGGGTACAGGTCCTATGAGGAGAGGCCCACACAAATGGGCCACTGTGCTTTTGAGGCCTCCTTTCCAATGGCAAGCCGAAGGAGTAAGTCAGTTTAGAGGCTACAGAAGACATGAGTCATGAGTCACATGGAGGGTCACAAACCCAAGTAAAGGATAGCGTGTGCTTTTTAAGGTAAGCAACACTGGAATGTCACACACTGTCTCTCTCTCTCTCTCACACACACACACACACACACACACATACATACACACACACATACACACACACACACACACACACACTACTTGTTTTGTTTAGTATCTTGCTATTTATCGTCTCCTACCCGATCCCAGTAAATCGTTTTTCTGTTTTGTAGAAATGAGAAGAATAAACTCCATATATTTTGTTCAGGCTCATTATAGGTGTCAACTCAATGTGGCCGTCAGATCCCAAACAGCCAATGACAGAAGACTGTCCAAGAACACCTGCTGCGAGGCAAAGATTACCTGTACCTCCCGAGTGGCGCAGTGGTCTAAGGCACTGCATCGCCGTGCTAGCTGTGCCACTAGAGATCCAGGCTCTGTCGTAGCCGGCCGCGACCGGGAGACCCATGGGGCGGCGCACAATTGGCCCAGCGTCGTCCAGGGTATGGGGAGGGAATGGCTGGCAGGGATGTTGGTAGAGCGTGACGTTTGCAACACCAGGGTTGTGGGTTCGATTCCCACGGGGGGCCAGTATGAAAAAAATAAAAAAAATAAAAAATAATGTATGCACTCACTAACTGTAAGTCACTCTGGATAAGAGCGTCTGCTAAATGACTAAAATGTAAATGTAAAAATGTACTCTGCTGACATGTGCCAACAAGACAGGAAGATTGAGCAGGTGGGTCAGTGATTAATGTCTAATAAGCCTGGTGGTTAATCCAGTTATCCCCTCTTTGTTCTCTGACTCAACTTGACACAATTCTGTGTGTGATTGGTCCCAGGAGCAAAGACCCTCATCTTCCAGAATATTTGGTTGTTGTGTGCATGTACAATGTACACAACCACAACATGTCTGTGGCAGACACCCTCAGGCACCAGGATGTGAGGGCCAAAGCCATAAAGACACTGACCTTTGCTCTTTGAAGGTATTTCTATGTTTATTTTTATTTATTTGTAAAAACCTGTTTTCGCTTTGTCATTATGGGGTATTGTGTGTAGATTGATGAGGAAAATGTTTTATTTAATCCATTTTAGAATAAGGCTGTAATGTAACAATGTGGAAAAATTCAAGGGGTCTGAATACTTTACGAATGGTGTGTATGTATCAGTCAAAGGTTTGGAAACACCTTCTCATTCAAGGGTTTTTCTTTATTTTTACTATTTTCTACATTGTAGAATAATAGTGAAGACATCAAAACTATGAAATAACACATATGGAATCATGTAGTAACCAAAAAAGTGCTAAACAAATCGAAATATTTGAGATTCTTCAAAGTAGCCACCCTTTGCCTTGATGACAGCTTTGCACACTCTTGGCATTCTCTCAACCAGCTTCACCTGGAATGCTTTTCCAACAGTCTTGAATTAGTTCCCACATATGCTTAGCACTTGTTGGCTGCTTTTCCTTCACTCTGCGGTCCGACTCATCCCAAACCATCTCAATTGGGTTGAGGTCAGGGGATTGTGGAGGCCAGGTCATCTGATGCAGCACTCCATCACTCTCCTTCTTGTTAAAATAGCCCTTAAACAGCCTGGAGGTATGTTGGGTCATTGACCTGTTACATTGAAAAACAAATGATAGTCCTACTAAGCCCAAACCAGATGGGATGGCGTATCGCTGCAGAATGCTGTGGTGGCCATGCTGGTTAAGTGTGCCTTGAATTCTAAATAAATCACAGACAGTGTCACCTGCAAAGCACCATCACACCTCCTCCTCCATGCTTTACGGTGGGAACCACACGTGGAGATTCCAGTTTCAACTGTTCTGCCTGCGGCTACGAAACCCCTACCTGTCCCAGACCTGCTGTTTTCAACTCTTAATGATCGGCTATGAAAAGCCAACTGAGAGACCTGAGCCCTAGGACCATACGTCGGGACTACCGGCCGTGGTGACTCCTTGCTGTCCCCAGTCCGCCTGGCCTTGCTGCTATTCCAGTTTCAACTGTTCTGCCTGCGGTTATGGAACCCCTACCTGTCCCAGACCTGCTGTTTTCAACTCTTAATGATCGGCTATGAAAAGCCAACTGAGATTTATTCCTGATTATTATTTGACCATGCTTGTCACTTATGAACATTTTTGAACATCTTGGCATGGTTCTGTTATAATCTCCACCCGGCACAGCCAGAAGAGGACTGGCCACCCCTCATAGCCTGGTTCCTCTCTAGGTTTCTTCCTAGGTTTTCGCCTTTCTAGGGAGTTTTTCCTAGCCACCGTGCTTCTACACCTGCATTACTAGCTGTTTGGGGTTTTAGGCTGGGTTTCTGTACAGCACTTCGAGATATTAGCTGATGTAAGAAGGGCTATATAAAATAAAATTGATTGATTGATTGATCCGTTCACCTACTCTGCGTCTCACAAAGACACGGCGGTTCGAACCAAAAATCTCAAATTTGGACTCATCAGACCAAAGGACACATTTCCACCGGTCTAATGTCCATTGCTCGTGTTTCTTGGCCCAAGCAAGTCTCTTCTTCTTATTGGTGTCCTTTAGTAGTGGTTTATTTGCAGCAATTTGATCATGAAGGCCTGATTTCACACAGTCTCATCTGAACAGTTACAAAAAACAAAAAAACAGTTGATGTTGAGATGTGTCTGTGACTTGAACTCTGTGAAGCATTTATTTGGGCTGCAATTTCTGAGGCTGGTAACTTTAATGAACATATCCTCTGCAGCAGAGGTAACTCTGGGTCTTCCATTCCTGTGGCGGTCCTCATGAGAGCCAGTTTCATCATAGTACTTGATGGTTTTTGCGACTGCATTTGAAGAAACTTTCAAAGTTCTTGAACTTTTCCGTATTGACTGACCTTCATGTCTTAAAGTAATGATGGACTGTCGTTTCTCTTTGCTTATTTGAACTGTTCTTGCCATAATATGGACTTGGTCTTTTACCAAATAGGGATATCTTCTTTTTACTCCCCCTACCTTGTCACAACACAACTGATAGGCTCAAACGCATTAAGAAGGAAAGAAGAAGGAAAGAAATTCCACAAATTAACTTTTAACAAGGCACACCTGTTAATTGAAATGCATTCCAGGTGACTACCTCATGAAGCTGGTTGAGAGAATGCCAAGGGTGTGCAAAGCTGTCATCAAGGCAAAGGGTGGCTATTTGAAGAATCCCAAATATAAAATATATTTTGATTTGTTTAACACTTATTTGGTTACTACATGATTCCATATGTGTTATTTCATAATTTTTATGTCTTCACTATTATTCTACAATGTAAAAATACAGATAAAACCTTGAATGAGTAGGTGTGTCCAAACTTTTGACTGCTAAAAACAATTTTTGTCGACTAATTGGGGTCAGCCCTACTCAAATTCATTGGAATTATATTGTTTGTCTGGAAGAGTGCATGCATCATTTAACTCAAATCCATTTCAAATCAAATGTTATTGGTCGCATACACATATTTAGCAGATGTTATCGTGGGTGTAGCAAAATGTTTTTATTCCTAGCTCCAACGGTACAGTAATATCTAGCAATACAAAACAATATACGCAAATCCAAAAAATAATGAAGAAATATTCAATATGAATGATACTGTTTGTCTCCGTGTCTTTAAGTTCCCCTCTCATCTATGTCATGTGTTTATCTAACAGATTCGCCTGAAATCGCCTGATTCGCCTGATTCGCCTGATTCGCCTGACCTGGTGGAAGACATTCTAAAGGGTTTCAGCTCCTCGACTACAGTGAGGCCCTGGTAGCAATGGCCAAACAACACAGAACAATGAAAGCAAATCCATTAAGGCTGGTGTCTGCAATGCATTGCTTCGGCAAAGCCCATGTCAGCCCCAGACCATTATTCCTCCTCCAACAAACTTTACAGTTGACACTATTGCATTTGACAATTTGAATGCACAGAGATACCGTGACGAGGTCCTGAGGCCCATTGTCGTGCCATTCATCCACTGCCATCACCTCATATTTCAGCATGATAATGCACAGCCCCATGTCGCAATGATCTTTACACAATTCCTGGAATCTGAAAATGTCCCAGTTCTTCCATGGCCTGCATACCCACCAGATCTGTCACCTATTGAGCATGTTTGGGATGCTCTGGATCGACTTGTATGCCAACGTGTTCCAGTTCCCGCCAATATCCAGCAACTTTGCACAGCCATTGAAGAGGAGTGGGACAACATTCCAGCCGGATCAACTCTATGCGAAGGAGATGTGTCGCGCTGCATGAGGCAAATGGTGGTCACATCAGATACTGACTGGTTTTCTGATCCACGCCCCTACTTAAAAAAAAAATAGGTGTCCGTGAACAACAGATGCGTATCTGTATTCCCAGTCATGTGAAATCCATAAATTAGGACCTAATTTATTTCAATCGACTGATTTCTTTATATAAACTTTAACTAAGTAAAATCTTTGAAATTGTTGCATGTTGCGTTTATTTTTGTTCAGTGTACTTAAAGTAACTAGAAATATTCCAATGTGTATGTAATAAATATATATATTCATTCATTCATTCTGGTGGCCCAACGCCCTAACAAGACACTTTATGTTGGTGTTTCCTTTATTTGAGCAGTTACCTGTTCCTCTAGGCAGAGTTTTCTACGGTCCTATTTTAAAGGGATACTTCACCAAAATGAAGTACCTATTTACATGTTGGTTTCTTATGAACAAGGAGAGACCTATGGTCCTATGGTTAGCCACTGCCACCAACAGTTAATATAATATACCGTTAGCATACTCTAAATGTCATGACCAAGTAGTCTTAAACTTCAAATAAAAATCACCCTGGTCATGGGCCTAAACCATGTGAATACATGAAAAATAGAAGGAAATTAGCTTTAAAAATGCATTTTTAAAGCTAATTTCCTGCTATTTTTCATGTTTTCACATGGCTTAGGCCCATGACCAGGGTGATTTTATTTTAATTTTAAATCATAGATTAGGCGTAGTTCAGGATTCTGACATTCACGATAGGAAATTTCACTCCAAGCAATCGTAAAGTTGGCAGCCCTGGTTATATGTTAAATCTTGTAAACCTAAATACAGTTTAAAAGTCACACAATAGAGAGTACATCATCATTGCTCTATGTATCACTGACTCTGGGTAAACTAGAGACTCTGGGGAAACTAGAGACTGGGGAAACTAGAGACTCTGGGGAAACTAGAGACTCTGGGAACTAGAGACTCGGGGAAACTAGAGACTCTGGGGAAACTAGAGACTCTGGGGAAACTAGAGACTCTGGGGAAACTAGAGACTCTGGGGGAAACTAGAGACTCTGGGGAAACTAGAGATCTGGGGAAACTAGAGACTCTGGGGAAACTAGAGACTCTGGGGAAACTAGAGAACTCTGGGGAAACTAGAGACTCTGGGGAAACTAGAGACTCTGGGGAAACTAGAGACTCTGGGGAGAAATAGAGACTCTGGGAAAACTAGAGACTCTGGGAAACTAGAGACTCTGGGGAAAACTAGAGACTCTGGGGAAACTAGAGACTTGGGGAAACTAGAGACTCTGGGGAAACTAGAGACTCTGGGGAACTAGAGACTCTGGGGGAAACTAGAGACTCTGGGGAAACTAGAGACTGGGGAAACTAGAGACTCTGGGGAAATAGAGACTCTGGGGAAACTAGAGAGACTCTGGGGAAACTAGAGACTCTGGGGAAACTAGAGACTGGGGAAACTAGAGACTGGGTGAAACTAGAGACTCTGGGGAAACTAGAGACTCTGGGAAACTAGAGACTCTGGGGAAACTAGAGACTCTGGGGAAACTAGAGACTCTGGGGAAACTAGAGATCTGGGGAAACTAGAGACTCTTGGGAAACTAGAGACTCTGGGGAAACTAGAGATCTGGGTAAACTAGAGACTCTGGGGAAACTAGAGACTCTGGGGAAACTAGAGACTCTGGGGAAACTAGAGACTCTGGGGAAACTAGGAGACTCTGGGGAAACTAGAGAATCTGGGGAAACTAGAGACTATGGGGTAAACTAGATACTGGGGAAACTAAGACTCTGGGGAAACTAGAGACTCTGGGGAAACTAGAGACTCGGGTAAAACTAGAGACCTGGGTAAACTAGAGACTCTGGGGAAACTAGAGACTCTGGGAACTAGAGACTCTGGGGAAACTAGAGACTCTGGGGAAACTAGAGACTCTGGGGAAACTAGAGACTCTGGGGAAACTAGAGACTCTGGGGAAACTAGAGACTTGGGGAAACTAGAGACTCGGGGAAACTAGAGACTCTGGGGAAACTAGAGACTCTGGGGAAACTAAGACTATGGTTAACTAGACTCTGGGGGAAAACTAAGACTCTGGGGGAAACTAGAGACTCGGGGAAACTAGAGACTCTGGGGAAACTAGAGACTTCTGGGGTAAACTAGAGACTCTGGGGAAACTAGAGACTCTGGGGAACTAGAGACTCTGGGGAAACTAGAGACTCTGGGGAAACTGGAAACTAGAGACTCTGGGGAAACTAGAGACTCTGGGGAAAACTAGAGACTCTGGGGAACTAGAGGACTCTGGGAAACTAGAGACTCTGGGAAACTAGAGACCTGGGGAAACTAGAGACTCTGGGTGAAACTAAGACTCTGGGGAAACTAGAGACTCTGGGGAAACTAGAGACCTGGTGAAACTAGAGACTCTGGGGAAACTAGAGACTCTGGGGAAACTAGAGACTGGGGAAACTAGAGATCTGGGGAAACTAGAGACTCTGGGAACTAGAGACTCTGGGGAAACTAGAGACTCTGGGGGAAACTAGAGACTCTGGGGGAACTAGAGACTCTGGGGAAACTAGAGACTCTGGGGAACTAGAGACTCTGGGGAAAACTAGAGACTCTGGGGAACTAGAGACTCTGGGGAAAACTAGAGACTCTGGGGAAACTAGAGACTCTGGGGAAACTAGAGATCTGGGGAAACTAGAGACTACTGGGGAAACTAGAGACTCTGGGAAACTAGAGACTCTGGGGAAACTAGAGACTCTGGGGAAACTAGAGACTCTGGGGAACTAGAGACTCTGGGGAAACTAGAGACTCTGGGAAACTAGGACTCTGGGGAAACTAGAGACTCGGGAAACTAGAGACTTGGGGAAACTAGACTCTGGACACTAAGACTCTGGGAAACTAGAGACTCTGGGGAAACTAGAGACTGGGGAAACTAGAGACTCTGGGGAAACTAGAGACTCTGGGAAACTAGAGACTCTGGGGAAACTAGAGACTCGGGGAAACTAGAGAGACTCTGGGGAAACTAGAGACTCTGGGGAAACTAGAGACTCTGGGGAAACTAGAGACTCTGGGGAAAACTAGAGACTCTGGGAAACTAGAGACTCTGGGAGAACTAGAGACTCTGGGGAAACTAGAGACTCTGGGGAAACTAGAGACTCTGGGGAAACTAGAGACTCCTGGGGAAACTAGAGACTCTGGGGAAACTAGAGACTCTGGGTAAACTAGAGACTCTGGGTAAACTATAGACTCTGGGGAAACTAGAAGACCTGGGTAAACTAGAGACTCTGGGGAAACTAGAGACTCTGGGGAAACTAGAGACTGGGGTAAACTAGAGACTCTGGGGAAAACTAGAGACTCTGGGGGAAACTAGAGACTCTGGGGAAACTAGAGACTCTGGGGGAAACTAGAGACTCTGGGGAACTAGAGACGCTGGGGAAACTAGAGACTCTGGGGAAACTAGAGAACTCTGGGAAACTAGAGACTCTGGGGAAACTAGAGACTCTGGGGAAACTAGAGACTCTGGGGAAACTAGAGACTCTGGGGAAACTAAGACTCTGGGGAAACTAGAGACTCTGGGGAAACTAGAGACTCTGGGGAAACTAGAGATCTGGGGAAAACTAGAGACTCTGGGGAAACTAGAGACTCTGGGGAAACTAGAGACTTGGGGAAACTAGAGACTCTGGGGAAACTAGAGACTCTGGGGAACTAGAGACTCTGGGGAAACTAGAGACTCTGGGGAAACTAGAGACTCTGGGGAAACTAGAGACTCTGGGGAAACTAGAGACTCTGGGGAAACTAGAGACTCTGGGGAAACTAGAGACTCTGGGGAAACTAGAGACTCTGGGGAAACTAGAGACTCTGGGGAAACTAGAGACTCTGGGGAAACTAGAGACTCTGGGGAACTAGAGACTCTGGGGAACTAGAGACTCTGGGGAAACTAGAGACTCTGGGGAAACTAGAGACTCTGGGGAAACTAGAGGACTCTGGGGAAACTAGAGACTGGGGAAACTAGAGACTCTGGGGAAACTAGAGACTGGGGAAATAGAGACTCTGGGAAACAGAGACTCTGGGGAAAACTGAGACGGAGACTCTGGGGAAACTAGAGACTCTGGGGAAACTAGAGACTCTGGGGAAACTAGAGACTCTGGGGAAACTAGAGACTCTGGGGAAACTAGAGACTCTGGGGAAACTAGAGACTCTGGGGGAAACTAGAGACTGGGGAAACTAGAGACTCTGGGGAAACTAGAGACTCTGGGGAAACTAGAGACTCTGGGGAAACTAGAGACTCTGGGGAAACTAGAGACTCTGGGGAAAACTAGAGACTCTGGGGAAACTAGAGACTCTGGGGAAACTAGAGACTGGCTAACACCGCTATCCTTTTATGTTTCTTTTTTGATGAACATTTCAAATCAAATTGTATTTGTCACATGCGCTGAATACAACAGGTGTAGACCTTACAGTGAAATGCTTACTGACAAGCCCTTAACCAACAATGCAGTTTTAAGGGGGGACAATGCAAATAGTCCAAGTAACCATTTGATTAGCTGTTCAGAAGTCTTATGGCTTGGGGGTAGAAGCTGTTAAGAAGCTTTTTGGAACTAGACTTGGTTCTCTGGTACCGCTTGCCGTGCGGTAGCAGAGAGAAGTGTCTATGACTAGGGTGGCTGGAGTCTTTTTGACAATTTTTAGGGCCTTCCTCTGACACCGCCTGGTATAGAGGTCCTGGATGGCAGGAAGCTTGGCCCCAGTGATGTACTGGGCTGTACGCACTACCCTCTGTAGTGCCTTGCGGTGGGATGCCAAGCAGATGCCATATCAGGCAGTGATGCAACCAGTCAGGATGCTCTCGATGGTGCAGCTGTGGAACATTTTGAGGATCTGAGGACCCATGCCAAATCTTTTCAGTCTCCTGAGGGGGAATAGGCTTTGTCGTGCCCTCTTCACGACTGTCTTGGTGTTTTTGGACCATGATAGTTTGTTGGTGATGTGGACACCAAGGAACTTGAAGCTCTCAACCTGCTCCACTACAGCTCCGTCGATGAGAATGGGGGCGTGCTCGGTGCTCCTTTTTCTGTAGTCCACAATCATCTCCTTTATCTTGATCACATTGAGGAAGAGGTTGTTATCCTGGCACCACACGGCCAGGTCTCTGACCTCCTCCCTATAGGCTGTCTCATCGTCAGGCCTACCACTGTTGTGTCGTCGGCAAACTTAATGATGGTGTTGGAGTAGTGCCTGGCCATGCAGTCATGGGTGAACAGGGAGTACAGGAGGGGACTGAGCACGCACCCCTGAGGGGCCCCGTGTTGAGGATTAGCATGGCAGATGTGTTGTTACCTACCCTTACCACCTGGGGGGCGGCCCGTCAGGAAGTCCAGGATCCAGTTGCAGAGGGAGGTGTTTAGTCCCAGGGTCCTTAGCTTAGTGATGAGTTTTGAGGGCACTATGGTGTTGAACGCTGAGCTGTAGTCAATGAATAGCATTCTCACGTAGGTGTTTCTTTTGTCCAGGTGGGAAAGGGCAGTGTGGAGTGCAAAAGAGATTGCATAATCTGTGGATCTGTTGGGGCGGTATGCAAATTGGAGTGGGTCTAGGGTTCCTGGGATAATGGTGTTGATGTGAGCCATGACCAGCCTTTCAAAGCAATGTGAGTGCTACGGGTCGGTAGTCATTTAGGCAGGTTACCTTAGTGTTCTTGGGCACAGGGACTATGGTGGTCTACTTGAAACATGTTGGTATTACAGACTGTCAGGGACAGGTTGAAAATGTCAGTGAAGACTCTTACCAGTTTGTCAGCGCATGCTCCAAGTAAACGTCCTGGTAATCCGTCTGGCCCTGTTGTATAATCGTGAGAGAAATTGAACTAGATAGCCACCTAGATATTAACTAGCTATTTACTAACAAGGTTATGGGCTAGCTGACTTTTCTCAAAACGAACCTCATCATGCTAGCCTACACACAGCCAAATATCACTCCAGAAACATCAAATAATTACCAATATTGATATGTTTTGTGGACATTTCACCCATCTTACTGCAGATTCTCTCAGGAGTCTCCAAAACATTAAATGACACAAAATACAATTTCATACACATGTCGAAACGGCCATAACTAGCTAAATATAGCTAGCTGGCTAAAGTTTGTCTCTACATTAACCTAAAGGACAGAGTGAAAATAATTATAGTTACTCCACAATGCTAACCTAAATGACAGAGTGACAAGAAGGAATACAGAGGTAGACATTAATGCCCCAGGCAAGTAAAAAAATTAATAATTTAACAAAATAAAGATGGACAAGAAGATTATAGATTTAAGTAAAACATATCACGCAAAAAATCACAATATCAAACAATTAGGCTACTCCGGTCACAATTGGATCAAAGAGTCCTGTCCTCCCATTCTCTGCAGAGGGCATCGGAGTATCATTATTGTAGTCCTGCATTGTAGTCATGCAGTCCCAAGATGCGTTTTTTTTTAGATCAAAGCGAGACACGTTTGCACATTCGTTCATAATTGCTAGTGAGTTATTTGCCCAATTATAGCACATTTTTGGTCAGCAATGAAAATCCTGGAAAGTCATGGTGCCACTGGGCTGGTGAGAGAGCAGCAGATCAAATAAGGATATTCAACAACTAGATAACCAGCCAAACGACATCATAACCAGCCAAACGACATCATAACCAGCCGAACTACATCATAACCAGCCGAACTACATCATAACCAGCCAAACGACATCATAACCAGCCAAACGACATCATAACCAGCCAAACGACATCATAACCAGCCAAACGACATCATAACCAGCCAAACGACATCATAACCAGCCAAACGACATCATAACCATCATAACCAGCCAAACGACATCATAACCAGCCAAACGACATCATAACCAGCCAAACGACATCATAACCATCATAACCAGCCAAACGACATCATAACCAGCCAAACGACATCATAACCAGCCGAACTACATCATAACCAGCCAAACGACATCATAACCAGCCAAACGACATCATAACCAGCCAAACGACATCATAACCAGCCAAACGACATCATAACCAGCCAAACGACATCATAACCAGCCAAACGACTTCATAACCAGCCAATCGACATCATAACCAGCCAAACGACATCATATGTTTTGATTCTAAAATAACTTCCCGCTGGCGCTCAGGTAGAACCGCAAATGGCCGACACGCAGTTGATATGGGTGTGCATGAAACCAATGCTGCATGCTCCGGTTGTAAAAACGTCTCTCAAGCGCTCAAAATTGGCTAGGATTCTCCTCTATTCAATACTGGCCATTTAATTCTGACTAAGTAAAAAATTTATTATAAAAATAGCCTAATTGACGAGTAACTCCTATGCTGTCTGGATCTCCCCTGAACACTGAATATTTTAACCTTATAAACATCTTAGTTCGCTACCTCACCCACCTTATCCATTGGATCCCTGGTTCATTGAATTAGGGAATTATTTTATAAATATATACAGTGCATTCGGAAAGTATTCAGACCCCTTGACCTTTTCCACATTTTGTTACGTTACAGCCTTATTCTAAAATGGATAAAATAGTTTTCCCTCAATCTACACACAATACCCCATAATGACAAAGCAAAAACAAGTTTTTATAGATTTTTGCAAATGTATTAAAAATAAACTGAAATGTCACATTTACATAAGTATTCAGACCCTTTACTCAGTACTTTGATGAAGGACCCTTGGCAGTGATTACAGCCTCGAGTCTTCTAGCTTGGCTCACCATCCATTTTAGAATAAGGCTGTAACGTAACAAAATGGAAAAGGTCAAGGGGTCTGAATACTTTCTGAAAGCTCTGTAAGTATTTGGTTGGAATTGTAATGTTGCAGGGAGTCCAGAGAGCTGCCACATTGTAATTATTATTATTATAGTTTTTTTAATCAGCTGCTCAACAGGACCTTGATAAGGTGACCGGTGTGTTTGAGCAGGGCTGGATAAAAATCCTGCACACCCAGTAGCTCTCCAGATGGAGGGTTGACGGACCACTTGTTTTAATCAGCAGCCCATCAGTGCAGTATTTTACTTTGGGGGGGGTTAAGTGCCTTGCTCAAGGGCACAATGGCAGGAGATCTAATACATGGGATCAGAGACCAACAGCCTTCCATTGACGTATTGCCAGTGATGATAATAAATGGTATTTCGTGAAGTGGTTCCTTTCATCATACAACACAATGTTCCGGAACAGAACCGTTATTTTAAAAGCAACCGGTTAATAACGTTGTTTTATGTTCCAGGCATCTGGTCCCACAACAAAACCCAACAAAACCCTAACTCTGTCATTCAGAAACATATTCCAGTGTCTGCCTGCAAGCTGGAAATCTTTCCCTGTGCTTGTTTAGGCTACCAGCCCCTCCCCCCTCTGAAGCAGAGGCCACTGTAGCCCCTCCCCCCTCTGAAGCAGAGGCCACTGTAGCCCCTCCCCCCTCTGAAGCAGAGGCCACTGTAGCCCCTCCCCCCTCTGAAGCAGAGGCCACTGTAGCCCCTCCCCCCTCTGAGGCAGAGGCTACCAGCCCCTCCCCCCTCTGAAGCAGAGGCTACCAGCCCCTCCCCCCTCTGAAGCAGAGGCTTCCAGCCCCTCCCCCCTCTGAAGCAGAGGCCACTGTAGCCCCCCCCCTCTGAAGCAGAGGCTACCACCCCTTCCCCCCTCTGAAGCAGAGGCTTCCTGCCCCTCCCCCCCTCTGAAGCAGGCCTTCCTGCCCCTCCCCCCTCTGAAGCAGAGGCTTTTCCTGCCCCTCCCCCATTCTGAAGCAAGGGTTCCTGCCCCTCCCCCATCTGAAGCAGGCTTCCTGCCCCTCCCCCCTCTGAAGCAGAGGCTTCCTGCCCCTCCCCCCTCTGAAGCAGAGGCTTCCTGCCCCCCCCCCTCTGAGGCAGAGGCTACCAGCCCCTCCCCCCTCTGAGGCAGAGGCTAACCAGCCCCCCCCCCTCTGAAGCAGAGGCTACCAGCCCCTCCCCCCCTCTGAAGCAGAGGCTTCCCGCCCCCCCCCCTCTGAAGCAGAGGCTTCCAGCCCCTCCCCCCTCTGAAGCAGAGGCTACCAGCCCCTCCCCCCTCTGAAGCAGAGGCTACCAGCCCCTCCCCCCTCTGAAGCAGAGGCTTCCTGCCCCTCCCCCCTCTGAAGCAGAGGCTCCAGCCCCCTCCCCCCTCTGAAGCAGAGGCTTCCTGCCCCTCCCCCTCTGAAGCGGAGGCTTCCTGCCCCTCCCCCCTCTGAAGCAGAGGCTACCAGCCCCTCCCCCCTCTGAAGCAGAGGCTACTGTAGCCCCTCCCCCCTCTGAAGCAGAGGCTTCCTGCCCCTCCCCCCTCTGAAGCAGAGGCTACCAGCCCCTCCCCCTTCTGAAGCATAGGCTACTGTAGCCCCTCCCCCCTCTGAAGCATAGGCTACTGTAGCCCCTCCCCCCTCTGAAGCAGAGGCTACCAGCCCCTCCCCCCTCTGAAGCAGGGGCTACCAGCCCCCTCCCCCCTCTGAAGCAGAGGCTACCTGCCCCTCCCCCCTCTGAAGCAGAGGCTCCTGCCACTCCCCCCTCTGAAGCAGAGGCTTCCGCCCCTCCCCCCCTCTGAAGCAGAGGCTTTCTGCCCCTCCCCCTCTGAAGCAGAGGCTTCCTGCCCCTCCCCCCTCTGAAGCAGAGGCTTCCTGCCCCTCCCCCCTCTGAAGCAGAGGCTTCCAGCCCCTCCCCCCTCTGAAGCAGAGGCTACCAGCCCCTCCCCCCTCTGAAGCAGAGGCTACCAGCCCCTCCCCCCTCTGAAGCAGAGGCTTCCTGCCCCTCCCCCCTCTGAAGCAGAGGCTACCAGCCCCTCCCCCCTCTGAAGCAGAGGCTTCCTGCCCCTCCCCCCTCTGAAGCGGAGGCTTCCTGCCCCTCCCCCCTCTGAAGCAGAGCTACCAGCCCCTCCCCCCCTCTGAAGCAGAGGCTACCAGCCCCTCCCCCCTCTGAAGCAGAGGCTTCCTGCCCCTCCCCCCTCTGAAGCAGAGGCTTCCTGCCCCTCCCCCCTCTGAAGCGGAGGCTTCCTGCCCCTCCCCCCTCTGAAGCAGAGGCTACCAGCCCCTCCCCCCTCTGAAGCAGAGGCTTCCTGCCCCTCCCCCCCTCTGAAGTGGAGGCTTCCTGCCCCTCCCCCCTCTGAAGCAGAGGCTACCAGCCCCTCCCCCTATGAAGCAGAGGCTTCCAGCCCCTCCCCCTATGAAGCAGAGGCTACTCTACTGACATTACAAGCTTCATTCTGAAGACGGGGATATTTTTAATTAGCTAGAGAAGAATGGATGTACTTTTCCAGAGCTAGTTAAGGATACTATAGGCCTAGTTATCATGTTGCACTTTGTATTTATTAACTACAAAAATATGTTTTTAGTTCTGGTGCTGCTCTGCACACACAACCTTGTTAGCTAGCTAGCTCAAAGGACATTCAAAGTTCCTCCATAGAAGCCACTCCTCCTAGGTATAATTCTGTGGACCTAATTAATATAATGCCATAACAAGATGCCCAGTGCTTCAAGCCTCCTCCTCAATCCTCTCCTCAACCTCCTCCTCAACTCTCTCCTCAACCCTCTCCTCAACCCTCTCCTCAATTCTCTCCTCAACCTCCTCCTCAATCCTCTCCTCAATTCTCTCCTCAACCCTCTCCTCAACTGTCTCCTCAACCTCCTCCTCAACCTCCTCCTCAATCCTCTCCTCAACCTCCTCCTCAACTCTCTCCTCAACCCTCTCCTCAACCCTCTCCTCAATTCTCTCCTCAACCTCCTCCTCAATCCTCTCCTCAATTCTCTCCTCAACCCTCTCCTCAACTGTCTCCTCAACCTCCTCCTCAACCTCCTCCTCAACCTCCTCCTCAATCCTCTCCTCAATCCTCTCCCCACCTGCTAAATGTCAGTTTCATCTTGCGCCATGGGCTACACCTGTCTGTCCATCACTCATGTAACCAACCAGCCTGCCTGCTCTATCCACACTGATTGGTCAAGTCATTTAATGAGCTAAATGTTTTAAAAAATACTTGATTTCACAGGTGAAAAAGGGAACGTAAAGGAAGAATCTAAACTGGTACTTTATTTTGGGTTCGATCCAGTTCTGAACTTTATTTTGCTGCTAGGAACAGAGGAACGAAATGAAAAAAAGTGGTTCTGTTCAGAACGAAACGATTGGAAAATAATTTAGTTTCAACCCCCAGCTGGGGAGAATAGTGCTAAGCACCAATGAAATACAACAGGTGGCGACCTTACCGTGAAATGCTCACAAACAAGCCCTTAACCAGGCAAAAACCTAGAGGAAAACCTGGTTCAGTCTGCTTTCCACCAGACACTGGGAGATGAATTCACCTTCCAGCAGGACAATAACCTAAAGCAAAAGGCCAGATATACACTGGAGTTGCTGACCTAGAAGACAGTGAATGTTGCCTAGTTAGTTTTGACTTGAATCGGCTTGAAGGTATATGGCTTTAAAATGGCTGTCTAGCAATGATCAACAACCAGCTTGAAGAATTAAATAAATAATGGTGTTCAAAGCTCTTAGACTTACCTAGAAAGACTTTGCTCTAATCGCTGCCAAATGTCATTCTAACATGTATTGACCCGGGGTGTGAATATTTATGTAAATTAGATATTTCTGTATTTCATTTTCAATAAATGTGCAAAACATTCTAAAAACGTTTTCACTGTAATTATGTGGTATTGTGTGTGTAGATGGGTGAGATGTTTTATTTATTGAATCCATTTTGAATTCAGGCTGGAACACAACCAAATGTGGAATAAGTCAAGGGGTCTGATTTTTTTCTGAAGGCAGTGTATTTTGACAACACTTGCAGAGCTGTCTAATGGGACAATAAATTGTAGCTGGTCATGTACATCGTCTCCTCTCTGCCCAGATACTGGTTCAGACTAGGGCACAACATGGAGACGCTTCGTTACGGAAAATCGACACATGATCTTGTAGGACAAGTTCAGCTGGGGGGAGAGGAACAGGAGTTTTGACCAGCATCCCGTTGACAGGCCGAGTAGCCAAAACATAAAACTACCCTTGGTTGTGTAACCCAAACCAATAGGGCTGCTTTTTACTGTATCTGGGTGTGTTCGGGAAGGCAGAAGCCACATTTCCATTCTAACCAATTGACAACAAAGTTGTATTCTATTTGGAAATGTAGCATCAGTTTGCTGTTCAGTTGAAGTCCCTGTTGCACTCTGTTTGGTAACGTTTCATCCCTCCTGAACGTTGCCAGGTCTGGTCTGCTGCTCAGGCTGTTCCTGCTGTTGCACTCTGTTTGGTAACGTTTCATCCCTCCTGAACGTTGCCAGGTCTGGTCTGCCGTCTCAGGCTGTTCCTGCTGTTGCACTCTGTTTGGTAACGTTTCATCCCTCCTGAACGTTGCCAGGTCTGGTCTGCCGGCTCAGGCTGTTCCTGCTGTTGCACTCTGTTTGGTAACGTTTCATCCCTCCTGAACGTTGCCAGGTCTGGTCTGCTGTCTCAGGCTGTTCCTGCTGTTGCACTCTGTTTGGTAACGTTTCATCCCTCCTGAACGTTGCCAGGTCTGGTCTGCTGTCTCAGGCGGTTCCTGCTGTTGCACTCTGTTTGGTAACGTTTCATCCCTCCTGAACGTTGCCAGGTCTGGTCTGCTGTCTCAGGCGGTTCCTGCTGTTGCACTCTGTTTGGTAACGTTTCATCCCTCCTGAACGTTGCCAGGTCTGGTCTGCTGTCTCAGGCTGTTCCTGCTGTTGCACTCTGTTTGGTAACGTTTCATCCCTCCTGAACGTTGCCAGGTCTGGTCTGCTGTCTCAGGCGGTTCCTGCTGCTGGTCACGTAGTGGGCATCACTCAGCTGAGCTCATACCTGGAGACCGCCCTGGGGTCCGCCCCGCGCAACGTACTGCTCTTCCTGCAGGACAAGGTTATACACACCACACACACACACACACACACACACACACAACACACACACACACACACACACACACACACACACACACACACACACACACACATACACACACACAACACACACACACACACACACACACACACACACACACACACACCAACACCTACACACCACGCACACACACACCTATACACACACCACAACCACACACACACATCTACAAACCACACACCCACACACCTACACACATCTACACACCAAACACACACCTACACACCACACACACCAACAAACCTACACACCACACACACCTACACACCACCTACACACCACACACACACCTACACACACACACACATCTACAAACCACCTACACACACCCACACACCACACACACACCTACACACCACACCAACACCCACACACCACACACACCTACACACACCTACACACACCTACCTTTGTAGCCCGTATATTAGTTATGTATTTTACTCTCTCTCTCTTCTAGATGAGTATTGAGGACTTCACCATGTACGGAGGGGCGTTTGGCAACAAGCAAGACAGTGCTTTCCCTAACCTAGAGGGGGCGCTGCGCTCCAGCCCCTCCCCATTGGTCCTGCCTACCGTGGCCTGGCCAGCAACCAATGCTGTGATTGGTCAACTCCAGGACCAATTAGACACCTCTCCTCTCTACATGGACCCAGAGATGCTCAGCCAGCTACGACTCAATGCTTCTACACCCGCCCTGCTAGTCTTCAGACTACCCTACAGCACCGGGTATACACACACACACACACACACACACACACACACACACACACACACACACACACACACACACACACACACACACACACACACACACAGTTCTGATTCTGTTTATCTCACAGGTCAGTTTTATATGGTTTACAGTGTTTCCCCTAGCATTTAATTCAGCAGTGGTGGCAAAGTTAGCGTGGGGTGGTGGGGGTAATGGGCGTGGCCAATGGCACAGTTTTTTTAAAGGCCCTCCTCTTGGCCGCAGAGACAGAATTTTGTTGTTTTAAAGTAATTGCCCAGTGTTTTCAGATTTGAATGAAATATGACCTGTAATTACTTACAATATGAGTGAAATCGTTTTCCTAGTTATCCCTAAAAAACATTTATTACGTCTGTTAAAAAGCAGCTTTTCTGTGTTGGAATGATGTGGGCGTGCCCCAACAACAGAATGGTATATGCTGGTCATTAAAAATATTAATTTGAGTAGACTGCTGATTGGCCAGCTCATCCTCCTCTAGACTGCTGATTGGCCAGCTCATCCTCCTCTAGACTGCTGATTGGCCAGCTCATCCTCCTCTAGACTGCTGATTGGCCAGTTCATCCTCCTCTAGACTGCTGATTGGCCAGCTCATCCTCCTCTAGACCGCTGATTGGGCAGCTCATCCTCCTCTAGACCGCTGATTGGCCAGTTCATCCTCCTCTAGACCGCTGATTGGGCAGCTCGTCCTCCTGAGGAGTATTACATTATACTCAATGAGGAAGTAGCTTTTTAAAAGTTTGAGGTGTGGTTTTTGAAGTGTTTTCTTCTCCAATGTATTCTTTGGCCACAAATACATCAGATACAACAGATACAGCAGACCTGAGGGAGGGCTTGTTGTTGAGCCAGCCTTCATTATAGTAGACCTGAGGGAGGGCTTGGGTTGTTGAACCAGCCTTCATTATAGTAGACCTGAGGGAGGGCTTGTTGTTGAACCAGCCTTCATTATAGTAGACCTGAGGGAGGGCTTGGGTTGTTGAACCAGCCTTCATTATAGTAGACCTGAGGGAGGGCTTGTTGTTGAACCAGCCTTCATTATAGTAGACCTGAGGGAGGGCTTGTTGTTGAACCAGCCTTCATTATAGTAGACCTGAGGGAGGGCTTGGGTTGTTGTTGAACCAGCCTTCATTATAGTAGACCTGAGGGAGGGCTTGGGTTGTTGAACCAGCCTTCATTATAGTAGACCTGAGGGAGGGCTTGGGTTGTTGTTGAACCAGCCTTCATTATAGTAGACCTGAGGGAGGGCTTGGGTTGTTGTTGAACCAGCCTTCATTATAGTAGACCTGAGGGAGGGCTTGGGTTGTTGTTGAACCAGCCTTCATTATAGTAGACCTGAGGGAGGGCTTGTTGTTGAGCCAGCCTTCATTATAGTAGACCTGAGGGAGGGCTTGGGTTGTTGTTGAACCAGCCTTCATTATAGTAGACCTGAGGGAGGGCTTGTTGTTGAACCAGCCTTCATTATAGTAGACCTGAGGGAGGGCTTGGGTTGTTGTTGAACCAGCCTTCATTATAGTAGACCTGAGGGAGGGCTTGTTGTTGAACCAGCCTTCATTATAGTAGACCTGAGGGAGGGCTTGTTGTTGAACCAGCCTTCATTATAGTAGACCTGAGGGAGGGCTTGGGTTGTTGTTGAACCAGCCTTCATTATAGTAGACCTGAGGGAGGGCTTGGCTTGTTGTTGAACCAGCCTTCATTATAGTAGACCTGAGGGAGGGCTTGTTGTTGAACCAGCCTTCATTATAGTAGACCTGAGGGAGGGCTTGTTGTTGAACCAGCCTTCATTATAGTAGACCTGAGGGAGGGCTTGGGTTGTTGTTGAACCAGCCTTCATTATAGTAGACCTGAGGGAGGGCTTGGCTTGTTGTTGAACCAGCCTTCATTATAGTAGACCTGAGGGAGGGCTTGGGTTGTTGTTGAACCAGCCTTCATTATAGTAGACCTGAGGGAGGGCTTGGGTTGCTGTTGAACCAGCCTTCATTATAGTAGACCTGAGGGAGGGCTTGGGTTGTTGTTGAACCAGCCTTCATTATAGTAGACCTCAGGGAGGGCTTGGGTTGTTGTTGAACCAGCCTTCATTATAGTAGACCTGAGGGAGGGCTTGGGTTGTTGAACCAGCCTTCATTATAGTAGACCTGAGGGAGGGCTTGTTGTTGAACCAGCCTTCATTATAGTAGACCTGAGGGAGGGCTTGGGTTGTTGTTGAACCAGCCTTCATTATAGTAGACCTCAGGGAGGGCTTGGGTTGTTGTTGAACCAGCTTTCATTATAGTAGACCTGAGGGAGGGCTTGGGTTGTTGAACCAGCCTTCATTATAGTAGACCTGAGGGAGGGCTTGTTGTTGAACCAGCCTTCATTATAGTAGACCTGAGGGAGGGCTTTGGTTGTTGTTGAACCAGCCTTCATTATAGTAGACCTGAGGGAGGGCTTGGGTTGTTGAACCAGCCTTCATTATAGTAGACCTGAGGGAGGGCTTGTTGTTGAACCAGCCTTCATTATAGTAGACCTGAGGGAGGGCTTGTTGTTGAACCAGCCTTCATTATAGTAGACCTGAGGGAGGGCTTGTTGTTGAACCAGCCTTCATTATAGTAGACCTGAGGGAGGGCTTGTTGTTGAACCAGCCTTCATTATAGTAGACCTGAGGGAGGGCTTGGGTTGTTGTTGAACCAGCCTTCATTATAGTAGACCTGAGGGAGGGCTTGGGTTGTTGTTGAACCAGCCTTCATTATAGTAGACCTGAGGGAGGGCTTGGGTTGTTGTTGAACCAGCCTTCATTATAGTAGACCTGAGGGAGGGCTTGGGTTGTTGTTGAACCAGCCTTCATTATAGTAGACCTGAGGGAGGGCTTGTTGTTGAACCAGCCTTCATTATAGTAGACCTGAGGGAGGGCTTGGGTTGTTGTTGAACCAGCCTTCATTATAGTAGACCTGAGGGAGGGCTTGTTGTTGAACCAGCCTTCATTATAGTAGACCTGAGGGAGGGCTTGTTGTTGAACAAGTCTTCATTATAGTAGACCTGAGGGAGGGCTTGGGTTGTTGAACCAGCCTTCATTATAGTAGACCTGAGGGAGGGCTTGGGTTGTTGTTGAACCAGCCTTCATTATAGTAGACCTGAGGGAGGGCTTGTTGTTGAACCAGCCTTCATTATAGTAGACCTGAGGGAGGGCTTGGGTTGTTGTTGAACCAGCCTTCATTATAGTAGACCTCAGGGAGGGCTTGGGTTGTTGTTGAACCAGCCTTCATTATAGTAGACCTGAGGGAGGGCTTGGGTTGTTGTTGAACCAGCCTTCATTATAGTAGACCTGAGGGAGGGCTTGGGTTGTTGTTGAACCAGCCTTCATTATAGTAGACCTGAGGGAGGGCTTGGGTTGTTGTTGAACCAGCCTTCATTATAGTAGACCTGAGGGAGGGCTTGGGTTGTTGTTGAACCAGCCTTCATTATAGTAGACCTGAGGGAGGGCTTGTTGTTGAACCAGCCTTCATTATAGTAGACCTGAGGGAGGGCTTGTTGTTGAACCTTCGTTATAGTAGACCTGAGGGAGGGCTTGGGTTGTTGTTGAACCAGCCTTCATTATAGTAGACCTGAGGGAGGGCTTGGGTTGTTGTTGAACCAGCCTTCATTATAGTAGACCTGAGGGAGGGCTTGGGTTGTTGTTGAACCAGCCTTCATTATAGTAGACCTGAGGGAGGGCTTGTTGTTGAACCAGCCTTCATTATAGTAGACCTGAGGGAGGGCTTGTTGTTGAACCAGCCTTCATTATAGTAGACCTGAGGGAGGGCTTGGGTTGTTGAACCAGCCTTCATTATAGTAGACCTGAGGGAGGGCTTGGGTTGTTGATGAACCAGCCTTCATTATAGTAGACCTGAGGGAGGGCTTGGGTTGTTGATGAACCAGCCTTCATTATAGTAGACCTGAGGGAGGGCTTGTTGTTGAACAAGTCTTCATTATAGTAGACCTGAGGGAGGGCTTGGGTTGTTGAACCAGCCTTCATTATAGTAGACCTGAGGGAGGGCTTGGGTTGTTGTTGAACCAGCCTTCATTATAGTAGACCTGAGGGAGGGCTTGTTGTTGAACCAGTCTTCATTATAGTAGACCTGAGGGAGGGCTTGGGTTGTTGTTGAACCAGCCTTCATTATAGTAGACCTGAGGGAGGGTTTGGGTTGTTGTTGAACCAGCCTTCATTATAGTAGACCTGAGGGAGGGCTTGGGTTGTTGTTGAACCAGCCTTCATTATAGTAGACCTGAGGGAGGGCTTGTTGTTGAACCAGCCTTCATTATAGTAGACCTGAGGGAGGGCTTGGGTTGTTGTTGAACCAGCCTTCATTATAGTAGACCTGAGGGAGGGCTTGTTGTTGAACCAGCCTTCATTATAGTAGACCTGAGGGAGGGCTTGGGTTGTTGTTGAACCAGCCTTCATTATAGTAGACCTGAGGGAGGGCTTGGGTTGTTGTTGAACCAGCCTTCATTATAGTAGACCTGAGCGAGGGCTTGGGTTGTTGTTGAACCAGCCTTCATTATAGTAGACCTGAGGGAGGGCTTGGGTTGTTGATGAACCAGCCTTCATTATAGTAGACCTGAGGGAGGGCTTGTTGTTGAACCAGCCTTCATTATAGTAGACCTGAGGGAGGGCTTGGGTTGTTGTTGAACCAGCCTTCATTATAGTAGACCTCAGGGAGGGCTTGGGTTGTTGTTGAACCAGCCTTCATTATAGTAGACCTCAGGGAGGGCTTGGGTTGTTGTTGAACCAGCCTTCATTATAGTAGACCTGAGGGAGGGCTTGGGTTGTTGTTGAACCAGCCTTCATTATAGTAGACCTGAGGGAGGGCTTGGGTTGTTGTTGAACCAGCCTTCATTATAGTAGACCTGAGGGAGGGCTTGTTGTTGAACCAGCCTTCATTATAGTAGACCTGAGGGAGGGCTTGTTGTTGAACCTTCGTTATAGTAGACCTGAGGGAGGGCTTGGGTTGTTGTTGAACCAGCCTTCATTATAGTAGACCTGAGGGAGGGCTTGGGTTGATGAACCAGCCTTCATTATAATAGACCTGAGGGAGGGCTTGGTTGTTGTTGAACCAGCCTTCATTATAGTAGACCTGAGGGAGGGCTTGTTGTTGAACCAGCCTTCATTATAGTAGACCTGAGGGAGGGCTTGGGTTGTTGTTGAACCAGCCTTCATTATAGTAGACCTGAGGGAGGGCTTGGGTTGTTGTTGAACCAGCCTTCATTATAGTAGACCTGAGGGAGGGCTTGGGTTGTTGTTGAACCAGCCTTCATTATAGTAGACCTGAGGGAGGGCTTGGGTTGTTTTTGAACTAGCCTTCATTATAGTAGACCTGAGGGAGGGCTTGTTGTTGAACCAGCCTTCATTATAGTAGACCTGAGGGAGGGCTTGGGTTGTTGTTGAACCAGCCTTCATTATAGTAGACCTGAGGGAGGGCTTGGGTTGTTGTTGAACCAGCCTTCATTATAGTAGACCTGAGGGAGGGCTTGTTGTTGAACCAGCCTTCATTATAGTAGACCTGAGGGAGGGCTTGGGTTGTTGTTGAACCAGCCTTCATTATAGTAGACCTGAGGGAGGGCTTGTTGTTGAACCAGCCTTCATTATAGTAGACCTGAGGGAGGGCTTGGGTTGTTGTTGAACCAGCCTTCATTATAGTAGACCTGAGGGAGGGCTTGGGTTGTTGTTGAACCAGCCTTCATTATAGTAGACCTGAGGGAGGGCTTGTTGTTGAACCAGCCTTCATTATAGTAGACCTGAGGGAGGGCTTGGGTTGTTGTTGAACCAGCCTTCATTATAGTAGACCTGAGGGAGGGCTTGGGTTGTTGTTGAACCAGCCTTCATTATAGTAGACCTGAGGGAGGGCTTGGGTTGTTGTTGAACCAGCCTTCATTATAGTAGACCTGAGGGAGGGCTTGGGTTGATGAACCAGCCTTCATTATAATAGACCTGAGGGAGGGCTTGGTTGTTGTTGAACCAGCCTTCATTATAGTAGACCTGAGGGAGGGCTTGTTGTTGAACCAGCCTTCATTATAGTAGACCTGAGGGAGGGCTTGGGTTGTTGTTGAACCAGCCTTCATTATAGTAGACCTGAGGGAGGGTTTGGGTTGTTGTTGAACCAGCCTTCATTATAGTAGACCTGAGGGAGGGCTTGGGTTGTTGTTGAACCAGCCTTCATTATAGTAGACCTGAGGGAGGGCTTGGGTTGTTGTTGAACTAGCCTTCATTATAGTAGACCTGAGGGAGGGCTTGTTGTTGAACCAGCCTTCATTATAGTAGACCTGAGGGAGGGCTTGGGTTGTTGTTGAACCAGCCTTCATTATAGTAGACCTGAGGGAGGGCTTGGGTTGTTGTTGAACCAGCCTTCATTATAGTAGACCTGAGGGAGGGCTTGTTGTTGAACCAGCCTTCATTATAGTAGACCTGAGGGAGGGCTTGGGTTGTTGTTGAACCAGCCTTCATTATAGTAGACCTGAGGGAGGGCTTGGGTTGTTGTTGAACCAGCCTTCATTATAGTAGACCTGAGGGAGGGCTTGGGTTGTTGTTGAACCAGCCTTCATTATAGTAGACCTGAGGGAGGGCTTGGGTTTTGAACATATGAAACGGAAAACAAGTTATTTTTACACTTCTAAATAGGAGTTTTACTGGAATTCAACAAGGTACTCATCTCCTGTTTCATGATGGCCGTGGAAACGTAGCAAACATCATGGAGGGGGTTTTATGCAAGTCCTAAACGGGACCTACATGTCTAAAATAATGTGGACCTGCTTAGATAAAAAGGGAATGTCAGCTCACTGTTTTACTCCTTTCAAACTTGATATTTTAATTAAGATTTAGTGATTCAAGATTTATTTCCAAGCGGTCTCAGGAGCCAAACCCTTTATCGACAGTCTTGACAACTTCACGTTTGCATTGGGCAGACAAAAAAATACTTAATTGAGAGGAGGGGAGGCTATGCTTGATTTTTAATAAAATAAAACGTAATGGTAAAAAACATTAGTTTTTTTATGTTTCTAAATAGAAGTCACCAAAGGCACATTAGGCTACTCTTGTTCCATGTGCATATGGGCAGTGTGCCTCATGGTTGGATAGGCTGAGTTTCCACTGTCAAAATTCATGCCATAACCAACTGCGTTAATCCTAAAACCAGTTTTTGGTTGGTCTTAAATATCCCTATCAGCACTGCCTGAAATTAGCATTTTGGATCTTGGCTATTTACACGGGGTAACAGTACTGTGTTGATGTGCAGGGGTACGAGGTAATTGAAGTAGATATGTACATACAGTGCATTCGGAAAGTATTCAGACCCCTTGACTTTTTCCACATTTTGTTACGTTACAGCCTTATTCTAAAATTGATTAAATTGTTTTTTTTCTTCACATCAATCTACACACAATACCCCATCATGACAAAGCAAAAACAGTTTTTTTGAAATGTTTGCTAATTTATTAAAAATTAAAAACGGAAATATAACATTTACATAAGTATTCAGATCCTTTACTCAGTAATTTGTTGAAGAACCTTTGGCAGCGATTACAGCCTCTAGCATTCTTGGGTATGACGCTACAAGCTTGGCACACCTGTATTTGGGGAGTTTCTCCCATTCTTCTCTGCAGATCCTCTCAAGCTCTGTCAGGTTGGATGGGGAGTGTTGCTGCACAGCTATTTTCAGGTCTCTCCAGAGATGTTCGATCGGGTTCAAGTCCGGGCTCTGGCTGGGCCACTCAAGGACATTCAGAGACTTGTCCCGAAGCCACTCCTGCATTGTCTTGGCTGTGTGCTTAGGGTTGTTGTCCTGTTGGAAGGTGAACCTTCGCTCCAGTCCGAGGTTCTGAGTGCTCTGGAGGAGGTTTTCATCAAGGATCTCTCTGTACTTTGCTCTGTTCATCTTTCCCTCGATCCTGACTAGTCTCCCAGTCCCTGCCACTGAAAAACATCCCCACAGCATGATTCTGCCACCACCATGCTTCACTGTAGGGATGGTGCCAGGTTTCCTCCAGACGTGACGCTTGGCATTCAGGCCAAAGAGTTCGATCTTGGTTTCATCAGACCAGAGAATCTTATTTCTCATGGTCTGAGAGTCTTTAGGTGCCTTTTGGGAAACTCCAAGCGGGCTGTCATGTGCCTTTTACTGAGGAGTGGCTTCCATCTGGCCACTCTACCATAAAGGCCTGATTGGTGGAGTGCTGCAGAGATGGTTGTCCTTCTGGAAGGTTCTCCCATCTCCACAGAGGAACTCTAGAACTCTTTCAGAGTGACCATCGGGTTCTTGGTCACCTCCCTGACCAAGGCCCTTCTCCCCCGATTGCTCAGTTTGGCCGGGCGGCCAGCTCTAGGAAGAGTCTTGGTGGTTCCAAACTTCTTCCATTTAAGAAGGTCACTGTGTTCTTGGGGACCTTCAATGCTGCAGACATTTTTTGGTACCCTTCCCCACATCTGTGCCTTGACACAATCCTGTCTCGGCGCTTTACAGACAATTCCTTCGACCTCATGGCTTGGTTTTTGCTCTGACATGCACTGTCAACTGTGGGACCTTATATAGACAGGTGTGTGCCTTTCCAAATCATGTCCAATCAACCACAGGTGGACTCCAATCAAGTTGTAGCAACATCTCAAGGAGTATCAATGGAAACAGGATGCACCTGAGTTTAATTTAGAGTCTCATAGCAAAGGGTCTGAATACTTATGTAAATAAGGTATTTCTGTTTTACATTTTTAATAAATTAGTAAACATTTCTAAAAACCTGTTTTCGCTTTGTCGTTATGGGGTATTGTGTGTAGATTGCTGAGGATTATATATATTTTTTAATCCATTTTAGAATAAGGCTGTAACGTAACAAAATGTGGACAAAGTCAAGGGGTCTGAATACATTCCGAATGCACTGTATAGGTAGGGTTAAAGTGACTAGACAACAGGATAGATAATAGACAGTAGCAGCAGTATACTGTAGGTAGGGGTAAAGTGACTAGACAACAGGATAGATAATAGACAGTAGCAGCAGTATACTGTAGGTAGGGGTAAAGTGACTAGACAACAGGATAGATAATAGACAGTAGCAGCAGTATACTGTAGGTAGGGGTAAAGTGACTAGACAACAGGATAGATAATAGACAGTAGCAGCAGTATACTGTAGGTAGGGGTAAAGTGACTAGACAACAGGATAGATAATAGACAGTAGCAGCAGTATACTGTAGGTAGGGGTAAAGGGACTAGACAACAGGATAGATAATAGACAGTAGCAGCAGTATACTGTAGGTAGGGGTAAAGTGACTAGTCAACAGGATAGATAATAGACAGTAGCAGCAGTATACTGTAGGTAGGGGTTAAAGTGACTAGACAACAGGATAGATAATAGACAGTAGCAGCAGTATACTGTAGGTAGGGGTAAAGGGACTAGGCAACAGGATAGATAATAGACAGTAGCAGCAGTATACTGTAGGTAGGGGTAAAGGGACTAGACAACAGGATAGATAATAGACAGTAGCAGCAGTATACTGTAGGTAGGGGTTAAAGTGACTAGACAACAGGATAGATAATAGACAGTAGCAGCAGTATACTGTAGGTAGGGGTAAAGTGACTAGACAACAGGATAGATAATAGACAGTAGCAGCAGTATACTGTAGGTAGGGGTAAAGGGACTAGGCAACAGGATAGATAATAGACAGTAGCAGCAGTATACTGTAGGTAGGGGTAAAGGGACTAGACAACAGGATAGATAATAGACAGTAGCAGCAGTATACTGTAGGTAGGGGTTAAAGTGACTAGACAACAGGATAGATAATAGACAGTAGCAGCAGTATACTGTAGGTAGGGGTAAAGTGACTAGACAACAGGATAGATAATAGACAGTAGCAGCAGTATACTGTAGGTAGGGGTAAAGGGACTAGGCAACAGGATAGATAATAGACAGTAGCAGCAGTATACTGTAGGTAGGGGTAAAGGGACTAGACAACAGGATAGATAATAGACAGTAGCAGCAGTATACTGTAGGTAGGGGTAAAGGGACTAGACAACAGGATAGATAATAGACAGTAGCAGCAGTATACTGTAGGTAGGGGTAAAGTGACTAGACAACAGGATAGATAATAGACAGTAGCAGCAGTATACTGTAGGTAGGGGTAAAGTGACTAGACAACAGGATAGATAATAGACAGTAGCAGCAGTATACTGTAGGTAGGGGTAAAGTGACTAGACAACAGGATAGATAATAGACAGTAGCAGCAGTATACTGTAGGTAGGGGTAAAGTGACTAGACAACAGGATAGATAATAGACAGTAGTAGCAGCGTATGTGATGAGTCAAAATAGTTACTGCAAAAAGGGTCAATGCAGATAGTCATCATAGCTATTGGTTAACTATTTAACTAACTATTTAGCAGTCTTATGGCTTGAGGTTAGAAACTGTTCAGGTTCCTGTTGGTTCCAGACGTGGTGCATCGGTACCGCACGGTAGCAGAGAGAATAGTCTATGACTAGGGTGACTGGAGTCTGACAATTGTTAGGGCCTTCCTCTGACACCGCCTGGTAGAGAGGTCCTGGATGGCAGGAAGCTTGGCCCCAGTGATGTACTGGGCCGTACGCACTACCCTCTGTAGTGCCTTGCGGTCGGATGCCAAGCAATTGCCATACCAAGCAGCCAGTCAAGATGCTCACAATGATTTAGCTGTATAACTTTTTGAGGATCTGAGGGCCCATGCCAAATCTTTTTCAGTCTCCTGAGGGGGAATAGGCTTTGTCGTGCCCTCTTCACGACTGTATTGGTGTGTTTGGACCATGATAGTTCATTGGTGATGTGGACACCAAGGAACTTGAAGCTCTCAACCTGCTCCACTACAGCCCCGTCGATGAGAATGGGGGCGTGCTCAGCCCTCCGTTTCCTATAGTTCACGATTAAATCCTTTGTCTTGCTGACATTGAGTGAGAGGTTGTTATCCTGGCACCACATGGCCAGGTCTCTGACCTCCTCCCTATAGGCTGTCTCATCGTTGTCGGTGATCAGGCCTACCACTGTTGTGTCGTCGGCAAACTTAATGATGGTGTTGGGGTCGTGCGCGGACATACAGTCATGGGTGAACAGGGAGTACAGGAGGGGACTGAGCACTCACCCCTGAGGGGCCCCCGTGTTGAGGATCAGTGTGGCAGATGTGTTGTTACCTACCCTTACCACCTGGGAGCGTCCCGTCAGGAAGTCCAGGATCCAGTTGCAGAGGGAGGTGTTTAGTCCCAGGGTCCTTAGCTTAGTGATGAACAGCATTGTCATGTAGGTGTTCCTTTTGTCCAAGTGGGAGAGTGCAGTGTGGAGTGCAATAGAGATTGCGTCATCTGTGTGTGTGTGTGTGTGTGTGTGTGTGTGTGTGTGGCTGGCGGTCATAACATTTTGTCAACCGGTAACTGTCATGCATATAACTGCTGGAAAGGGGATACCTAGTCAGTTGCACAACTGAATGCATTCAACTGAAATGTGTCTTCCACATTTAACCCAACCGCTCTCAATCAGAGAGGGGCCTTAATCCACATCTTTGGCGCCCGGGGAACAGAACTGTTGTTGTTGGGGGTTAACTGCCTTTCTCAAGGGTAGAACAGCAGATTTTCAGTTACTGGCCCAACGCTCTTAACCGCTAGGCTACCTGCCGCCCATACCAGGCGGTGATGCAGCACGCTCTTAACCGCTAGGCTACCTGCCGCCCATACCAGGCGGTGATGCAGCACGCTCTTAACCGCTAGGCTACCTGCCGCCCATACCAGGCGGTGATGCAGCACGCTCTTAACCGCTAGGCTACCTGCCGCCCATACCAAGCGGTGATGCAGCACGCTCTTAACCGCTAGGCTACCTGCCGCCCATACCAGGCGGTGATGCAGCACGCTCTTAACCGCTAGGCTACCTGCCGCCCATACCAGGCGGTGATGCACCACGCTCTTAACCGCTAGGCTACCTGCCGCCCATACCAGGCGGTGATGCAGCACGCTCTTAACCGCTAGGCTACCTGCCGCCCATACCAGGCGGTGATGCAGCACGCTCTTAACCGCTAGGCTACCTGCCGCCCATACCAGGCGGTGATGCAGCACGCTCTTAACCGCTAGGCTGCCTGCCGCCCATACCAGGCGGTGATGCAGCACGCTCTTAACCGCTAGGCTACCTGCCGCCCATACCAAGCGGTGATGCAGCACGCTCTTAACCGCTAGGCTACCTGCCGCCCATACCAGGCGGTGATGCAGCACGCTCTTAACCGCTAGGCTACCTGCCGCCCATACCAGGCGGTGATGCAGCACGCTCTTAACCGCTAGGCTACCTGCCGCCCATACCAGGCGGTGATGCACCACGCTCTTAACCGCTAGGCTACCTGCCGCCCATACCAGGCGGTGATGCAGCACGCTCTTAACCGCTAGGCTACCTGCCGCCCATACCAAGCGGTGATGCAGCACGCTCTTAACCGCTAGGCTACCTGCCGCCCATACCAGGCGGTGATGCAGCACGCTCTTAACCGCTAGGCTGCCTGCCGCCCATACCAGGCGGTGATGCACCACGCTCTTAACCGCTAGGCTACCTGCCGCCCATACCAAGCGGTGATGCAGCACGCTCTTAACCGCTAGGCTACCTGCCGCCCATACCAGGCGGTGATGCAGCACGCTCTTAACCGCTAGGCTACCTGCCGCCCATACCAGGCGGTGATGCAGCACGCTCTTAACCGCTAGGCTACCTGCCGCCCATACCAGGCGGTGATGCAGCACGCTCTTAACCGCTAGGCTACCTGCCGCCCATACCAGGCGGTGATGCAGCACGCTCTTAACCGCTAGGCTACCTGCCGCCCATACCAGGCGGTGATGCAGCACGCTCTTAACCGCTAGGCTACCTGCCGCCCATACCAGGCGGTGATGCAGCACGCTCTTAACCGCTAGGCTACCTGCCGCCCATACCAGGCGGTGATGCAGCACGCTCTTAACCGCTAGGCTGCCTGCCGCCCATACCAGGCGGTGATGCACCACGCTCTTAACCGCTAGGCTGCCTGCCGCCCATACCAGGCGGTGATGCAGCACGCTCTTAACCGCTAGGCTACCTGCCGCCCATACCAGGCGGTGATGCAGCACGCTCTTAACCGCTAGGCTACCTGCCGCCCATACCAGGCGGTGATGCAGCACGCTCTTAACCGCTAGGCTACCTGCCGCCCATACCAGGCGGTGATGCAGCACGCTCTTAACCGCTAGGCTACCTGCCGCCCATACCAGGCGGTGATGCAGCACGCTCTTAACCGCTAGGCTACCTGCCGCCCATACCAGGCGGTGATGCGGCACGCTCTTAACCGCTAGGCTACCTGCTGCCCATACCAGGCGGTGATGCGGCACGCTCTTAACCGCTAGGCTACCTGCTGCCCATACCAGGCGGTGATGCGGCACGCATCTGTAACACGCTAGGCTACCTGCCGCCCATACAAGCGGTGATGCGGCACGCTCTTAACCGCTAGGCTACCTGCCGCCATACCAGGCGGTGATGCAGCACGCTTCTGAACCGCTAGGCTACCTGCCGCCCATACCAGGCGGTGATGCAGCACGCCCTTAACCGCTAGGCTACCTGCCGCCCATACCAGGCGGTGATGCAGCACGCTCTTAACCGCTAGGCTACCTGCCGCCCATACCAGGCGGTGATGCAGCACGCTCTTAACCGCCTAGCTACCTGCCGCCCATACCAGGCGGTGATGCAGCACGCTCTTAACCGCTAGGCTACCTGCCGCCCATACCAGGCGTGTTGATGCAGCACGCTCTTAACCGCTAGTTACCTGCCGCCCACACCAAGCGGTGATGCAGCACGCTCTTAACCGCTAGGCTACCTGCCGCCCACACCAGGCGGTGATGCAGCACGCTCTTAACCGCTAGGCTAACCTGCCGCCACACCAGGCGGTGATGCAGCACGCTCTTAACCGCTAGGCTACCTGCCGCCCATACCAAGCGGTGATGCAGCACGCTCTTAACCGCTAGGCTACCTGCCGCCCATACCAGGCGGTGATGCCAGCACGCTCTTAAACCGCTAGGCTACCTGCCGCCCATACCAGGCGGTGATGCAGCACGCTCTTAACCGCTAGGCTACCTGCCGCCCATACCAGGCGGTGATGCAGCACGCTCTTAACCGCTAGGCTACCTGCCGCCCATACCAGGCGGTGATGCAGCACGCTCTTAACCGCTAGCTACCTGCCGCCCATACCAGGCGGGTGATGCAGCACGCTCTTAACCGCTAGGCTACCTGCCGCCCATACCAGGCGGTGATGCAGCACGCTCTTAACCGCTAGCTACCTGCCGCCCATACCAGGCGGTGATGCAGCACGCTCTTAAACCGCTAGGCTACCTGCCGCCCATACCAGGCGGTGATGCAGCACGCTCTTAACCGCTAGGCTACCTGCCGCCCATACCAAGCGGTGATGCAGCACGCTCTTAACCGCTAGGCTACCTGCCGCCCACACCAAGCGGTGATGCAGCCCGTCAAGATGCTCTCAATGGTGCTCTATTCAGCCTCCTGAGGGGAAAGAGGCGTTGTCCTGTCTCGATGTGAATGATGCTCTGTAGCACCACTCCTCCAGGTCTGACCAGGTCTCTGTGGCACCACTCCTCCAGGTCTGACCAGGTCTCTGTGGCACCACTCCTCCAGGTCTGACCAGGTCTCTGTGGCACCAGTCCTCCAGGTCTGACCAGGTCTCTCTGGCACCACTCCTCCAGGTCTGACCAGGTCTCTGTGGCACCAGTCCTCCAGGTCTGACCAGGTCTCTGTGGCACCACTCCTCCAGGTCTGACCAGGTCTCTGTGGCACCAGTCCTCCAGGTCTGACCAGGTCTCTGTGGCACCACTCCTCCAGGTCTGACCAGGTCTCTGTGGCACCACTCCTCCAGGTCTGACCAGATCTCTGTGGCACCACTCCTCCAGGTCTGACCAGGTCTCTGTGGCACCAGTCCCTCCAGGTCTGACCAGGTCTCTGTGGCACCACTCCTCCAGGTCTGACCAGGTCTCTGTGGCACCACTCCTCCAGGTCTGACTAGGTCTCTGTGGCACCACTCCTCCAGGTCTGACCAGGTCTCTGTGGCACCACTCCTCCAGGTCTGACCAGGTCTCTGTGGCACCAGTCCTCCAGGTCTGACCAGGTCTCTGTAGCACCAGTCCTCCAGGTCACGATCAGCTCCTTTTCTTGCCGACTCCTTTCTACCAAAATGACTGTTTCTCTGAATTGCCCTGTGAAAGCCGAACACTGTATGATCGTATTTTATAACTCAGCTAGGCTTGTTGGCAATAGAACAAGCTTTCTACTGATCACCTGACCCAGATTGCAATTTATAATGGACCGTTTTTGGATTGCGTCAACAGCAACGGTAACTGTGTGATGGCGGGATGCAGGGATGTGTTCCAAACAGAACAACTACAAGTGTTCTCGAGTTCCTCGACGGCCCAGTTAGGAGAGCAACAACAACACTTTCAGTTAAAGACTGTTGGGTCATAAAAGTGCATTGAAATTACTTAGGAACTGTGCAGACTTGGGAGAGGTGTGGCCCCTCCAACCCTTGGGAGAGGTGTGGCCCCTCCAACCCTTGGAGAGGTGTGGCCCCTCCAACCCTTGGAGAGGTGTGGCCCCTCCAACCCTTGGAGAGGTGTGGCCCCTCCAACCCTTGGAGAGGTGTGGCCCCTCCAACCCTTGGAGAGGTGTGGCCCCTCCAACCCTTGGAGAGGTGTGGCCCCTCCAACCCTTGGAGAGGTGTGGCCCCTCCAACCCTTGGAGAGGTGTGGCCCCTCCAACCCTTGGGAGAGGTGTGGCCCCTCCAACCCTTGGAGAGGTGTGGCCCCTCCAACCCTTGGAGAGGTGTGGCCCTTCCAACCCTTGGAGAGGTGTGGCCCCTCCAACCCTTGGAGAGGTGTGGCCCCTCCAACCCTTGGGAGAGGTGTGGCCCCTCCAACCCTTGGAGAGGTGTGGCCCCTTCCAACCCTTGGAGAGGTGTGGCCCCTCCAACCCTTGGAGAGGTGTGGCCCCTCCAACCCTTGGAGAGGTGTGGCCCCTCCAACCCTTGTCTTTAGTTGTTGTCTAATGAAGCACCTACCCAACAGTTTCCAGGAATATTCTGTTATCATGTTACTGAATGTATCCTGAGTATTTTCAGATTTCGTTATCAACAAATGCTGTGAAACAGTAAATGTCAAATGAACATCAAAACAATAGTTATCCCACTAGTGTAAAGGGTTAAAGTTAATTTTTCTGCAATTCTACACATTTTGCCATGAGATATACCTTGTTCTTATGCTATCTGAGTGACTAAATCAATGGGAGCCCCATGCCATGACATTTTTGGAATTTGAGATTCTCCCTGACTGGAGTAGCGGCCATGATGTAGCGGAGGCGGCCCGCCGCTGCTAAATGAATAAAGGGGAAACACTGGTTTATATGAATATGGGTGTGGTCTGTCTGAATGTGGGTGTGGTGTATATGGTTGTGGGGGTGGTTTGTCTTTACGTGGGTGTGGATTGTTGAATTGTGGGTGTAGTCTATCTGCCTGTTGATGTGGTTATTTGAATGTGGGTGTGGTCTATCTGATTGTGGGTGGGGTCTGTCTGAATGTGGGTGTGGTCTATCTGATTGTGGGTGTGGTTTCTAACAGGGCCGATCTGATGTCCGCTAAGGAGGTTCTCAGTGGGAATGGTGAGTATTGGAATGTTCTATACTGGGATATAGTTCTACTGTACGGTGGCTCTGCTGGGACAAACATCCCCTGCATTCCTTATAACAGTATGGTGCAGATCGCTGAAGACTAACTTGGTGTGTCTGTGTGTGTGTGTTAGATGAGGTGATTGGACAGGTGATGAGCATTATGAAGAGCCAATCAGTCCCCTACACTGCTATCTACACTGCAATGAGACCCTCACGGGTAAGTGTGTTTACGTGCATGTTAGAGCCGGGACTAGTACCGCGATACTTAGTATAGTGGCAAGGAAACAAAGCACAAAGTGGATTGAACTTCTTTAGGAAAACAGCCCTCATGTTGGAAACAAACATCATAATGTTGTCATCCAAACTCACATTTATTTATACTGAACAAAAATATAAACGCTACATGTAAAGTGTTGGTCCCATGTTTCATGAGCTGAAAGTTCCATACGCACAAAAAGCTTATTTCTCTCAAATGACATCCCTGTTAGTGAACATTTAGCTTTTGCTTCTATAGGCTATGCAATTGTGTGATAAAAAGAGGAGGATCCCATCAGCTTTCTATAGGCTAGGCCTACTATATTTAATTCTCAACTTTCCTAATACTAAGCACATTGCTTCTCTTTACAACAGGAGTATAGCCTACCTGGCTGGCATGAAAATGAACCACGGGGAAAAGCGTCCTCCATTCGCTATTTAAGTGCATAGATGACATGTATTTTTTCTGCTGCCCCTGTTTCAAGACAGGTACATGATAATGGTCCATTCTAAACCAAAACAAATTTCACACATATATTATTTAGTAAATGTAAAGACAAAAATAGTCTAATGGGTGAATAATAATAATAATAATAATAGTAAATGTAAAGACAAAATCAATAATAGTCTGTTCAGGAATGGCTGAAAAACCCTATAGCACTGAACTACAGGAATCAGAATGGCAGAATGGCAGAATGACAGAATGGCTGAATGGCTGAATGGCTGTAACAAGCCTACATACAGAGTGGAATTCCCTGATACAACAGTCAAAATGCCTAATATAAGGTCTACAGTCTGTGCTATATAGTCCCCTGTAGCGCAGTTGGTAGAGCGTGGTGCTTGCAACACCAGGGTTGTGGGTTCGTTTCCCACGGGGGGCCAGTATGAAAATGTATGCACTCACTAACTGTAAGTGGCTCTGGATAAGAGCGTCTGATAAACGACTAAAATGTCAAATGTTATCCATTATTCCTCCTCCACCAAACTTTACAGTTGGCACCATGCATTCTGGCAGGTAGCGTTCACCTGGTATCCGCCAAACCTAGATTTGTCTGTCAGACTGCCAGATGGTGAAGCGTGATTCATCACTCCAGAGAACGTGTTTCCACTGCTCCAGAGTCCAATGGCGGCGAGCTTTACACCACTCCAGCCTACGCTTGGCATTGTGCATGGTGATCTTAGGCTTGTGTGCGGCTGCTCGGCCATGGAAACCCATTTCATGAAGCTCCCAACGAACAGTTATTGTGCTGACGTTGCTTCCAGAGGCAGTTTGGAACACGGTAGTGAGTGTTGCAACCGAGGGCAGACGATTTTTACACGCTTCAGCACTCCGTGGTCCCGTTCTGTGAGCTTGTGTGGCCTGCCACTTCGCAGCTGAGCCGTTGTTGCTCCAAGACGTTTCCACTTCACAATAACAGCACTTACAGTTGACTATAGCAGGGCTGAAATTTGACGAACTGACTTGTTGGAAAGGTGGCATCCTATGAAGGTGCCATGTTGAAAGCCACTGAGCTCTTCAGTAAGGCCATTCTACTGCCAGTGTTTGTCTATGGAGATTGCATGGCTGTGTGCTAGATGTTATACACCTGACCCGTATCTACAGTGGGGAGAATAAGTATTTGATACACTGCCGATTTTACAGGTTTTCCTACTTACAAAGCATGTAGAGGTCTGTCATTTTTTATCATAGGTACACTTCAACTGTGAGAGACGGAATCTAAAACAAAAATCCAGAAAATCACATTGTATGATTTAAGTAATTAATTTGCATTTTATTGCATGACATAAGTATTTGATCACCTACCAACCAGTAAGAAATTCCGGCTCTCACAGACCTGTTAGTTTTTCTTTAAGAAGCCCTCCTGTTCTCCACTCATTACCTGTATTAACTGCACCTGTTTGAAATCGTTACCTGTATGAAAGACACCTGTCCACACACTCAATCAAACAGACTCCAATCTCTCCACAATGGCCAAGACCAGAGAGCTGTGTAAGGACATCAGGGATACAATTTTAGACCTGCACAAGGCTGGGATGGGCTACAGGACAATAGGCAAGCAGCTTGGTGAGAAGGCAACAACTGTTGGCGCAATTATTAGAAAATGGAAGAAGTTCAAGATGATGGTCAATCACCCTCGGTCTGGGGCTCCATGCAAGATCTCACCTTGTGGGGAATCAATGATCATGAGGAAGGTGAGGGATCAGCCCAGAACTACACGGCAGGACCTGGTCAATGACCTGAAGAGAGCTGGGACCACAGTCTCAAAGAAAACCATTAGTAACACACTACGCCATCATGGATTAAAATCCTGCAGCGCACGCAAGGTCCCCCTGCTCAAGCCAGTGCATGTCCAGGCCCGTCTGAAGTTTGCCAATGACCATCTGGATGATCCAGAGGAGGAATGGTAGAAGGTCATGTGGTCTGATGAGACAAAAATAGAGCTTTTTGGTCTAAACTCCACTCGCCGTGTTTGGAGGAAGAAGAAGGATGAGTACAACCCCAAGAACACCATCCCAACCGTGAAGCATGGAGGTGGAAACCTCATTCTTTGGGGATGCTTTTCTGCAAAGGGGACAGGACGACTGCACCGTATTGAGGGGAGGATGGATGGGGCCATGTATCGCGAGATCTTGGCCAACAACCTCCTTCCCTCAGTAAGAGCATTGAAGATGGGTCTTGGCTGGGTCTTCCAGCATGACAACGACCCGACACACACAGCCAGGGCAACTAAGGAGTGGCTCCGTAAGAAGCATCTCAAGGTCCTGGAGTGGCCTAGCCAGTCTCCAGACCTGAACCCAATAGAAAATCTTTGGAGGGAGCTGAAAGTCCGTATTGCCCAGCGACAGCCCCGAAACCTGAAGGATCTGGAGAAGGTCTGTATGGAGGAGTGGGCCAAAATCCCTGCTGCAGTGTGTGCAAACCTGGTCAAGACCTACAGGGAAACGTATGATTTTCTGTAATTGCAAACAAAGGTTTCTGTACCAAATATTAAGTTCTGCTTTTCTGATGTATCAAATACTTATGTCATGCAATATAATTACTTAGAAATCATGCAATGTGATTTTCTGGATTTTTGTTTTAGATTCCGTCTCTCACAGTTGAAGTGTACCTATGATACAAATTACAGACCTCTACATGCTTTGTAAGTAGGAAAACCTGCAGTGTATCAAATACTTGTTCTCCCCACTGTATATACAGTGCATTCGGTAAGTATTCAGACCACTTCTCTTTTTCCACATTTTGTTACGTTACAGCCTTATTCTAAAATTGATTAAATCCTGCTTGGAGTTTGCCAGAAAGCACCTAAAGGACTCTCAGACCATGAGAAACAAGATTCTCTGGTCTGATGAAACCAAGATTTAACTCTTTGGCCTGAATGCCAAGCGTCACATCTGGAGGAAGCCTGGCACCATCCCTACGGTGAAGCATGATGGTGGCAGCATCATGCTGTGGGGATGTTTTTCAGCGGCAGGGACTGGGAGACTAGTCCGGATCGAGGGAATGATGAACGGAGCAAAGTACAGAGAGATCCTTGATGAAAACCTCCTCCAGAGCACTCAGGACCTCGGACTGGAGCGAACGTTCACCTTCCAACTGGACAACGACCCTAAGCACACAGACAAGACAATGTGGCCCAGCCAGAGCCCGGACATGAACCCGATCAAACATCTCTGGAGAGACCTGAAAATATCTGTGCAGCGACGCTCCCCATCCAACCTGACAGAGCTTGAGAGGATCTGCAGAGAAGAATGGGAGAAACTCCCCAAATACAGGTGTGCCAAGCTTGTAGCGTCATACCCAAGAAGACTCGAGGCTGTAATCACTGCTAAAGGTGCTTCAACAAAGTACTGAGTAAAGGGTCTGAATACTTACGTAAATGTGATATTTCAGTTTTTTATTTGTAATACATTTGCAAAAAATTCTAAAATTCTAAATAAACCAGATCCTTTCTCTTTATTCTCTTTCCTTCTCTCTAGCAGGTGTCATCATCTCTTTCTATGGATATGGAGGCTGGTGTGGGAGGAGGGCGCTCCCTATTGCAGTACGGAGACAGAAAGAGGGAGAGAGAGAGACAGAGGGAGAGGGAGAGAGAGAGAGAAAGAGGAGAGAAGAAAGTCAACGAAAGGACAGGAGTCTACCCACCAGTGGAGTTTAAGGTCCTCCTTCCCCTCTCTCTCCCCCTCCCCTCCTCTCTCCCCCTCTCTCCCCTCTTCCACCTTCCTCTTTCTCTCCCTCCCTCCTCTCTCTCCCCCCGCCCTTCTCTCTCTCTCTCCCTCCCCTCTTCCCACCTCCTCTCTCCCTCCCGCTTCCCACCTCATCTCTCTCCCCCACTCCTCTCTCTCCCCCCCCCCCTCTCCCCTCCTCCTCTCTCCCCACTCCTCTCTCTCCCTCCCCTTTTCCTCCCTTCTCTCTCTCCCCTTCTCCCTCCTCTCTCCCCTCCCTGCCCCTCTCCTCTCTCCCTCCTCTCTCCCCTCCCTGCCCCTCTCCTCTCTCCCTCCCCTTTTCCTCCCTTCTCTCTCTCCCCCCTTCTCCCTCCTCTCTCTCCCTCCCTCCCCTCTCCTCTCTCCCTCCTCTCTCCCCTCCCTTCCCCTCTCCTCTCTCCCTCCTCTCTCCCCTCCCTGCCCCTCTCCTCTCTCCCTCCTCTCTCCCCTCCCTTCCCCTCTTTTCTCTCCCTCCTCTCTCCCCTCCCTGCCCCTCTCCTCTCTCCCTCCTCTCTCCCCTCCCTGCCCCTCTCCCTCCCCTCATTCAGTAAAGAGACTCTTTCTTATGTTGCATGGATGAATAAATGTGTGAACGTTCCATAAGCATACATTCCACCACTATGAAATATTTCATTGAGACTCTGACGTTGCCACAACGTAAAGAAGAGTGATACAAGACATTGCACTCGCCCAAGAAATCTGCTGCAACGTGAAAACAGAGAAGTTTAGCTTCGCATTTCATACTCTTAGTTGTTGTGGAAGTCGGCCCGATACAGCTGATTCTACCTTTAGGAGATGATATGCTCTCTCTCTCTCCCCTCAGGAGGGCGGGACAGCTGATTCTACCTTTAGGAGATGATATGCTCTCTCTCTCCCCTCAGGAGGGCGGGACAGCTGATTCTACCTTTAGGAGATGATATGCTCTCTCTCTCCCCTCAGGAGGGCGGGACAGCTGATTCTACCTTTAGGAGATGATTTTCCTCCTCTCTCTCCTCCCCCTCAGGGGGCGGGACAGCTGATTCTACCTTTAGGAGATGATATGCTCTCTCTCTCCCCCTCAGGAGGGCGGGACAGGCTGATTCAAACCTTTAGGAGATGATATGCTCTCCTCTCTCTCTCCCCCTCAGGGGGGCGGGACAGCTGTTATTCTACCTTTAGGAGATGATATGCTCCCTCTCTCTCTCCCCTCGGGAGGGCGGGAACAGCTGATTCTCCCTTTAGAGATGATATCCCTTTCCCCTTCTCTCTCCCCTCGGAGGGGGGGACCTATTCCCCCTTTGGGAGATATATGCTCTCTCTCTCCCCTCGGGAGGGGGGACAGTATTCTACCTTTGGGAGAAAAATTGCTCTCCCCCTCTCCCCCCCTTCTCTCTCCCCCCCCTTCCTCCCCTCCCCTAGGGGGGCGGGACAGCTGATCTACCTTTGGGAGTTTATATGCTCCTCTCCCCCCCTTCTCTCTCTCCCCCCCTCCCCCTCTCCCCCCCTCAGGAGGGCGGGACGCTGATTTTTTTCCCCTTTAGGAGAGATATGCTCTCTCTCTCCCCCCCGGGAGGGGGACGCTGTTTTCTCCTTTGGGGAATATTCTCTCTCTCTCCCCCTTCCTCCCCCTCTCCCCCCTCTCTCCCCCCTCTCTCCCCCCCCAGGGGGGGGGGACGCTGTTCTACTTTGGGAATGATATGCTCCTCTC